>CAUYUJ010016802.1:187428-197428 GCA_963575745.1 Prorocentrum cordatum
AATCCGCCGACCCCTTGGGTCATGGGCGTGTGAGATGCTTCCCCCTCCCCAAACCCCTCCCCCGGGAACCCGGTCCGGTCGATTTGGAGGGGGGGGGGGGCCCACGACGAGCGACTCACGACGCTCTTCCGGGCCCTGAAGGGCCCAAATACGGGCCAAGAAGGCCCCAAGAGGCCTCCCAGACGTTCTAAGAGGCCCCCAGACGCCCCAAGAAACCGCCTAGACGCCCTAAGAAGCGCCCGCGAGGCCCCAAGAGGCTTCCAAGACGCCCCACGAGGGCTCCAAGACGCCCGAAGAGACCTCCAAGACGCCCCAAGAGACCTCCAAGAGGCCCGCGCGGAGCGCCCCAAGACGCCAAAATCGCTGATTTTCATTATTTTTTATGTTTTCGTCATGCTCGCCTTTTCGGCCTTCCGACGCTCCAAGACAGCCCAAGAAGCTCCCAAGACTGCTCCAAGACGGCACAAGAGGCCTCCACGACGCCCCCAAAACGGCCCACGAGAGCCCCCAGACGGCCCAAGAGCCGCCCAAGGCGGCCCAAGAGAGCCCCCAGACGGCCCAAGAGCCGCCCAAGACGGCCCAAGAACCTCCCAGAGACGGGCCCAAGAGGGGCTCCAAAGAGAGACCACGCACCGGAAAACCCAGCCGTACGCCCCAAGAGGCCCCCAGGAGGCCCCAAGAGGCCCCAAAGAGGCCCCAAGAACCCCCCAAGAGGCCCCCAAGACGTTCCAAGAGGCGCCCAAGAAGCCACAAAGAGGCCCCAAAACGGTCCCAAGAGCCTTCGACACTGCTCAAAGAGCCCCGCAAGAACCCCCCCCGCAAGATCCCAACGGACATATCCGAACACACCGGTTTTTCGAGTCGCGCCCAGCCCCATAACCCGGAGCCTCATCTCCGTGTCCCCCTCCTCCTCCTCCTCTTCCTCCTCCTCCTACACTTCCTCCTCGTCCCCCTCCTCCTCCTCTTCCTGCCCCGCTTCAGCTCATCCTCACCGATGCTTCTCCCCCCCCATTTTCCGCCTCACCCCCCATCCTCCTCTTCCCGCCCTCCCTTTTCTGCCAAGCACGCACAACCGATTGGGCATCATTTGCATGTCTTGCACTTCAGGGTGCCCTACTTTGCGTCGCGCGGGACATTGTGCGGGTCGGGGAACGCCGACTTTGGTAGCCCTCTCTTGCGCGCGCCGCTGCGCTGATAAGCCTGGCAACTGCGCGCTGTGAACCCGAGTTCCTCGCAGCTTCTGCACGCCACTTTAGCTCCTTTCGCCGCTCGATGATCTTCCACTTGCTTCTGCTTCAAATGTTTCGTGTCCGAGAACGCGCCTTTGCACGCCGCGCACGTCAGCGGCTTCGCGTCCGCCTCTGCTTTCCGCTTGCGATTCTCGTTCCGCCCACCCTTCTTGTTGCGGGCGCACGCCCTGCAAAACCTCTCCCCCGCATGTTTCGAGTCGTACTGGTTCGCCGCCACTTCCGCCTCCGTCTTCAAGAAATTCTTGCACTTCGCGCACCGAATCTTGAATTTCTCCTGAACCTTCTCCTGCCACGCCGCCGACTCCTTCCGTGACTTCCGCGCCGTCGCGGGCCCCGCGCATCTTTCGCACTTGCTCGTCCTTACGTACACTCGCCTTCCGCGAGCCTCGCCCTCTGGCGCACTCGGCCCCAACGCGGCCCACGTCTTGCATTCGGTGCGCACTTTTCGCCCGCTTCCTTCAACTCATCCGCGCACTCGCGACGAAAATACGGCCCGTCCTTTTCCCTGAACTCTGTCAGCGTGAAACCCGCTTTCTCCTTCAAGGTGCTACGTCTACTGCACATCTTACGGGGCATCAGCTTCGCTTCTATTTCCGCCCACGGCACCTCCTCCCCGCGTAACTTGCCCAGCAGATGTTTCGCCCCTTCCATCTCTCCTTGCGTATGCGGCTTCATCTCAAACGGGCGATATATCAGCAAACCTCCACGAGTCTTCACGCGGGTGATTGCCGCGTAACTCGCCATCCAACTCACATTTCGACCCTCCTGCAAATCTGCTATGACAGCGTCTAGGGATCGGCCCTGCGCCGCGTGCGCCGTGCTTGCCAGGCCCGGCGATCTCAGAAACTGCTTCCGCCGAACACCTAACACAGGCTTCTTACGGTACGCGTCCAAGAACCAGACCCGTTGTTTCGGTACGATGGGATACAGGCCCGGCCCCGGCATGCTCTTCAGCGTCCACGCGTCCGTATGAAAGTCGAGCACGATCTGCCTCGGCATCCTTCGAAGCGTGACTTCTGCCGCGTCCGCGACGGCACCCTCGTCCTCGTCGACAACCCACGAGTGAATCGTCGCGTGGCACCCGCGGAGCAGCTGTTTCTCACCCCGATCCAAATGATCTGTCAAAACCACGGGCATGCCCGCCGCCAGCGGCAGCCACCCAGGCACATCTGCGCATTTTTTATCATGGTATCCCAGCCACCGAACCTTGTCCGCAGACGTGTACGGCCGTCTTTGGAGGGCTCCATGACGCGCCACGTCTCTCGCGTACACCCACGAAATTTGCCCCCCCTCGCTCGCGGCCCAGTCCACGGCACGCTGGCGCGCGACTTTGCATTTCACATCCTGATTCGGGAAAATCGCTGTCGCCTTCACGAACTCCGGCAAAAAAATCGTTCGTCATCGGGCCCCGTCGCGACCAACTGCCGTCTACGCCGCTCTGCTTTACAAAGATCGCACTCCTGCGTGTTGTCTCTTGCGATGGCCTCTGCGTTCTTCGCGCAGTGCTCGGAACCGCACGTTGGCCCACGCCCCGCCCACGACCCGGCTACGTCCGTCGGTCGCCCGCGCAGAAACTGGTGCGTCCGTTCGCTCGAGGCCCCGCGCCGGAACTCGTCCTGAACACTCAAGAACCACTCGTCCTGACCTTCCAACCGCTTGCATTCCACTAGCTCGGTCACCCCTGCAACGGAGCCGTGTCCCACACCCCAGAAAATGCAATGCCCATGGTCCTCCCCCGCGCTTGGCGCGTGCTGCCTTGCCTGACGAACCCGCGACGTCGGGATCGCGTTCAAAGGCGCGCCACCCGGCGGCTCCAGCTGGTAGAAATCTCAACTAAACAACACATTCACCCCTCCAAACGGCCTGTCCACCCCTTCAGCGTCAACTTTTCCCTAGCGCGCCGCCGACATGACCGACCGCAAATGCGCGTCCAACTCCGCGAGAAAGCTTGCACTTACCATGCTAATCTCATCGATGATTAACCACCGCCACTGTTGCATCCGCTTGGCAGCCTCCACCTTTTTCGCCCCGTCCGCCCCGCGCTTCTTAGAGTTGTCCGAACCGCTCGCAAAGGGCGTCATCCCAAAAGCCGCATGCAAGGTATGCCCGCCCAGCGCCGACGCGTTCGTGGCCTGTAGTGCCGCCGCTTGAAAGTCCAGCCCGTGTCTCCACTTCATGATGCCCTCGAACACGTGCGTCCGCAAAGCGTCCACCACGTAGCTCTTGCCTGTTCCTGGCCCCCCGTGCAACATCCACAACAAAGGTTCCCCGCTTACCCGTGCTGAGTCGTCCTCCCCGCACTCCTCTATCATCCTGCTCGCGACTTTCCCGACCACTTCCCGCTGCTGCTCGTTAAGCTTCAGCGGACGCTCCTCCTCGGGTCCGTTGGGGCTCGCTCTCCATTTCCTCGGCCCCCGCGCGGCCCCAGCCGGCTCGGACACAATGCGCCCGTCTTCCCCTTCATATGCCGCCAAGGGGTCTCCACTCTCTTTCGTTTGCGACGCCCTCGCCTCCGCTTCCCTACGCTTTAACTCCGCGTCCGGCACTTCCTCGCGACCGTCTGTTCGCGCCCGCCCGCCCTCCGGCGAATCCCCGCCGCCGCCTGGAAGCCGCCTCCACACGCGCGCAGACAAAACCATGGCTTCCGCACTCTGTCGCCGAGCATCCGCCACTGCTTCAGTCGTCTCCCGCGCCTCGTCTTCCATGCGCGTGCCCCCTACATGTACCCGGCGCTTTGTTTCGTCGTCGATGTCATCGACATGCACGTCTTCGTCGCTGAAAAGGTCATCCTCGTGCTTCCAACCCGACTCCTCCCCCTCTGGCCGCATGTCAACCGCGTTCATGTAATTCTGCACGTGCCGTTTCGCCTCTTCGCACGTCAGCCCCCCGTCTAGCCACTCCCGTGCCACTGCGCCCGCAGACCGGCCGTCCGCGCACCAGTCAGACACGCGGGACACCGTGTCCACGGCCGACGTCTGCGACGTGAATGGGCGGAAGTACGCCATGAGTATCAACCCGTTCCTGTCTTCCTCACCGGGCCTGTGCTTCGGCTGCGGCGCACCGTGGAAGCTCGGGTTCCGCGGGCGCTCGTTTCGCACGAGGACCCACCTGTGGCGCGTCGTTTCCATGCCAGGAACGTCTGGAAACGCCACCCAGCTGTCACATCCATCCCCTCGAACGACGTAATCCTTCCCAGCGGTCAACGGAGGCTCCTCCCCGATTGTCCACTTCGCTCGCTCCAATTTCGCTCTGCCGGCGGGTGTGAGAACCGCGTGGTACACTGTTTCGCCGTCTTCGCCTTCCTCTTGTTTGCTCTTCGGCTTCGTCAAAAACCGCGTCAGCTCGATTCGCCAATACCGATAAAACTCATACACTGACAAAAGCTTGAGCTCTGGAGCCCACGCCGACTCCAACGGCCTCATGCCATACAGCACTGCTGGGTTATTCGAAACTACCCGGGGCCTCTTCGCACGCCTCCCATCGCGCTCAATATGACACCGCCCTGGCCCCGACCGTTCTGACGCCACGCCGCACTCTCGCTCGACGAGGCGTACAACATCGAACCCAGGGACCATGGCCGTCTTCGCTGTTTTCATGCTCTCTGCGGCCGTTACGTCTCGCGCATCCCCATATGCGCGCAGGTTCACGCTCTCCTGCGCTGAACGCACGATTCCTTTCCCGTACAAGTCCGACAGGAGGCGCGTAATGTGCCTGTGCGCCACGTACGATGCACTCCTCTCTTTCACTTTCTCACTCAGTGCGTGATGGCCCATCTTGATCTCCTTCACCTCATTGAACGACGTCGCCAGTCGCTTCGCTCCGTAGTCACAAGCGTAGCCTGCCTGCGCGTTTTGGGCGCGCTGCGCAGCAAGAACAATGTATTTCGCCTGCGCCCCTTCCCGGCACCTCTCTTCGCACACCGTCCCGTCGTGTGTTTCTTCCAGTATTGGAAACCGATGCGGTAACTGCAAATCCGAATTGAAGTTGAGGCCCACCCCGCCGCTCAGAATGGCAGGCAGCGTGCAATTCAGATTGTCCTCATTCTGCGGCCCGCGAAGACACCCGGTCACGTCTCTCCGGCCCGTGCTCGGCATAGCGCGACTTTTGAGGAAGGCCTTGCACAAGAGAGCGGTCTTGTCTACCTGCCGCGTGGTCCGCGGGAAGGAACTCTTGCACTTCGTCGGGTCGTCGTCCCGCTGACAGTGGAGTAACGGCATCATCTGTCGCTTCCGCGCGTTCCACTTGTGCACGTGGTTCTGACGGTGCCCCTGACCGCGCTGCACGCACTCCCCTACATACTTCCTCAACCACCGCGTGGAGCCGCTTCTCGCCCCTCCCCCGTTGTCGGCGCCCCCACTCCCACCTAGCGCCCTTTCGATCTCCGCATCTGACTGCGCCAGATACTCCTCCCCGCCCACAAGGTCATCCGTCTCTCTATACGCTGGCCACGTACCCTCAACGCGCTCCTTCTCCCTCGCCACGCGTCGACGTCTGCGTAAACCTGCCTGGAGACGTGCCGCTTGTACTTGGCGTACCCGTCGAGCATTTCTTTCAGCCTCTCGCGCGGGAGCCGCAGTATCTCGTGAAGCGGCGTGTGCTGATGCACACGCTGCACGAACAGTTGCGCGTGCACGTGCAAGCTTCCCGCTGACTTCTGCGCTTCTATGGACCCGTGCATTCCATCCACCCTTCCGGCGCACCCCCCCACAAGCTTCGCGTTGCTGCCAGTCAAGACCGCGCATTTGCAGTCGGGGCACCGCGGACACCAGCGAAGCCCAAACAGATGCGACCAAACCAGGCCGACTATCGTGCGGAATCCATCCACGCCAGCCAGCGGGCCCCGCACCAAACGCGCCAAACGCGCCTTCGCGTCGGGGATGTCGCTCTCCAGTCTCTCCACGGGGAATGCCAGATGCACGTCGCCCCCGGGGGCCTCGCAGGCCTGAGGCCATTCTGGCTCCCACAGGCCGCCGTGCGTGTTCCCGTGCTCTGCCTGCGCGCGTCGCCTGTTCACTGGGTCTTCTCGACGGGATCGACTCATGCGTACCATGATCAGATTGTGCCTTTCGTCGGGAGACATCGTGAAAAAAACACTGGAACGCCTTGGGAAACCCGCGCCGCATGCGTGTCGTACCGCATCAGTGTCCGCACTTCATTCGTTCCCGCTATCTTCCGGTTGATTGCCTGCGCCCGCCGAACCATCCGCTGCGCGGTCTCTGACAACGACGCCACAAATTTCAACTTGTTCACGTCGCCGTTCACCGCGCGACGTTGCCCTGTGCCTGGGTCCTCGTAACTGCCCCGCAGCGCTTCCACTATGCTGACCGCTGCTTCTTCCATGTACGAGAAATCTCGGTCCCCCTCATCTTCGACCTGTTCGTGGTCCGCAAACAAACGCATGCTTCTCGACGCGTTCAGAGCACTCTGGTACAATAGCGATGACATCGTGAAGCCAAACCGCCAATCTCGTCGGAGCTGCGACTCCACGCGCCGGGTCATTATGCGCGTCCAGAAAGGAAATTCCACTCTTGGGGCCTCCGGTCCCCGCCTGTGCCGACTCGTCTCCGACCACTCCGGCATGTCGGGCATGCCCGTTCCGAACTTGAAACAAAAAGGGAAAGCCACGCCAAACCAAGGCACGAACTGGCTCATCATCTCCGTCCCTGGCGATACAACCAGGCGCAGACGCATTTTTCCCACCCAGGTGCCGCGCCCGGCTTCGTCCATGAGAACGAGGTTGTACCGCTGAGTTGTCTCCCCGACCTCAGTCACGCTCCGCATTCCACTGCTCGTGTACCGCAATCGCCCATTTTCCCGATCGCCTAGGAAATGCGCGGCCAATGCAACTACGCGATCTCTCCACGCTGCAGCTGCGAACCGCACTCCTGCTTCACCTGCACCCTCATGCGCACCCGGGGCGACAGCGACCGTCGCTGTGCCTTCCTCCACTCCTTCTGCTAACCTGGCGAACGCGGCCTCCGTCATCGCGTTCGCGTCCACGTCATTGTAGCTGGACTTCTCCATCACCGCCATGTTCGGGATGCGGCGATTCACGTCCTCGCAGGTTTCTTCCACCGTCGTCCTCGCGCCATCCGACGGGGTCGCGTTTTTTTTTTTTTGGGCACCATTGCCTTGTCCAAGTGGTTGTCGTACGGAAGCAGGCGAACCAGTTCTGGCGGAACGCCGTTCCTTGGCAAGCTCTCGGCGCGCGCATCCACGCCCGCTTCGTCCGCGTGCGCGAACGCCCGGCGCCCGCGGGACATCATCTTTTTGATGTGGTGCTTAACAACGTCCCGCCGCACTCTTGCTTGATGGATGAACTGCGGCAGGTCCTGCTTCGTTGTTGCGTCGCTCACCTTCAACAAAACCTGCACTACATGGCCCAGCTCACTACCCACGCGCGGCAAGGCGACGCCTCCGGCGCCCTCGGCCCATCTCTGCTTCCGCCGCAATTCCGCAAGGATACCCTGCCACGGCAACGCAAACGAGGTTGCGTTCCCGCGCGCCGCCACCCGCGTCTCCTGCATCCCAGCGACAGTATCGAACAAATTCTGATATTTCACTTCCAACGAGAAGCATATCATTGAGGTAACGCACGGGCTGCAGTGTATCATCTCCATCACGGTCATTCCCTCGTCGTACATGCTCAGTGGCCCATAGAACGTCATCAGATCGTTCGCCAGGCAGCGCGCAGGCATCTGCGGTTTCTCTCGTACCTCCGCCCCGTCCCACTGCATTTTCGGGGTATGGATGCCTTCGGCGCACTCCCGACACTGGCACTTCGCACTCTGGACACGCGGTCTTCCCTTCCACGCACCCGCCCGCGCAACGCGCACCCTCTGGACAGCACAACAGGTCGAACCCGCCCCCGGGCACGCCTGACTCACGAGAGCACTGCACTCGCAGCTTCCAATCGTCGAACTCTCTCAAATGTTTCATCAGGTCGAGCTTCTCGTTTCCCTCCTCGTACATGTACACCCGACAGTACGCCAGGAGACCGAACTCACGCGACGCGTCCAAAATGGACCACGCACCATGCGCGCTACTCGGGAGCTATCTTCTGGATCGCTCCCAAACAATTTCTCCCACGAAATATCGTTGTTTTCTCGGTCGGCCACCCAGGGAAACGAGCAGGCGCAGAGAAAGCATATAGGCGCACGCACATTCTTGCTGACTGTCGCGTCCGCATATCCTTTCAGGCTGCGTCGATGCATTGCATACGTGGAGAGCGGCGCGACCTGCCGCGTCTTCTGCGACGCCACTTCGGTGTGCGCCGCCAGAATCCTTTCGTTTTCCTCGTGCGCCGGCGAGTACGTGTCCGCGATTGGCTGTAGGACGTCCCCGTGCCCCACGGCCACGTGCTCGATCAGGTCCGCTTCTCTGTTCCCCGACCATCGACAACCGCGGAACGCGCAGTGCGCGGACGGTAATTCAACCGCACAGTCTTCGGCCAACGCTTCCCCCCACGGCACGGACGGGTCTTCCGGGTCACCTGGCACGCCCGGGGACTCCCGCAAGAGCTCCGCCGCCTCTGCCACAGCCTTTTCTCGGTTCCTCCGAGGATCTTGCGAGTCCGGGTTCACGCGGGCCGCAAAGAACCACTCCTGCGCCTCGTCCGCCACTGGTGTCTCGATCTTATCCGCAGCCTCGCGGCCCGCAGTGTCGCCAGGCGCGCCCCTCTCGCATCTGCCGCAGAAGCCGGCGGCGGCCACAGGCGCAACCGCCGTGGCCGCGGCGACGCGGCCATCGGCTCCCACGCGCGAAAACGCGCGGCTGGCTCGAGTGGACGCCGCAAGGCCCGAGTGGACGACGGAGGAGGAGGAGGAAGAGGAGGAAGAGGACGAGGAGGAAGAGGAAGAAAAGGAGGAGGAGGAGGAGGAGAAGGAAGGGGGGGGGAGGAGGAGCAGGAGGAGGAGAAGGAGGAGGAGGAAGAGGACAAGGAGGGGGAGGAAGAGGAGGAGAAGGCCGGGAAGGGAAGGGGGATAAGGAGGAGGAGAAGGCGGGGGAGGAGGAGGAGGAGGAGGAGGAGGAGGAGGAGGAGGAGGAGGAGGAGGAGGAGGAGGAGAGGGACGAAGGGCGGGAGGAGGAACAGCAGGAGAAGGATAAGAAGGAGGAGGAGAAGAAGGCGGGGAAGGGAAGGGAAGAAGGACGTGGACGAGGAGGAGGAGGAGGAAGGGCAGGAGAAGGAAGAGGAGGAGAGGCAGGAAGAGGAGCAGGAGGGAGGAGCAGGGGGAGGAGGAAAGGAGGAGAGGGAACCGATCATCGTCATCAGTGTCGTGATCATCAACGACGTCATTGCCATCGACAAGGTCAGCCCAAACATCCCCGAACATTCACAGTTAGCGGGACATCCCGCTTGGAAACCGCCGACAACCGTAAGATGTCTCCGGGGTGTAACATACTTCCCTGGCTCCGGCACCCGTGCAAGGCCCCAAACACAACCCAAAAAACCTCCCTGTGCCGTCTTGGGGTTCGCTTGGGCCGTCTGGAAGCCCTCTGGGCCAGTTTGCGACCCATGTCGGCTCCCCTTCTCGCTGTGACGGGCCCTGAACAGCCTCATTTTCCCACGGTTTGCAAGCAAGCTGTGGTGAACGATCCTGGGGAAAATCTGAGGGGTCGGCGGATGTGGCGGAAGCCTGAAGAATCTCCTGGGTCGCCACAGGAGGTTGCCCCCTGGGGACTACCAAGACTACCAAGAGGGAACCCACAAAGGACGCACGCTCCCAACTATGTACATGAACACGGCCCCT
>CAUYUJ010016802.1:202428-225317 GCA_963575745.1 Prorocentrum cordatum
GTAACCGATGTTCGTGACCTGCACGACATGCCTCTTGTTGACCAGGCCCGCATGCGCCCCACCCCAGGGGTACCCACTGCCATCCACGTGGCGTTGGCTGGTGAAGACCAGCTCGAAGCATTGGCCGCAGTTCGCGTCGCCGTCGAGCCCAGAGACTCCGCCGACCGCTGCCGCCGCGAAGCCCATGCTCAGGTCCGCGCTGACCTGGAACGGCCCGTTGCTGGCGCAGGTCGCCGCGTCGCCCCCGTGGCAGACCGAGGCCACGTTGGTGTCCGACAGCACGGCGCCGGTGGATGCGCTGCAGGCCTGCACTGGCCGGCTCACGCTGCCCTTGTCTGGCCACGAGCAGCTCGGCTTGCAGCAGTCCCAGTAGCCGGTCGTCCACGTGCCCTCCAGCCAGGCGCTCGAGCCCAGCGCCCCGGCCGGGGCCTGCAGCGCCACGGCGGCCGCACCCAGCCTCCACGCCCTGGCTGCGCGGGTGCCCGGCATGGCGCGGGGGGAGGCCGGCTCTCGACGAGTCTGCACAGCCGGGCGGGAGCCAAAGTGGCTGTGGTGCTTGCGCCAAACTGGCTAAGTACGGTGCGGGCTCTGGACGAGATTGCTAAACTCGATTAGTCTTCAGATGGTTCCCCAATCAGTGCTTGCACTGAAGGGGTCCTAGCGGAAGTCGAAAGATTTGGCGAAAGATTCCCGCCGCTTTTGGTAGCAAGCTGGGTTCCCGGGTTCCCGGTTCCGGGTTCCTAATTACTGTTTCCGGGCCGATTTCGGTGGGCTCTGGGTTCCCTGGCTCCCTGTCGATCTCCTCCTCAGCGAAAACCATCCACTGATTGGTTTTTTCTCTTGTAAATTTTCAACAAATCCGCGCGGGCAGAACATCTGGAATGTTTTTGATGAAGGACGCAAACATGTTTTAGGCGTTTCTGCTACAGTGCTTGCAGAACTTGTATGTTTGGTGTGCTCGAGACGTGATACGTGCGCGCGTGTGGACTTTGTGATATTTCCTACAAAGAATTCATAAACCATATTCTCTGCGATGAGCAAGTGTGCGCGCATACTGTTTGGCAGGGACGAGGGGGGGTCGACACAGGTTGGCTTGGGCTGGTATGAAATCGCAGCGACAGTGAACGACGAGACATGATCATATGTAAGTTGTAATGTCCCAGGGGGTAGCGAGAAGTCCGGGGGGTGGGAGGGTGCCGGAGGCTATTACGGCAGGTCCGTGTCGTGCCGACTTCGGCGTTGGTTTCTGACACCGCGGGGATCGTTCAACCTTGAACGATCGGCCGTTTTCGAAACGCCCAATCGTTCCACATCGAACGATTCTGGGTCGCCCGCGGCGTTCAAAGTTGAACGCCGCTGGCGGGGTCGCCGCCAGTCGACACGACACGAACCTACCGTACTTTTTTTTGTTGGGAGGGAGATATCCCGCGCAGGCTCAGGGCGGCAACGGGCGGCCGCGCGGCGACACCTCGCAGGACCGACCCGGCGCACATAAGGCGGCAACGAGGTGGCAACGGGCGGCAACACAGCGAAACCTCGCGGCACCCACCCAGGAGGACTGGGCGGCAACGAGGCGGCAACGGGCGGCGACGTGGCGAAACATCGCCGGACCCACTCAGCGCACGAGGCGGCCACAAGCGACAGCGTGGCGAACCCTCGCTGGGATCCACCCTGCTCGCGAGGCAGCAACGAGTCGGGAACAAGCGACCGGACCCATCCAACTCCCGAGAGACACAAGCAAGAACCTCGGAGTGCAAACGCGTTGCTCGCGTGTCGTTAAACCTGTGCGACCCAAAAGCCTCGATACCCGCCCTTTAAGTCTTCGCTCGTGCCGTCTTTGGCGGGCATACCTTTCTTGCCCGCCACGTGGAATTGGTGCAGCCCCTAGAAGCAGAAGGGGGATGGAGGAAGGATAACAGGAGACGCCGAGGCAGGGAGGAGAAGACGGCAAGGGAGCGGGGGGCAAGAGGAAGGGAGGAGGACCGAAGACGACCAGAAATCAGCAGGAGGGGGAGCGAGGGGCAGGAATGTTAGCGGGCGGGCCCGAACGGGCGGGTCGGGCGGGCGGCCCCTCGTGGCCGGGCGGGCCGGGCATTGGATCGTGCGGACACGCTTCCAGGCCAGCGGACGGGTGGCCACCAACGGGCAGGTCGGGCGGGCGAACCCCAACTGATGGGCGGGCCGACGGGGGCACCGAAGCAGGCGGGCGGGCAGGCGAACCGGCGGACTGCCCCGGGAATGCCGCCACCACGTCGTGGGGGATCTGCTCGGATCGTTGCGGCGGCTGGTGAGCGTACAGGAGGGGCATCAGAAGACGACCCAGTGAATTGTATGTGGCCTGCTCCGAGTTTCTTAACAAGGCTAAGGGGGGGCGTTACCCCCGCCGACAGCCCCGCATCGACCCCCGTCGCGGGCAGCCACCGCGCGCCGAAGGCGCACCGACCCCCGTCGCGGCGCGACGACGAGGCGAGGTTGACCCCCGTCGGGGGGGTACCCCCCCAAGCTTGTCAAGAGACCCAGAGTAAGTGAGTTGTGTGTGGCCTAATCTGTCTCATAGGCCCAACTGACTCAGGGGGGTACGATGATTCCGCCGAGTGGGCTCCGCCCGCTTCGCCCAGATCTTCCCTCCCCTCGTCCTCTCAGGCCACCACCAACGCACAAGCTGGATCGGGCCAGACACGCCCCACCTTCCCATCCGCCTCGGAACCCCCGCATCCCGGTCCTAGAATAGAAGAAGAAACAACGCTGTGAACATTAACTTTTGGCGCTCCGCGCGGATTTCTTGGATCTGCGCTGGAGCCCCCTTCCTGGTGCGCAGAGCGCGCCAGGGGCGGCGCCGAAGGCGCCGCCAGGGGGGCCCAGCGCGGATCCCAAAAACCCGCGCGGAGCGCCAGAAATTTTTGTTTCTGCCGTGCCGTTTCGTCGCCTTCGATCCTAGCAGCCCCCGTGTCGGCGGCGACGATGGGGGCGAATAGCCCAAGGGGCGGACATTACATGTACTCGCCCGGGAGCTCCGTCGAAGACATAGATCATCGGCACCCCTGGATACGTGTCTTGCTCGCCCCTGGGCCATTCGCCCCCTATCGTGGCCTCCGACCGTGGTGGTCCGAGTCCGAGCTGTCTGGGGGCGGGAAGCTCTCCCCGGCGCTCCTCCGCGAGCTCGGCGACGTCCCGCCTGCTCGCGGCCGTCTCCACGGCCTGCCCGAGCCTGCCCGACGGGGGGGGGTTTGCGGCTCTTTGCTGACCGGAGAAGGGGGCGGGGGAGGAGGGGGAGGAGGACAAGCTAGGTGCGCTCGCGTCATATCTGACATCCTACCCCTCCCTCCCATCCCTTACCATGGCGTAGATCCCCTCTCTACTCGCACAGTCGGATGTCGAGCAGGGCAATGATCCCGAAAGGGTACGCGATGCATTGTAGAGCACGGCATGGCATGGCGTAGAAGAGCACCGCAAAGCGTAGTATCAACTTAGCATTGCATTGCATGCCGTGGCATGGCACGGGAAATGACGCCAGCGCTGCAGCGGGAGCACGAGTCGAAACGAGCGGAAGCGCGGAAATGAGGCCAGCGCTGCAGCGGGAGCACGATTCGGAACGAGCGGAAGCACGGAAATGAGGCCAGCGCTGCAGCGGGAGCACGATTCGGAACGAGCGGGGCCCGAAAATGAGCCCGGCGCCTCAGCGAGAGCAGCATTTTGAAAAAAAATGCAAGCGAAAACCCAACTCCAGGGAATCCGGGGAAAAACAACAGTACGCGGGGGGGGGGTCGAACACTCCCAGCACGTCATCAGGGGAAGAGGGAGAGTAGTATTCATATTGAGTAATTGTGGAGGAGGAGGGGGAGGAGAAGGATGAGGAGGAGGAGGAGGAGGAGGAGGAGGGGGAGGAGGAGCCCTGAGATCCCGCGTGTTGAAAAGGTCCACCGACCCCCGCTTGCTGGGGGTGAAATGGCGTGCGAGATGAGTAGCTGTCGCACTCCCCCTTTCGACCTCGCTGCGCCTGGAATGGTCCCAGTGCCATGCCCGCTACATCGCTGTGATCATAGGCCTCTGAAGATATACGCTTCAACAGTCGCGAACGAGCGTTTCAATCAAAGCATCTTCACCATGTGGACGCGAACGGACCCGTGCAAAACATGCTGGGGGCTGAACCTCCAAGGAGTATCGCCATGCCTGCTACGTAGCCGTGATCATCCAAGATACTCGTCCACAGTCGCGAACGGGTGTTCCGCTGGAGACATCCTCACAGTGTGGGCGCGAGCTGGCCCGTGCAATGCCCCGTGGCGGCTCTCACCTGGGTTGCCCAAACGCCATGCCTGCTACGTAGCCTTAAGTCGGGCGTGTCCCCCTACAGGGGAGTTTTGGACGAAAGATAAAAAAAAGTACGCAACAAATACCCCCAAATGGTAACAATACTCAAACAATAGTCACCAAACTATTGTTCGACTATTTTTGAATACTCCCCCTGTAGAGGGACACGCCCGACTTAAACGTAGCCGTGAGCATCGGGCTCTGAAAAGATACGCGGTCGCGAACGGGTGTGTCATTCAAGACATCCCCACAGCGCGGATGCGAGCGGGCCCATTCATTACGCTCCCTGGCGGCTCCCCCCCCGAGTGGTCCAAATGTCGTGCCTGCTGCATCGCGATGGTGATGAGTATGACCGAGGTTGCGTATGCGCGAACTCGAGTCCGAGAAGGCCAAGCTCGTGAGCCTGTGTATGGGCGAGTGGGTGAATCCGAGCGTGGACTATCCGAGTGTGTGTGTGGTCTGTGTGAGCGAGATCGACTGCGAATGAATCACCAACATGTCCGAGTCTGAATGGGAGTAAGCCTTCGTGAGTGGCCGTGAGTGTCTGAGCGAGTCTGCATACAGTCGGGGCGCTGACCTAAGGAACCCTGAATAAGGAACGAGGCCCCTATTCTCCAGAAGTTGAATTTCGATTTCCCTTCGGGAACCGAACGAAAACGTGAGGAAACCGTTGATTGAACTGTTAAGGAACACGGAGCCCCTACCCAACGAAAAGAGTTGCTTCTTCAGCGCCCCGACTGTACGTCCCAAGGAGCCCTTGATGCACTTTGGATCCCTGTGCTTCGTGAGCGCGGGGAAGCTCGCGGAGGCGAGGGGAGGGCGACGACAGCGACGAACAACAATGGCCAAGACGAATGGACAAAACACCTGGACCCCGGAAGAGACCTGTACTCCAAAAGCGACGCGAGGTGCACTCATGAACTGGAGGCATGCGCTGCTCAGGAGGCTTACCAAGAGACGAATGATGGTGCCCTTCGTGCTTCCTGAATGAATTTGCCGACGATTGATAATGTTTCTGGGGTTGTTGAACATCCCAAACTCTGCATCGGATACTGCCTATATTGGGGTTCGTGCCATCGTCCTAGATAACCAATTCATGTCTGTATCTATCTCTGACTGCGCAAGTTGCCGAACATGTATACAACGCTTGTCCACCACATCCGCAGAGTCGTAATTGAGATCCGCTTGCTGCCTGCATCTGGCTGCCAACTGCAACTGCCCTTCGATTCTAATGTGAAAGAGAGAGAGAGAGAGAGAGAGAGAGAGAGAGAGAGCACGTTTCGTGGACGCTTGCCAAAGAAAGCATCCTGACACGTTGGAACCGGGGGGGGCCTCCCCACCGCCAAATATTGCGCGCCCCTGGAAAACCGGGGGAAAAGGGGGCCATTCCTGGACGCGGGCCCCCCTAACCGGGGAGAGCACCGCCCCTCCCAGAAAGGGGCGCGGGGGGGTCGAAGAGGAGGGGGCCCTGTCCAAAGGGGGAGGGGTGTTCGAACCGGGGGTGGGCCTCCCCCCCTCCATGTGTCCAAGGGGGGAGGGGTGTTCGAACCGGGGGGGACCCCCCCCCTCCATCTGTCCAAAGGGGGGGGGGGTGTTCGAACCTGGGAGGGTCCCCGTAAAGGGACTCTCCCTGTCTCTCTCGGTCGCTCTCTCTCTCTCTCTCTCTCTCTTTATCTCTTGTGGCGGATTGCAAATTGATTTCGCTTGTAGCGCCTAACAGTGTGATTCCTTCTGTGGCGGATTGTAAGCTGATTTCCTTCGTGGCGGGTTACACATTTTTTTTTGTGACGGACTACACATTGATTCCACTGTGGAGGGATACTTCGGAGGAAACCTCGGAGAGGAAGACAAATATACAGAAAACGAAATAACATTGGGAATCTCCGCCGACCCCTTGTGGGTCTCTAGGCGTGTGAAATAGTTCTTTCCCCATATCCCCCCCCCCCCCAGGGACCCCAAACCGGAGATTTGACCCCCCCCCTCCTCGCCGACGACGACCGCGTCACGGGGCTTTATTGGGCCCCAAAGCGACTCAAGACGAGCCAAGAAGGCCTCAAGACGTTTCCAAGACGGCCCACGAGGGCCCCGAGACGCCAAACGAGCGCTCCAACACGCCCAAGATGGCCCAAAAACGGGCTAAGAGGCCTCCTGAACGGCCCAAGAGATCCCCACGAGGCCCCAAGAGGCCTCCAAGATGCGTCCCAAGAGGGTCCCTAGACGCAAAAAATTGCCCATTCCCTTCGTAAAGCGTACGTGTTTCACACATTCGCCTTCTGGGTTTTCCGATGCTCCCGGACGGCCCAAGAGGCCCCCAAGACCGCCCAAGAAGCCTCCAATAGCGTCCCCAGATCGCCCATGAGGGCCCCAAGACGGCCCAACAAGCGCCCAAGACGGCCCAAGAGGGCCCCGAAGACGGCCCCAAGAGCGCTCCAAGTGGCCTCCAAGAAAGCTGCTCAATATGGTCCCAGACGGTCCAAAAACGATCAAAGACACCGAATATGGCCCCCAGACGGCCCAAAATGCCCCCAAGAGGCCCCAAGAGGCATCGAAGATGCGCCCCAAGAGGGCCTCTAAACGCAAAAAATTGGCCCGTTCCCTTCGTGCAACGTGGATTTTGTACATAAATTCGCCTTTTGGGCTTTCCGACGCTCCCAGACGGCCCAAGAGGCCCCCAAGACCGCACCAAGACGGTCCAAGAAGCCTCCCAGAGGGCCCCAAGACAGCCCAAGAGGCCTCCAAGACCGCACCAAGACGGTCCAAAAACCTCCAAGAGGGCCCCAAGACAGCCCAAGAGGGCGCCAAGACGGCTCAAGAGGCGCCGAAGACGGCCCAAGAGAGCCCCGAAGACGGCCCCAAGAGCGCTCCAGGAACGCTCCAACTGGTTTCCAGGAGAGCTCAACATGGTCCCACACGGTCCAAAAGCGATCGAAGACACCCGAGATGGCCTCCAGCTGGCCCAAGACGCCCACAAGGGGCCTCCAAAATGCGCCCCAAGAGGGTCCCTAGACGCAGAAAAATTGTTCATTTCCTGTGTAAAACGTATATGTTGCGCAACATCGTCTCGTGGGCTTTCCGACGTTCCAAGACGGCCCAAGAGGCCCCGAAGACCGCCCAAGACGGCCCAAGAGGCCCCCGATACGGCCCAAAATTGCCCCAAGACGGCCCAAGAGGTCCCCAAAACGGCCCAAGAAGGCTCCAAGACGGCACCAAGAGGGGCCCAAGAGGGCAACCAAACATTAAAACAAATCTAGCTTTCCGCCCCCACGAGCCCCAGGGGGCCCCGAGAGTGCCCCAAGAGGCCGCCAGAGGCCCCAGAGGCCGCCAAGACGCCCCAAGGAGCCCCCAAAAGGCCCCCAGGAGGCCCCCCAACGACCCCCAGACGCTTCCGTATTGCGAGCCGCCAAGCCATACAGCCTTGCTTTTCCTCGCGACGTGCTCACTATCTTGCTCGGCGCTAATGTGCTGCTGCCGCGCGAACTGTTTCGCGCGCGCTGCGAACGTCAACGGCCTCTTCACCCGTTTCGACTCATCTGCCACATCTTTCGCAGTGATGCCTCGCTGATCACAGCTTCCGCACGCTACTCTTGCTCCTTTCGTCTTCTGGTGGTCCTCCAATTGGTTGCGGGTCGAAAGGCCGACCTCCCAGAAGGACACCCCGCACCCGGGTGCACAACACGCAAGGCGCCCGCAAAACATTTGGACCCCCTACGTATCTGCCACCACCCGCGCGCGACACCGCACCCTCACACATGACGCCGCTGGCCAGAAACTCCTGGCCTCGCAACACTCACAGAAGGGGTCGGCGGATGTGGCGGAAGCCTGCATAATATTGTGATTTCGATGTCTTTTGGCGTCGGATGCTTAAAAATAGTGTGACAACGCAGCGTTCTCAGTCTGTGGAGCTCCACAACGCTTTGTTTTGCAATGTGTTCGGCCACGGGAATTATAAACATATGATAATAAAACTCGGCTTTTTGAAACTCCGGAAACTGATAATGTTGTGTTCCATATTTTTAAAGCCTCCGACATCAACATGTTGAAGGCACAAAACTTGTCGCACTTTTCAAAGATGTTGGGTTTCCCCCTCCCCTTTTCTCTCTTTAATTTTGTCCTAAGTGCCCCTCCGTAAAAGAATCAAATTGCAATCCGCGGAAAAAGGGTCCTTTTGCAACCCGAGGCAAAAATAAATTCTAGTGTCATCCACCACAAAAACCGTTTTGTGATCTGCCACACAAGGAATGTATTTGTTATCCGCCACATAACAAACCATCGTGCTGTTCTGAACGGAAAAGAAATCAATCTGTAATCCACCGGAGAGAGAAAGGCAGAAAAAGTGAGGGGTTTGCAAAACCACTGCGGCAGCGATCGCGATGGCCGCTTGGCGTTGGCCGGCGCATCGCTGTGGCCGCGGAGTGGCGCGCTAATCTGGCGCTTCGGACGCCCGAAATGGGTACGGAAAAAACGGGTTCAATGCCCGACAACAAATGTTGTCCCAAACCAACAGCGGTCGCTGTTGGGCAGGCGGCCTCCTGCCTCAAACGGAAACACAATCCGCGGCGACGCCGACAGCGAATCCGGTTCAAAATGAACAAAAACTGCTGTCGGTCTTTGTGCCCTTTCTTTCCGTACCCATGCTTGCCGTCGCTCGGACGTCCATTTCCCGTGCATTTGTCGGTTTCGTGCGTGTTTTTTTGCTCGATGGTCCAGGATGGTCCTCGATGGTTCTCGCCGAGAAAAAATCCACACGTCCGAGCGATGCCAAGCATGTCGGTCGTCCCGAGGTGCGACCGACGCGGCCGCGGTGGCGCTTCCCGCTGGGGGACTTCCCCAGTGCGCCTCGCAGGCCGCGCGGACGCGCGCGGGCACCTCGGGTGCGGGTCGGCGAGTGGAGCCGGCGCGGTCTCGCGGTGCCGCCGAGTTCACGGCGGACGCGCCAGTGATGGGTGTGGGGGCGATGACTGTCGGAAACTGGAACATATACATTACCAGTGGCGGGCTGTTTTTCAATCCCAGGATTTCTTTAGGGTCAAAGACGACGCTGGGGTGGTGTGGTGTATACTTTTTCCCCGATGTCCCGGGGAAACAACGAAACATGTATACACCAAGGTCCCGTATACACCAGGATCCGCTCTCCAGTGCAAATTCTCATGCAGGGCCGGAACAAGCGTCGGTGTATAGAGTTCGTTTCCCTAAACTGAGCATTTCCTTAGGGTGGGGGGCTCAAGGTGAAATCCATATGGGCTTGTGCACCTCGAGGATAAACCCGTCCTGTGGATCACCTCTTGCAGATTCAAGCCTCGAAAGTCACTCGAAACGGCATTTCAGATTTCACCCTTTGCCCTCCACCCAAAGAACATGCTCGGGATGATGACGATGACGGAGGCGCGGCCAATGACGGCGCCGATGCTGGTCGCGACGGTGACGATTAATGGTGATGTCCACGCGTCGGCGACGAAGGTTTTGGAAGCATCTCGACACGCCCGCGAGGCCGACGTCCGCGAAGGGCCCGAAATTTATGACATGGGTCGTGCCTCGCCCCCCCCGGCAAAAGCGCAAAAGCGTTCGAATGATTTCGCCAGACGAACAGGTGCAGGACCTACGGTTGACATTAGAATAAGCAATACCACGCACGCCGATTTCTTGGAATGCCGTGTTGTACAACCATTCTGATTTTTCTCCTACATTGTCGGGACCCCGCGATCTTGAAATTCGTGCGAATCCTGGAATGTTGAAGGATGTCGGCATGCGCGCGCGACGCCGCGCGCGTCTCGACTCTGCTCATTGTACGTTGCACAAGGATTCCTGGAAGCTGATGGTATTGGCTACACGGGTCGACGCGCAAAAAAATCACTTGACAAGGATGCGGGGACGGGGGGGGTTCGAGTGACGATGGGGAGGCGACGGCGAGCACGGAACCGTCAGGCCGCCACTGAAGCCTAGACGACGGGCGGCGACGAGGCAGCGACGGGGCGGCGACGGCGAGCACGGAGCCGCCGGACCACCACCCAGGCCCAGACGGCGGGCGGCGACGAAGCGGCGGCGGGGCAGCGACGGCGATCACGGAGCCGCCAGACCGCCACCCGGGTTCCGTTCCCCAGACCAGAAGTAAGGCTCCCCAATTGCAAACCCTGTCTGGGGATTTTCGCACACCTCTCACACCACACTCCAGAATAACATAGATCGAGTCCGTATCTGACTCCATCGATTGCTCGCTGTTGCTGTCGCCGCTATTCTTAACCCAGCGGCCCCGAATAAACCACACAAAAACTGCCATCGCAAACGTCGCTGTCATCACTCTCGCTTCCCCTGGCTTGTGTATAAAACTACTGTCTGGTGCTTGATTGAAGTGACGTAAACCTCAACATACCGATGGGACCACCCTTCGGGTGATAAGGAGGCTGGGGGGGGGAAGGGAGAGGCAGTCGATTTGCGATGAGTCCCGCCTGCCGCCAACAAAGAGTGCGTGGGGCAGCTTCCATCTATTATAATCTAACTATCTATCTGTCTATCTACCAACCAATCAATATATTGGGACAACCGTCGGGACAACTATCGGGACAACCGCCGTCGAGACAACCATCGGGACAACCAATCGGGACAACCAATCGGGACAAGCATCGGGACAACCAATCGGGACAAGCATCGGGACAAGCAATCGGGACAAGCATCGGGACAAGCATCGGGACGAGCATCGGTTCAAGCATCGGGACAGCCATCGGGAGGCCCGCCCGGCTGGGGGGGACGGGCGGCCCTTTGGGCTCCATGTGGCCTCTTCCAGTGGTGCAGGAACTCGCGCAACTTCGCCTCGCCCGCCCGCACGACACGAACCGAAACCGAAACCAATTTCCCTGTTGGGGTTACTTCCGTTCACACCCCCCAACCTCCGATCGATCCAATACATCCTGCTTGAAACGGGGCACATCTTTCTATTGAGTGATTGTGCCAACGATGCTGGGGACTCAAACGTTTTGCTAATAGCGCACTCGATTCTTAACTGGAACTGATGAGCTGTGTTGTGAAGCATGTTCTGAAAACCCACAGCCCGGGTCAATATACGGAGCACGCTGTTGAACGTTACATTCAGTTGTTAAATCCGCTTAGCCTGCTCTGAACATTACTCTAATCTATGGCGCATGCAAGCATGATTACCCTTGCTAGGCAACAATCGATTGACTTCGTGCAAATAACTTAGGCCAGGTTCCGCCTATCTCAACGACGTTGCGCGTCGGTGCGGGCCTTTTCGCGCACCTGATTTCTTTGCAGCTTACAAGCAGTTGTCTATGGACAAGGTGCCAGTGCAACAAAGGCTTCTCTGTAATTCATTGTGGAGCCTGCTATCCCATGCTTTCTCTTGAACGTTGCGCCAAGTTTGCTTGAGCCAGAACAGGCACGGCTCACAGCCGCGACGACGGCGGACGATGACGGCCGACGACGGGCAGGCGAGCGGAACACGCCGTAGTGGGCGAGTCGGTCGGTCGGGACGGGTGGGACACGTCGTCGTCGTGGGCGAGTCGGTCGAGCGGGCGAGACGTCGTCGTCGTCGTCGTCGTCGCCCTCGTCGTCGTGGTCGTGGTTATTTCCCGGCACCCCGCTTTTGCGAGAGGGGGAACAAGGAGCAAACCTTCCCTCTTCGCGCGAAGGTGGGCGAGCGACAACCCCCCCACGTTTGCCCCTGCTGGCCATCGCTCGGACGTCCATTCCCTGTGTTGTTTTCCGGTTTCGTGCGTGGTTTTTCCGCCAAATGATCAAGGATGCTCCTCGATGGTCCTCGCCGAAGGAAAGATGCACACGTCCGAGCGATGCCAAGCCTGTGTTCTAGCCATCTGGGATGTTCGGGGGGGGGGGGGGGCTGGGGCTGGTTTAAAGCAGGGCTGGACCTCAACGGTGTTTTTGGTGATTTCGTGGGCCGTCGTTTTCGTTTCGCCTTCGTTTTGCGGGAAAGGCGGATTCGAGGCAAGAGCGAGGGACAGCGAAAGCGAAACGAACAACGAAAAACGCCGTTTGGGTTCAGCCCTGGTTGAAAACCTCCACCCACGTTTAGTGACCACAGAACGAACTCTTTCAAAACAAGGCGTTAGAAGGCATGGCTGCCAAGGGGAAAGCGCGTCGACAGAATGGCGAGTGGCGAAAACCACACAGAAGGGCCAGCGAGAGTGGCCAGTCGCCCGCATGAGTGGCGCCAAGGGCCAATCATGCTAGTCCAGAGCGACACGTAGCGCAAGTGGAGCCGATCAGCCCAGTGAGGCCGTGAGTGGAGCTCCCTGAGGTGCAAGATCCTCGCGAGGGGTAAGCGGAAACGGGCGCGGCACCACCATACGAGCTGCCCACTGGAACGAACCCCCAATGGTGGCACGAAATGTGGTAAGGCTGTGCCGAAACCGGCATGCCGAGAGCAGATGCATGGAACGGAGGATGAGGAGCGCGGGCGGGGAGGTATGAGGTGAGATGCGCGGCGCTGCGTGTGCAAAAAGGGAACCCAATTCCACAGGAGGACTTGCGAAACTACTGTTAACGGACGCAGCAGGGCAATTCCGATGACCACGATCGTGAGGTCATACGAGGTGCAGACCACAGATGCTCGCTTGGGGCCGGGGGGAGGAGACCACACAAGCTTACAATAATCCACATGTATCCCTCAAGTTCAGGCCGAACGCCTCGTACTTTCCGAAGAGTCGAGTGTGGCTCGGAATAACCTATCACACGACATCGATCCGCTCCGAGCTCGACCACTAAGTGCCACTAAGTCCGTAGCACTGCCGCCTAAAATCAACCACTCTGGGGTCTTCTGTTGACGTATTGGTGCGCCGTCTAGTTGATAACTTCCGACTCCAACGATTGAACAATTTCTAGGAAGGGAAATCCGCATCTCGGAAAATCCACGGACCCGTCGACGCCGCCGTTATCTAGGAGAGCATGTTTATCACCCACCCCGTCGGTCCCACATGCGACGCGCTCCAAAAGGTCAATTTAGACCTCCAGGGCGGAATTCCGCAAAAACAGCACCCAGATACCTTTGTACTCGGCGCTGCTGAAGCGAGTTCTGACATTTGCCAGACAAGACAGGAGCTTCAGCTCCAAGTCACGAGCGAATACCATATATTATCCGCCAACGTGTCCCCTGGCGCGTTAAGGCGTGGTATAATGCAAAGTGCTGTCTGGGTAGGGTTTCTGTAATCTTCTAAGGGACCTGACCCCCTCTCACCACGCAGTGGTGTATGAACCGCCATCCCCCCTCCCGAGGCCTCCTGGACGCCCCGGCGCCTCCTTGGGGCTCTCCAAGGGTATCCTCTTAGACGACTCCAAGACGGCCAGTGACGGCTACCAAGGCCGCCAAGATCGCCCAATCTGCCTTCAAGACGGCGGAAGATGGCCTCACGACCTACAAATATTGCCTCAAGGCAGCCCACGAGGCCCCAAGACGGCCCAAGAGGGTTTCAAGAGGACCCCCAGGAGGGCCCGAAGAGACCATAATCTTGGATTAAATGCTTACGTTGTTAATGGTTTTCGCGTTCTCATCTTTTCGTCCCTCCGTCAGCCCAACACGGTCCAAGAGGCCATCAAGATGGCGAGGGGGAATACGCCCTGAACACCCGCAGGCTGCACAAAACGCCCAAACACCGCCCAAGAGAGCCTCAGTATGGGCTCAGGCGGGCGTCGCGGGCTCGAAGGTCCTCGAGGTTTTGAACAGGAGCTGCATTCAGTGCCACCCTGTTCCACTACTCGCAGCCGAAGGCTGGAAGGTCAAAAAACCATGGGTGTAGAATTATCCTGGCGAAGGGCCCGACCAGATGCGAAGCGTGAGCACCGCAAGCGTGAGGCGTGTGTGGTCTGCCGAGCTGTGGCGGGGGGACGCACGTGGAACTGGGGCCTTCGATGGAGCTCCATCTGGGACCACGAGGCGCGCGAGTGGTGCGCCGAAGTGGGCAGGGGGGCCCCACGCGTCTGCGCTCACCGAGGCCGCAGGGTTGAACTCGACAGTCGGCCTTCATTGGACAGGACACGCGAGAAGGCACAAGACCCTTCCCCGAGCCACATCGCCATACGAGTGCAAGAAGGCACGTGTCGCGAGGCACAGGACACAAGGGTACCCTTGAGCTGGCAGGGTCGACCTACTAATCGGGGCCGACTGTGTGGGGCCGCCAAAAAGAAGCTTCTGAAGGGTGCGCCGGAGGGGGCGTGCGGAGGGCAGGGGAGGGAGGGGGGAGGAGGCGAGGCGGGGTGCGGCGCTACGGACTCCAAAGAGGGCCCAACGGCACAGGATGGTTG
Organism: Prorocentrum cordatum; assembly: GCA_963575745.1. Classification (NCBI taxonomy): domain Eukaryota; class Dinophyceae; order Prorocentrales; family Prorocentraceae; genus Prorocentrum; species Prorocentrum cordatum. Next base: position 217,003 of record CAUYUJ010016802.1, read on the forward strand.
GGAATTAGGCCGAAGCGCAGAAATCAATGACTTCGGATCCATTTTTCCTGATCCGAGGCCCCTCGCAGATATTCTACCGAATCCATCGTTGAACATGGTTGATTGTTTCTGTTTCCAATGGCAGTCTTTCCACAAGGAATGAGGAGGAGATAGGGCAACAGGTTGAGGTCGAGAAGCTCTCCTTCTCCTCTTTTGTCCGGCCCGCCCCCGTTGAGAAGGAGTCACACACATTCCGACTTGAGTCTACTTCTCTGCATGTTCAACTTCCTTTTCCTCTTCATCTCCCCAGAACCCACACATCGGAGGTTGGGGGGTGTGAGCGGAAGTGGACCCAACCGGTAAGTCGGTGTCGATTTCGGTTCGTGTCGTGCGTGCGGGCGAGGCGAAGATGGGCGAGTTCCTACACTTGTAGAGGCCACATGGAGCCAAAAAGGTCGCCCGCCCCCACCCCCAGGCTGGGCGCGGCACCCAGTGGTTGTCCTGCGGGTTGTCCCGATGGTTGCTCCGATTGTTGTCCCGATGGTTTTCCCGATAGTTGTCCCGACGGTTGTCCCGATGGTTGCCCCGATGGTTGTCCCGATGGTTGTCCTGATGGTTGTCCTGGTGGTTGTCCCGTGGGTTGTCCCGATGGTTGTCCCCATGGTTGTCCCGATGGTTGTCCCGGTGGTTGTCCCAATGGTTGTGCCGACGGTTGCCCCGATGGTTGTCCCGAATGTTGTCCTGATGGTTGTCCCGATGGTTGTCCCGATGGTTGTCCCGATGGTTGTCCCGATGGTTGTCCCGATGGTTGTCCCGGTGGTTGTCCCGGTGGTTGTCCCGATGGTTGTCCCGATGGTTGTCCCGATGGTTGTCCCGGTGGTTGTCCCGGTGGTTGTCCCGATGGTTGTCCCGATGGTTGTCCCAATGGTTGTCCCGATGGTTGTCCCCATGGTTGTCCCCATGGTTGTCCCGATGGTTGTCCCGATGGTTGTCCCGATGGTTGTGCCGACGGTTGTCCCGATGGTTGTCCTGGGGGTTGTCTCGATGGTTGCCCCGATGGTTGTCCCGATGGTTGTCCCCATGGTTGTCCCGATGGTTGTCCCGAATGTTGTCCTGATGGTTGTCCCGATGGTTGTCCCGATGGTTGTACCGATGGTTGACCCGATGTTTGTCCCGGTGGTTGTCCCGATGGTTGTCCCGTGGGTTGTCCCGATGGTGTTGTTCCGATGGTTGCCCCGATGGTTGTCCCAATGGTTTCTCCGATGCGTGTCCCGATGGTTGTCCCGATGGTTGTCCTGGCGGTTGTCCCGATGGTTGTCCCGACGGTTGTCCCGATGATTGTCCTGGTGGTTGTCCCGATGGATGTCCCGACGGTTGTCCCGATGGTTGTCCCGATGCTTGTCCCGATGGTTGTCCCGATGGTTGTCCCGATGGTTGTCCAGATGGTTGTCCCGATGGTTGTCCCGAGGGTTGTCCCGACGGATCCCGACGGTTGTCCCGATGGTTGTCGCCGATGGTTGTCCCGATGGGCTGGGTGTCCCAATGGTTGTCCCGATGGTTGTCCCGATGGTTGTCCCCATGGTTGTCCCGATGGTTGTCCCGATGGTTGTCCCGATGGTTGACCCGATGGTTGTCCCGATAGATCGCCCAAGAGGCCCCCAAGAGGGCCTCATGACGGCCCAAATGGCCTCCAAGACGGCCCCAAGAGGGCCCCAAGAGGCCACCAACACGCCCAAGATGGCCTCCAAGACGCCCAAGATGGCCTCCAAGACGGCCCCGAAGCGCCCCAAGAGGGCCCCCAGACGGCCCAGAAAGGCCCCCAAGACGGCTCCCAACGGCGTCAGACGTGCCAGGAACCCACCAAGATGGCCGAAGTTGGCTCGAAGCTGGCCCAAGACGGCCGAAGAGGCCCTCACGAGGGCCTCCACGAAGGCCATAAGACGCCAAAAACCTTGATTTACATAAGGTTGTTGACGGATTTCGACATTTCCTTCTTTTCGGCCTTCCGACGGCCCAAGAGCCCCCACAGATAGCCGAAAGATCGCCCAAGAGGCCTCCAAGATGCCCCCAGAACGGCCCAAGAGGGCCCCAAGACGCCCCCAAGACGGCACAGGAGGCCTGTAGGACGCCCAAGATGGCCTCCAAGACGGCCCTGGAGCATTCCAAGAGGGCCCCAAGTCGGCCCATAGAGCCCCCCCAAACGGCTTCCGACGGCGTCAGACAGACCAGGAGCCCACAAAGACGGCCGAACATGGCCCTAAGATGGCCCAAGACGGCCCAAGAGGCCTCCAAGAGGGCCTCCAGAAGGCCCGAAAAGGCCCAAATCATTGATTTCCCATGGGTGTTTGAAGAATTGTGGCATTTGTTTTTGTTCTACCTTCCGACGGCCCGAGACGGCCCAAGTGCCCCCCCGACACGGCCCCAAGAGGCCCTCAAGACGGCCCAAGAGGTCTCCAAGACGCTCAAGATGGCCTCCTAGACGGTCCAAGAGCCCTCCAAGACGTCCTCCAAGAAGGCCCGAAAGGGTCAAAATGGCCTCCAGACGGCCAAGATGACCTTCATGATGCCCACGTGTCCCCCGAAGGCTTTCCAAACCGATTCGGGGAACACATGGTCCGATAGCTTGGCAGGTCTGGCCACAACGTTCGGCCACATAGGCGCTTCCAAAAAGGCAGGGGGCGGCGGAGATTCACCGTAGGCGTCTTCGATAATAGACTTAAGTCGGGCCTGTCTCTCTACAGGAGGAATATTTGAAAATAGTCCAGAATAATCAGGGGACGATGCTTTCCGATTATTTTGACTATTTTGTAGTGTTCGCCAAACATCCGCCTGTAGGAGGACATGCCTGACCTAATAATAGACGCACGATGCCAGCCACTCAAATAGCGAGGTCGGGGCGTCGCTTGACGAGGCGCGACCGCGCAACAAACTGTGGCTGCGGAAACCGTGCCGTAATCTCCTGGCGCCTCAGTCGTAGTCCGTCAGCTCTGCGAAGTGGTCACCCCCAAAACACACGTCGACCATGCAGTCGTGATCCGCCATGTGGGTCTGCGACTTCGCCGCGCAGATGTCGCGGGCGTGGTTTGCCTTCAAGGTCGGGCAGTCGTTCAGGTCTGGCCTGTTCGGCGCCACCACGGGCGTCTTGGTCCCGAACAGGAGGAACTGCGGCTCGACGCCGGTGGTGCCGACTCGCGAGCGGATCAGCGGGCGGGTGTCGTCGTTGGGGTTTCCGTTGAAGTTGCCGCAATGGCCGTCCTGCTGCGGCTGCTTCGACATCTCGATCTTCACGTTGAGGTAGTCCCCCTCGCCCGGCTCGTTCCAGCGGTTGATCTGCAGCTCCACGGCGAGCGGGAGGGACACGTGGACCACGTGCATGTCCTTGCCCTGCCTGCCCTGCTGCAGGACCTCGCCGGAGCCGTCGGTGACGACACGGATCGCCGGGTCCGCGCTGCTGAACTGGTCCGGGAAGCCTGTGATGATGGGCTGCCCATTGAAGGAGGCCGTCAGGGCGGAGATGCGCAGCACGTTCTTCTGGCCCGAGCTGCTCTGCAGGAAGGGGCCGCCGATGGCGATCTCTTTGACGACGGAGAGGCCGTTCGTCACCGGAGTGGGCGCGTAGCGGGCCTGGATCCAGACCGTGGAGCTCCTCACCACCCAGTACTCGCCCGCGCTGTAGAAAGACGCGTGCGTCCCGTCGAACGTCTTCACGTGTGGGTCGCCGAACACCCGACACACGCCCCGGGGGCCCTGGGGCGGCGAAGGCGTCGGCGCTGCCGTGACAGGGATTGGCGTCGTGGAGGGGGTCGGCGGCGGCGTCAGTGGCGGAGTCGGCGAGGGAGTTGGCAGGGGTGGGGGCGTCTCTGGGGGCGGCGACGCGGTCGTGAGGGGCGGCAACGTCTGCGTGGTGGTGGACGTCGTCGTCGTGGTGCTGCCGAAGAGGAGGGGGAGCAGGAGCAGGGGCAGCAGCCACATGAGGCACAGCGACCACCAGCAGCTGCAGCCCCTGGCGGGGGCCGGCACGGGGAAGAGGGAGACGTTGCCGGCACCGTGGCCCACGTACCTGGAGGCCACCCAGGTGGGGTCCGAGCAGATAGGGTCGGAGGATCCAGCCGCATCGCCGATGCATCGGCGTCGACCGCATGGAGAACATCGGGTTCTGGATCGCGGATCGAGCCGCATCGCCGATCCATTAGCGGTGCTGCACGGTCCTCCGACCCAACCTGCCCGTGCCCAACTTGGGCGGCCGTGAGTGCCTGTAGGACGTGGTCGCGACGTAATCCCCACATCCCTCCGGCACGACGCCGTACGTCCACCCGCCCACGCCGGTGCCTCGGCAGACGCAAGCGTGGCCCTGAGCGGGGTGACCGCGGGTGCGCGGCTCCGGGGGGCTCCGCGGGGGGGCCCAGTCTGAGCGCGCGGGCCTGTGCTGGGGAGGCCCACGTGAGCCTGCACCAGAATTCTGCGGCAATTCACGGGAGCCTCCCACACCATCTTGGTGGCTCTTGCGAATCGACGCTCATCGACACCCGCCGACGCTAACCGACGCTAAGTCGGCGCTGCCTCGTTGACTGCCAGGCGCTAGTCGACGCTAGTGCGCTCTGCAGATGGAATTGCGAGACGGCACGATGCTCCCATGAGTTGCTACCGAACTGGAGGTCACTCCAGCGAAGGGTCACGTTGCGCGTGGCCCGAGTGCCGCACGCAGAGGCGCCGCAGCTGCCGCAGCCGGCAGTGCTGCAGCTCGCACCGCCGCACCCCGCGCCGCCGCCGTGGGGCCCGTAGCCCGGGTGGAGCCCGCCCCCTGCGAAGCCCGCCATGCCACTCGCGAGGGGGTACGCGGACATTGCGGTGTCCTGCTGTGAGGGCACCTGTACACCACCGCCAAGCCTGGCCAGGGTCATCCTGGGCCCCGGGATGGTGTACGTACCCTCCTAGCCGAGTCCAGGGAGGCATTCTGGGTTCCAGGCTGGTCCTGGCTTCCTGGCTGCGTGTTGTGCAGATGGCCTCAGCGACTGCGGTGTGCCCAGACCTCTGGCATCGTGAGACAAATCGGCTCGGAAGGTCTCTTACGACTTTCCGCCTTCAAAGGCACCCCGGCCCCAGGACAGTTCAAAACGACTCTGGATAAAAAGCTGGTCGCGGGGAATTGGTCGAGACCTGTGGGGATCCACGCCGTCAGTCAAAATCTGATTACGTCGGGGGTCTGGGTATGTCAGGAAATGCCGCGCGAGCTCTAACCTCGCGACAAGCCAGAGAAACTTGAGGCGAAGGGCCAATTGAGCCAAAATGGCTACATATTGGGGGACGCCTGAGATGTCATCATTACCGAATACAAATACTTGGAAGTCCCGAAGCGGTGCGGTGACAGACCGTGCGGTGACCTCGAATCCCTCAAGACCTCACTGCACGGTCCGTCAGCGCATGGTATTGGGACCCTGGAGGCCCCTGTCGCCCGAGACGTCCTCGGAGAACGAGCCGAGTCCCAAAACCGGTGATCCCGAATCCCCACCGACTCAACGCGCGGTGTGGTCACCGCCACGTTTGGGGGCCCCCGAAAATACCTTCCTCTCAGATCCTGCCCCGGAGTGCTTCCTGACTTGGATCCCGAGGCGAATCGCGCCGCGCAGGGCCCAAGAAAGCAACATCAAGGGAATAGCATCGACATCACTGCATATTTCCCCCTTCTCAATCCTCCTCTTCCTGCTCCTCCTCCTCCTCCTCCTCCTCCTCCTCCTCCACTTCCTCCTCCTCCTCCTCCTCCTCCTGCTCCTCCTCCTCCTCCTCCTCCTCCTCCGCATGTCCACCATGTCGGCACACCCTCACGCGTTTCGTGGCTCCATAGGGAGCTCCACCGAAGGCTTTCGCATGACACCACCACACCCCAGCCTGCACACCCCTCACACGTCTCGTGGCCACATAAGGAGCTCTGCCGAAGGCTCCAGTGCGACGGTTCGCATGGCACCACCGCGCCCAATTCGGCACTCCCTCACACGGTTCGTGGCCCCATAGGGAGCTCCACCGTATCGCATGGCACCACCGAACCCAATTCGGCATACCCCTCACACGGTTCGTGGCCCCATAGGGAGCTCCACCGGAGGCTGCAATAAGATGCACTAGGAGGGTTCGCATGGCGTTACCGCGCCCAAGCCGGCACACCCTTCACACGAGCCCGTTTCGTTATTGCTTGGGGCATGTCGGGCGTCATGGCCCCCGCTCCCCCCCCTTCCGGGGGGCTCCGCGGGGGGGCCCAGTCTGAGCGCGCGGGCCTGTGCTGGGGAGGCCCACGTGAGCCTGCACCAGAATTCTGCGGCAATTCACGGGAGCCTCCCACACCATCTTGGTGGCTCTTGCGAATCGACGCTCATCGACACCCGCCGACGCTAACCGACGCTAAGTCGGCGCTGCCTCGTTGACTGCCAGGCGCTAGTCGACGCTAGTGCGCTCTGCAGATGGAATTGCGAGACGGCACGATGCTCCCATGAGTTGCTACCGAACTGGAGGTCACTCCAGCGAAGGGTCACGTTGCGCGTGGCCCGAGTGCCGCACGCAGAGGCGCCGCAGCTGCCGCAGCCGGCAGTGCTGCAGCTCGCACCGCCGCACCCCGCGCCGCCGCCGTGGGGCCCGTAGCCCGGGTGGAGCCCGCCCCCTGCGAAGCCCGCCATGCCACTCGCGAGGGGGTACGCGGACATTGCGGTGTCCTGCTGTGAGGGCACCTGTACACCACCGCCAAGCCTGGCCAGGGTCATCCTGGGCCCCGGGATGGTGTACGTACCCTCCTAGCCGAGTCCAGGGAGGCATTCTGGGTTCCAGGCTGGTCCTGGCTTCCTGGCTGCGTGTTGTGCAGATGGCCTCAGCGACTGCGGTGTGCCCAGACCTCTGGCATCGTGAGACAAATCGGCTCGGAAGGTCTCTTACGACTTTCCGCCTTCAAAGGCACCCCGGCCCCAGGACAGTTCAAAACGACTCTGGATAAAAAGCTGGTCGCGGGGAATTGGTCGAGACCTGTGGGGATCCACGCCGTCAGTCAAAATCTGATTACGTCGGGGGTCTGGGTATGTCAGGAAATGCCGCGCGAGCTCTAACCTCGCGACAAGCCAGAGAAACTTGAGGCGAAGGGCCAATTGAGCCAAAATGGCTACATATTGGGGGACGCCTGAGATGTCATCATTACCGAATACAAATACTTGGAAGTCCCGAAGCGGTGCGGTGACAGACCGTGCGGTGACCTCGAATCCCTCAAGACCTCACTGCACGGTCCGTCAGCGCATGGTATTGGGACCCTGGAGGCCCCTGTCGCCCGAGACGTCCTCGGAGAACGAGCCGAGTCCCAAAACCGGTGATCCCGAATCCCCACCGACTCAACGCGCGGTGTGGTCACCGCCACGTTTGGGGGCCCCCGAAAATACCTTCCTCTCAGATCCTGCCCCGGAGTGCTTCCTGACTTGGATCCCGAGGCGAATCGCGCCGCGCAGGGCCCAAGAAAGCAACATCAAGGGAATAGCATCGACATCACTGCATATTTCCCCCTTCTCAATCCTACTCTTCCTGCTCCTCCTCCTCCTCCTCCTCCTCCTCCACTTCCTCCTCCTCCTCCTCATCCTCCTGCTCCTCCTCCTCCTCCTCCTCCTCCTCCTCCTCCTCCTCCCTCCTCCTCCCCCTCCCTCTCCTTTTCTCCCCCTGCTCCTCCTCCTCCTCCTGCTGCTGCTGCTGCTGCTCCTCCTCCTCCTCATCCTCCTCCTCCTCCGCTAGAGTCCTCCCAGAAGGGGTCCGAGTAGATGGGGTCGGTGGATCACGCCGTATCGATGATACATTGGCGATGCATCTGCGACGTCCGCGATGCATCGGCGACGTCGTCATGGAGAAAATCGGGCCCAACATCGAGCCGCATCGCCGATGCATCGCCGATGCATCGCCGATGCGACGCGATTCTCCGACTCCATCTGCTCCGACCCCTATCTAGGAGGCTTAGACCTCCTCCTCCTCCCCTCCCCCTCCACAATTACTCAATATGAAAATACTCTCCCTCTTCCCCTGATGGCGTCCGGGTGATGGCCGCGCACCCTCCGCGTACTGTTTTTTAACACAGGATGCCCGGGAAATCCCGGGAAACGACTCTCGCTGAGGCGCCGGCGTCATTTTTTCCCAAAATGCTGCTCTCGTTGAGGCGCCGGCCTCATTTCTGCTCCCGAATCGTTCCGAATCGTGCTCCCGCTGCAGCGTGGGCCTCATTTTCGGATCGGTGTTTGGCCTCCGTCGTTCAGGATTGCGTTCTCGCCCCAGCGCGGGCCTTTTTCTCGCGCGCCCATCCGCCCGCCACCACCGCGCCGCACCGCCAC
>CAUYUJ010016802.1:225417-261606 GCA_963575745.1 Prorocentrum cordatum
GCCTCCTTCCTCCTTCCTCCTTCCTCCTTCCTCCTCCTCCTCCTCCTCCTCCGCCTCCTCCTCCTCCTCCGCCTCCTCCTCCGCCTCCGCCTCCGCCTCCTCCTCCTCCTCCTCCTCCTCCTCCTCCTCCTCCTCCTCCTCCTCCTCTCCTCTCCACCCTCCCCCAAATCCATTCAAACTGACTGCCCAACCAGGATCGACCCTCTACAGCCCGGGGGCTCGGTGCGGCCCCGTGGAGCCCTTTGCTTCTCGGGGCGATCTGGGTACCCCGAGACGCCCCTGGGGGAAGATAACCTCCGAAGGCCTCCGTCGAGCAGCTGGCGGCCGTTCGAGGTGGACCCAGCCGTGGGGGCGACCATCGCCGTCGCCGTCGTCGTCGCCATCGCCGTCGTCGTGGCCGTCGTCGTGGCCGTCGCCGTCGTCGTCGTCGCCGTCGCCGCCGTCGTCGCCGCCGCCGCCGCCGAGGCCGCCGCCGCCGCCGCCGCCGCCGTCGTCGTCGTCGTCGTCGTCGTCGTCGTCGTCGTCGTCATCGTCGTCGTCGTCGAGGTCGTCGTCGTCGTCGTCATCATCGAGGTCGACGTCGAGGTCGAGGTCGAGGTTGAGGTTAAGGAGGTTGTCGTCGTCGTCGTCACCGTCGCCGTCGCCGCCGCCGTCGTCGTCGCAGTCGTCGTGGCCTTGGCCGTGGCCGTGGCCGTGGCCGTGGCCGCTGCTGCCGCCGCCGCCGCCGCCGTCGTCGTCGTCGTCGCCGTCGTCGCCGTCGTCGAGGTAGTTGTCGAGGTCGTCATCGAGGTCGTCATCGAGGTCGTTGTCGAGGTCGTCGTCGAGGTCGAGGTTGAGGTTAAGGAGGTCGCCGTCGTCGTCGTCGTCGTGGCTGTCGCCGTCGCCGTCGCCGTGGCCGTGGCCGTGGCCGTGGCCGTGGCCGTCGTCGTCGTCGTCGTGGCCGCCGTCGTCGTCGTCGTCGTCGTCGTCGAGCTTGCCGTCGCCGAGCAGCAGGCACGGCGGCCTCTCCAGAGCCGCCGAGAGCGGGGCGTTGGAGGCGACGTGCCCGGCGACCGTGGCCAGCGCCTGCCGCACGAGCGCGGCGCCCCTGGCCGGCAGCGCGGGCTCCTCGTCCGACCGCCTCGCCTCGGGGGAGGCTTGGCGGAGAGCGAGGGGGGAACTTTGAAGAGGCCCGAGGACACACACACACACACATAAACACACAAATAAAAGGATTCCCCATATTCGTATATATATATACACATGTGTATATATATATATGGGGTTTCGTCTTCCCCCTCACTTCCCATATTTTCCCATATGTTCTAGGGAATCGACGGCTAATTGTGTCTGTGTGTTTCTTTCCCTCCTGAAACTTAGAAGGCTGCATTTTGATCTTTAATTTTTCTGACGCATTCTGCCGTCGCTCTTCGGAGTGCTGCTCGCAGCGCGATGAACTTTTCGTTTCCTGTGTCGTGCTTGCGTCAAATGCGCACATTTCGCGACTTCTCTGGCCAGATGAAAATGTCAATCCGAGAAGGCCTTCTGAGAAGGCGGCGGGACTTCTCAGAAGCCCCCGCGCCTTCTGAGAAATCTTCTGCGTCTTCGGGGAAGGCTCATAACACATCTCGGAAGGCCAAGCGAATTTCCGAGCCCTGTGAGAAGGCCCGCTCCTCCTCGCTTCCCCCCTTCGCTCTCGGCCGACAGATGGGGTCGGCACCAACGTGGCGACGTCGACCTCGACGACGACGACGACCTCGGAGGGGGCCGGAGTCCTTTCCCTGGCGCTGGCCGAGGTCTGCGGCTTCGGGCCCCAGGGTGCGCTTCGAGGGGCGTCCGGGGGCGCCTCGTCGTCCCTCGGCTGCGCCTCGTCGTCGGGGGGTGTCTGGGGTGCCCAGAGGCGTGGTCCAGAAGCCGACCAGCTTTAGGTCGGGCCTGTCCCCCTGCAGGGGGATTTTGGACGACGAATAAAAGCACCCCAAAAATTCCAAACAGATGCCCCCAAAAGTACTGAAAGCATGGTCCCCAGGCAATTTTTGGACCATTTTCGAATATCCCCCCTGTAGAGGGACGGGCCCGACTTCAGGCCAGCTGGAGGACGACGACGACGACGACGACGACGACGACGACGACGACGACGACAACGATCTCGACGGCATCGATGACCTTTTCTCGTCGCCGCGGCTGGCTTCGACTCGTCGCCGCGTCGGCGCGACCTTCCCCCTCCTCGCCTTCGCCTCGCCGCCTCGGGGCGGAGGAGGTCGGCAGCACCACGGCAACCTCGACGGAGGTCTGCTGGAGGTTTTCTCTGGAGGGCGTTTTGGACAGTCTGCCCTAGAAATCTGGTGGATTGACTGGTTCAATCCTGGCGTTTCTCTCACATTCTGGCCTCCAGGTGCCACTTCTGGGCCCTCTGACAATCGAAAACGGATCGGGGACGAACATATGAAATATTCCGAACGACGACGACAACGACGACGACCTCAACGACAACGACGACCCCAACGACGACGACGCCGACGCCGACGCCGACTGCATCGACGAAGACGACGACGACGACGGTCTGGACGACCCGTCTCCTCCTCCTCCTCCTCCTCCTCCTGCCTCCTCCTCCCTCCTCCAACTCCTCCTCCTCCTCCCTCTTTTTCCCTCCTCTCCCCATCCTTCTCCTCATCCTCCCACCTCCTTCTCCTCATCCTCCCCATCCTCCTGCCTCTCCCTTTTGTTCTGTCGTCCGGATCATATCCTACACTGGGACTGCTAATCTAAAAGACAACGAGATACCCATCATCGCTCTCCTCCTCCTTCTCCTCTCGGAGGGACCGAAATGAGAGTTGAAACAGTGGGAACGAAGATCGACAGCGGCTCGAGTAGGGGATCGACTACAGATGGATTCACCCCCGCATTATTTTTCCGTCGAGTCTACGAAGGATACGCCGAATGCTCCACAGATCTACGGAGCATTCTCGTGTCTGCCGTGGACTCGACGGGGAAATCAACTCTGGGGTAGATCTCTTCTGCAGCCGATCCCCTCCTCGAGCGCTTCGTGCCAATTTTGATCATGCCTCGTGGCCGGTGCCGCCGAGGGCGTCATCCGATCGGGGCGAACGTCGCCTGCCGAGCCGCGGCCACTGCCGGTGTCGGACAACATGTGCTGTTGGGCACCGTCCACTCTGTTCCGCCCCCCTTCGGGTGTTTGCAGGACCGGGTTTCGTGGGACCTGGCTTAGTTTTAAGAAGGGCCTGTCCTCCCTACAGGGGGATTTTGGATGAAAAATAACAAATACTAACAAAATACCCCCAAATTGAAAACAATGCTCAAAAACTCGTCCTCAGACTATTTGTTCCATATTTTTGAATATCCCTCCTGTAGAGGGACGCGCCCGACTTAAGCTTAGTTTTTTTTCACCGAGCGCAGCCCTGGAGCTTGCAGCGCTGGGCCGTCTTTCACGCAACAAGGTGTCAGCTCCTGCCGACGCAGCCAGAGGCCTCCTAACTCCCACATGGGGTCCGACTAGGTGGGGTCTCGCGCCGCACCGGCGATGCATCGGGGATACATCGGCGATGCATCGGCGATGCATCGGCCACGTCGGCGGTGCACCGGCGACGCCGGCGTGGAGAAAATCGGGCTCCACATCGAGCCGCATCGCCGATGCATCGGCGATGCGGAGCGATTCTCCGACCCCGTCTACTCCGACCCCATCTGGGAGGCCTGGAGCAACTCTTATTCGGACCGCAGGGACCGGGGGACGCCCCCCCGACGCCCCGTTCCATCAGCTAGAGCTGCCGTCTCCCGAGACACACCAGCTGCGGCAGACCTGGCTGATGATGTTGATCCATACTGTGGGCTTCGGGGCCCATTGGCCCTAACCTGCTCCCCTTAACCGAGATCCTGGCTATGCCCGACTCACTCTGGGCGTGACAAGAGGCCTCCTAGATGGGGTCGGAGTAGATGGGGTCGGAAGATCTCGCCGCATCGCCGATACATCGGCGATGTTTCGCCGATGCATCGGCGATGCATCGGCCATGCACTGGCGACGTCGGCGATACATCAGCGACTTCGGCGTGGCACAGATCGGGCCCCACATCGAGCCGCATCGCCGACGCATCGGCGATGAGGCGAGATCTTTCGACCCCGTCTACTCCGACCCCATCTGGGAGGCCCAGAGTAATACCCAGAAATCGAGGTTCACAGATCGAGGTGTCTGTATATGCGTGGTTCTTGCCACTCTGGGGGCATCCAAAAAGGACTTCTCGTCGCTGCGTCTGGGCCCGCCGCGGGACTCTGGCCAGGGGGCGCCCGGAACCAGCCTGGGGGCAGCTTGAGCAACCTCCGACTCGGCGGTGGACAAACCTCCCTTCAGTACAGTCGGGCCGCTGAAAGAAGGAACGCTAAATAAGGAACGAAGCCCCTTCTTGGCCCTGTAAGCGCCTCCGTGCCCCAGGAGGGCAAGAGGAACAGCTCTGGAGGAATCTAAGGAACATCGAGCCCCTTCCGAACCCAAACTGTTCCTTATTTCAGCGTCTTGACTGTAAACCACCCTTTAGTGAAAACGGCCTGGGACCGAAACCGACGGAGCTGGACCCGCAAAAATAACGGCCGCGACGCCCACTCGCGGACCGAAGACGGCCAATTCGCTAATCGACGTGTCAAGGTAAGAAGTCTGTCCACTCCCGACAGACCCGACATTCCAGCGGCTGTTCTTCTAAATCCAAAAGCTTTTCCTCAAAGTCGGAATCTGGGGCCGATGTCGGGCCCCTTGACCGTGTAATTTTGGATCCGGGACGGGAAACCGCATCAGGGTAAGGTGTAGAGAACCCTGGGGCGCGCGGAGTGAAGAAAAGACGTCGTCGGATGCCATTGCGAGAGGCCAGGGTCCTACTGGTGGTGCGGTCCTCCCTTGCTTTGCGGCGTCCCGCTCGATACATGACCCATCTCTAGCTTGAAGCCTTTTGGACCTGCTCGCCAGGGGTGGCCCCCTGGTGGTGGTGTCGCTTTTCTGCCTCCGACTCGCCATGAACAAGTTCTTCTCCGCCCGCTGCATCTGCGCCAGCAGGAGATTCTTCTCCTCGTGGGGACCCTTTCTCCCTCTCAAACTTTCTCTCTCTCTCTCACTCTCTCTCTCTATATATATATGTATGTATCTACATCTAATTACAGATGTTAGCCAGCGTTGGCCTAATAATGACAAGAACTTGAAATGTATGCGGTGCAATCTTGGTGGTGCAATCAATGTGGTGCAATCTAGGTGGTGCGATGCATGTGTTGCAATCTATGTGGTGCAAAGCATTACAAAGCAACTCAAAACACTGAGACACAGTGCAACACAAAGCAACGCAATGCAACGCAAGGCAATGCGAAGCAATGCGCAACAATGCAACCATGCGAAACGGTGCAACACAATGCAAAACAATTCAATGCAGAACAATGCAAAGCAGCGCGGCGACGGGAGGCGACGAGCCGGCCAAACCGCCACTGGGGCCCATCGGCGACGGCGGCGACGAGCCGGCGGCGACTGGCTGGCCGGACCGCCACGAGGCTCAGTTACCTTAACCCCTAAGTGCAAGCCTCGTTTGGGCAATACTCTGTGCCCTGGCTCGGGGGTGTACGATGGGGGGGGCCATCCTCGAAAGGGTGGCGGCCAAATTGCCTCCCCCCCCCCCCCCTGGGGATGTCCCGGAGTTTCCTGTTTTTTCTGAGCGGCCAACTTTATATGGGGGAACTCGGATCGCCTGCGATCCAGTTCACAAGCCTCTTGACACGCCTGCCCCGGTGGCCACCCGTCCTAAAGCAGGGCGGGTGCTGGGGCTGCGGGTCAGGGAAGAGTGCTTGGAGCGAGAATCTGGTTCAGCCACCGACTGGCCGGAGCGGCGGGCGCGCGCTTGCCTGGCACTGCGGCGTTGCAAGAACATTCGACGTTTCGAAGGCGTCCAAGCGGCGGGGCGCAAATCATGGCTGGCGGCATGTGCGCGGCCCCGGGGGGGGGGGGCTGGGGACATGTTCAAATAATGAGAGGCGCAATGAAACCTGTGGAACTATTATGGCCCCCGCCATGATATCTCCCCCCCTGGTCAGCACCCCCCTCTTGGCCGCCCCCGAGCTTCGGCAGCCGCAGAAATGAACCAGACGAAAGATCCGACCCTGTGCAGCTGCGCGTCGCGCAGAGCGCGGCCCCTTCTTCACACGCGTGCTGCGCGCCGCTGAGCAGCGCGCGCAGTGCGCACAGGTGGCACCAACGTTGCGCGGCTGCGGGAGGAGCCATCGTGGCCGCAGGTGGTGCTCTCTGCGGGGCACGACCCGTGCGAGGTGTGTGTGTGTGTGTGTGTGTGTGTGTGTGTGTGTGTGTTTGTGTCTGGCTCTCCTCTGAGCGGGCCCGGCCCCCGTCTCCCTCCCGCCACCGTCGGGCGTCTCCACCCCCCCTCGTGCATCGCGGCCTTATCCGCGTTCGTCTGTCCTACGAACGCCCCATCCGCCAGCGCAGTCCCTCTGCCCAGCCACCGACGTAAGAAAGTGCGCGTGTGTGTGTGTGTGTGTGTGCCGAGATGGTCGGGGGGACGCACGGGAACGTCCTGTGGGGCCGTGGGTGGAGCTCCCGATGTCATCGCCATTCGCGCGAGTGGCGCGGCGGCATGCGTGTGGCCATTATCGATGATGCGGCGTGTGGAAATCCAAGTGATCGGGCTACGATCCGCGTGAAGAGCGTGCCGAAGCTGGCGGAAAGGCGCATCTGAACGCCATCAATGGGGCCACAATGGGGTTGCGATCCGCGCGAGGGGTAGGCCGAAATGGACGAACACAAGGAGAGGACGAACAATAATAAATTGAGAGGGGGGAAACCGCACGGCGCTGCTGATTCAAAACGAAACCCAACAACGCAGGGGCGTTGGGAACAACTATGTGTATAATACACAAACACATACACATACACATGCACAGACATACATATATATATATATATATATATATATATATATACATACATATACATACATACATACATACATATACATACATACATACATACATGCATGCATGCATGCATGCATGCATGCATGCATGCATGCATGCATGCATTGCATACATACATACATACATACATACATTATGCATACATACATATGATCGCCCCCCCCCCCCAGCACCCCCCAAACCACCAAAACCACAAAACGATCATTGATTGTTTGCTCCTCCTCCTCCTCCCTCGCCCTCCTCTTCTTCCTTCTTTCCCCCTCTTCCTTAACTCCTCCTCCTCCTCCTCTTCCTCCTCCTCTTCCTTCGCCAAAAAGACCTGCGGGAGGAGGGTGGCCACGAAACCATGCCATTCACAGGTGTTTTTTTTTTGTGCCAGGGAGGCAACCAAACACTGCTATTCACATTTTTGGGGTTTTCAAAAGTCCACAAGCATGGCCAGGGGGTGTTGTGAAACGCCAGAAACCAAACAAAAACTTGTGAATTGCAGTGTTTGGGGAGAGCATGGCCACGAAACCATGATATTCACATGTTTTGTTTTTGTTGTTTCGGTCCGCCAGAAAACCAACAAACATGTGAATAACAGTATTTTGTGAGAGCACGGCCACGAAACCATGCTATTCACATGTTGGTTTGTGGTTGTTTTCGGTCCGCCAGAAAACCACAAAAAAACAAAAAACCTGTGAATAGCAGCGTTTGGTGGCCATGTTCCCCCCGAGCAATGCAATTCACAAGTTTTTGTTTGGTTTCTGGCGTTCCACAACACCCCCTGGCCATGCTTGTGGATCCCGGAAAAACAAAAAAACAACAAAAAAAAACATGTGAATAGCAATGTTTGGTTGCCTCCCTGACCAAAAAACACAAAAAAACATGTGAATAACACGGTTTCGTTGCCATGCTGATGCTGTTGCTGTTGTTGCTCCCCTTCCTCATCCTCATCCTCCTCACCCTCATCCCCTTCGTCCTCATCATCCTCATCCTCTTCTTCTTCCTCCTCATCCTCATCCCCCTCATCCTCCGCATCCTCATCCTCTTCTTCGCCCTCCTCATCCTCGTCCTCCTCATCCTCACCCTCCTGCTGCTCCTTCGCCTCTTCCTCCTGCTCCTCTTCCTCCTCCTTCTCCTCCTCCTCCTACCGAGCCCGCCAGGATCACAGTACAATTACAATCAGAATGCAGCAATAATTATTCAACCCATCCCTCTTACTCCAAATCAATGCGACGCAATGCGATTGCAGTGCAATGCAACGCAATTCGATCGAAATGCAGTGCAATGAAACGCACTGCGATCGCAATGCAATACAATGCGCATTGCAATGGGGTTGCAACGCAATGCAATTGCAACGCAGCGGGGGGGGAGGGTTTGTTGACAAAGGGGTCCAAGAGAAGGGGCATCTGCAAGATGGGGAAGCACGGCGAGAGGAGGAATGATGAGTAACAGGATCAACTGAAGATGGTGCTGTTTCGCACAGTTCACAAACGTCGTAATCAATATGCGTGTCCGCGCAGATTTCGCACGGGCAGTTCCATGACACTCGCCCAACAGATCGCAACGCGGACGGCATCTACATCTGGAAAGCGAACAAGCATCGACCTGAATGCATTCACAACGGCTCCCAGCGTTTGGCCAGTGCCATCCAGAGCTCAGGCACGGTGCGCGCGCGCTCCTGACCGACCACAGGAGTGACTGCGCTCCGCCCTTAGGCCCAGGATGGCACTTGCCAATGCGGCGGCGGCACGTCGAGGCCCCCCGCGCAACCTTGGCCACGTGTGCGCAAGCCGCGTGCGCGAAAGAATGCGCGGGGTTGTGCCAGCATTCCCAGCACTGGTTCACGTTGGGAGCCATTGATCTGCGATAGCACCAGGGCTGACCGATCAAGCCTGAACGGGCCGAGCGAACATCTCCGAACGGCCAGCTGGGAGTCTTCGCGACCGTGGTGGTCCTGGCCGCGGCCGCGGACAATGGGGGGGATCACGTCCGAGCCCGCGGCCGACGCAGGCCACGGGTAAGTCTCGTCCGCGCACTCATCGATCCAGTTGGCAGCGCCGGAGAGGCGGTACAAGAACGCCATGGCGGCTACCAAGCAAACTCGCACCTCGCACGTTCGGGCCAGAATGCCAACTCTGCGCGCAGCGCTGCCGCAGAGCGAGCTGGCGACCACTCCTGCGAAATACCACGATGCAATTGCCATGAACAGCTCATCGCATGACGCTTCTATCTGCGTGACAGCGCCGACATGTGACACACTCACTCACAAAACAACCTGCTTTACAAACAATTGGGGAAGGAGATCATCTCCGCACTGAACAGAAGAAACCAGGTCCTGCTGGCCGATCGGCCCCGAGGTGCTGGCGCAGCAGCAAGTTGACGTGGGAGTCGCGGGCCGCCACTGTCGGCGTCGCCCTGGCAGCGGGACAGCGGGCCGAAGCAGGCCGAGCAGGGGGCGTTGCTGCCAAGTCGAAAGAGGCCCCGAGCGACGTGCCCGCGCGACCACCCGCGCGAGCGCATGAGCGCATGCAAAGCAGCGCGCGTCCATTGCGCGCGACAGTAAGCACGCGGCGCGCATAGTGTACGCGCACGCTGTGCACGTGGTGTGCGCGCGGAGCCCACGCGTGCTAGTCGTAGTAGTGGTAGTAGTAGTCGTAGTCGTAATCGCAGTAGTCGTAGTAGCCGTAGTAGTAGTAGTAGTAGTAGTAGTAGTAGTAGCAGTAGTAGTAGTAGTAGTAGTAGTAGTAGTAGTAGTAGTAGTAGTAGTAGTGGTAGTGGTAGTAGTAGTAGTAGTAGTAGTAGCAGTAGTAGTCGTAGTTTTAGTAGTAATAGTAGTAGTAGTAGTAGTAGTAGTAGTAGTAGTAGTCGTAGTAGGTGGAAGAAGGAAGATATGCCGGCGTTCTTCAGGAAGAAGACACAGTGGTCACCCGCTGCTCCTGCGTCGCGGCGGGTTTGCCGCTGCCTGCTGTTCCTTATTGTCGGCGGGTTGTTCTCGTTGTTCTGCATTGGTTTCTGTTGCGCTTCGCGATTTCCGTCTCCTGGAGGGCACCCTAAAAATGGGATGTCCTTTTTCGCAACAGAAGACGCAATTGTTTCTCACTCATTCTGCGTCGCGGCGGGTTTGCCGCTGCCTGTCGTTCATTACCATCAAGGCGTTGTTCTTGTTGTTCTGCATCTGTTGCGTTTTGTGATTTCCGCCTCGGAGAGGGCGCCCTAAAATCGGGGTGCCCCTTTTCACGGCAGAAGACGCAATTGCTGCTCACTGCTTCTGCGTCGCGGCGGGCTTGCAGCTGTATGTTGTTCGTGGTTGTTGACGTGTTGATCCTGTCGTTATGCATTGCGTTTATGTTGCGTCTTGCGGTGTCCGTCGCCACGAGGGCACCCTCAATTTTGGATGCCCTTTTGCGCCGCAGAAGACGCACTTGCTTCTCACTGGGTCTGCGTCGCGGCGAGTTTGCCGCCGTCTGTCGCTCATTATCATCGATGCGGTGTTCTTGTGGTTTTGCCGTGTTTTCTGTTGCGTTTTGCGATTTCCGTTCCCAGAGGGGGCACCCTAAATTGTGGATGCCCTTTTGTTTTTCTGAGCCCTCAGAGCAAGGGGGGTCTGATCCAAGATCCCCCGACAGAAGGATCTTGCCTAGATGCCGCCACCTGGTGGTCGAAGTTCGAACGTCATTTTCTGGAGCGGGGGGGGCGGCGGGCCCGCCGCGCGGCAGCGTGTGGGCGTGTCGTTAGCAGCCCCGTGCAGGGTGCGTTGTCATTGGGTCGGTCCGCTTGCCCCTCTGTCGATTTGTTCTCTGTACGCCCAAACTAAGGGGAATGTTATCCAAGACGCACGCAGAAAGATCTTGTTCAAGATGCCGCCACCTGGTGGCTTGGGGTCTGTCTCAATCGTGCACTTGAGCACAAGCGGCAGAACCTTGCGATTGGGCCCAAGCAGCCGCGAGCTTATGGGCGTCAAAAAGCACGTTGTCAGTAGGTTGCTCCGCTTCCCCCTCCGTCGAGTTTTTTACCTAACAGCGTAGACTGATAGGTTTCTAGTTGACTCAAAAGAGCTCACATATCACTCCACAGGGGGGTCCGGGCAGGCGTTGGGAGTTGCCGGCCGGCAGGGTGCCGGGCCTGTGCCGGGCTCGTTTTTCACCAACAGTCACACACTTCGTGCTCGTCGACCTGGCAGAACCCCATTCCCAGGCCATTCTGAATAACCGGATGCAACAGTCACACACTTCGTGCTCTTCGACCTCCCAGAACTCCATTCCCGGGCCACATTCGGAATGCCCGGAGCCAACTGTAGGCCACTTCGTGCTCTTCGACTTCCCAGAACTCCATTCCCGGGCCACATTTTGGATGCCCGGAGCCAACTGTAGGCCACTTCGTGGTCTTCGAGTTCCCAGAACTCCATTCCTGGGCATGATTTTGAATGCCCGGAGCCAACTGTAGGCCACTTCGTGGTGTTCGAGTTCCCAGAACTCCACTCCTGGGCATGATTTTGAATGCCCGGAGCCAACTGTAGGCCATTTCGTGTTCTTCGAGTTCCCAGAACTCCATTCCCGGGCCACACTTTGAATGCTGAGGCAGGCTGATGCTGAGGCTGAGGCAGGCTGAGGCTGAAGGCAGACTGAAGCTGAGGACGAGGCTGAAGGCAGACTGAGGCTGAGGCTGGCTGAGCAGGCTGAGGCTGAGGCTGAGGCAGGCTGAGGCTGAGGCTGAGGCAGGCTGATGCTGAGGCAGGCTGAGGCTGAGGCTGAGGCTGATGCAGGCTGAGGCTGAGGCAGGCTGAGGCTGAGGCCGAGGCTGAAGGCAGACTGAGGCTGAGGCTGAAGCAGGCTGAGGCTGAGGCTGAGGCAGGCTGAGGCTGAGGCTGAGGCAGGCTGATGCTGAGGCAGGCTGAGGCTGAGGCTGAGGCTGATGCAGGCTGAGGCTGAGGCAGGCTGAGGCTGAGGCCGAGGCTGAAGGCAGACTGAGGCTGAGGCTGAAGCAGGCTGAGGCTGAGGCTGAGGCAGGCTGAGGCTGAGGCTGAGGCAGGCTGAGGCTGAGGCAGGCTGAGGCTGAGGCTGAGGCTGATGCAGGCTGAGGCTGAGGCAGGCTGAGGCTGAGGCCGAGGCTGAAGGCAGACTGAGGCTGAGGCTGAAGCAGGCTGAGGCTGAGGCTGAGGCAGGCTGAGGCTGAGGCTGAGGCAGGCTGAGGCTGAGGCTGAGGCAGGCTGAGGCTGAGGCAGGCTGAGGCTGAGGCTGAGGCTGATGCAGGCTGAGGCTGAGGCAGGCTGAGGCTGAGGCCGAGGCTGAAGGCAGACTGAGGCTGAGGCTGAAGCAGGCTGAGGCTGAGGCTGAGGCAGGCTGAGGCTGAGGCTGAGGCAGGCTGAGGCTGAGGCTGAGGCTGAGGCTGAGGCTGAGGCTGATGCAGGCTGAGGCTGAGGCAGGCTGAGGCTGAGGCCGAGGCTGAAGGCAGACTGAGGCTGAGGCTGAAGCAGGCTGAGGCTGAGGCTGAGGCAGGCTGAGGCTGAGGCTGAGGCAGGCTGCTGCTGAGGCTGAGGCTGAGGCTGATGCAGGCTGAGGCTGAGGCAGGCTGAGGCTGAGGCCGAGGCCGACGGCAGACTGAGGCTGAGGCTGAAGCAGGCTGAGGCTGAGGCAGAGGCAGGCTGAGGCTGAGGCTGAGGCAGGCTGATGCTGAGGCAGGCTGAGGCTGAGGCTGAGGCTGAGGCTGATGCAGGGTGAGGCTGATGCAGGGTGAGGCTGAGGCAGGCTGAGGCCGAGGCTGAAGGCAGACTGATGTTGAGGCTGAAGCAGGCCGAGGGCGAGGCTGAGGCAGGCGGAGGCTGATGCAGGCCTGAGGGCGAGGCTGAGGCAGGCTGAGGCTGAGGCTGAGGCAGGCAGGCTGAGGCTGAGGCTGAGGCAGGCTGAGGCTGAGGCTGTGACTGCGACTGCTGTTGCCACTGCGACTGCCACCGCGAATGCGACCACGACTGCGAGAACAGCAGAATTCTACAACAGGATTCTTATCTGAATCTTAAGGGGAATGCTTCCAAATATGCTCCTACACATCGCTGTTAGGTTGCTTTGCCGGGATATTTTTTCGGAACCTCCAAAGCAAGGGGGATCTTATCCAATATCCCCCGACAGCAAGGTCTTGTTCACGATGCCGCCACCTGGCGGTCGAAGTTCGAACGCCATTCCCTGGAGCGTGGTGGGCGGCGGGCACGCCATGCGGCAGCATGTTGGTTTTTTCGTTAGCAGCCCCGTGCAAAGGTCGTGCAGGCGCCTCACTGGCTGCCCACGCAGCCGTCCCTGAGGGACCGGTTGCGACTCGAACCCCACTTCGCGGGGTGCAAAGTGAGCCAGGCCCAGCGCTTCTTTTCCTGGGGCGTTGCCCAGTAGTTGAAGCGAGCCTGCTTTGAGCGGAGGTCGGCGAGGGCGGCTTTGGCCTTGCCGAGCTCTTCCTGCAGTTCCTCGTTGCTCTGCTCCAGTTTCTCGCTGGCCCGCGCCAGCTGCCGCAGCTTCTTGTGTTCGTCGGCCTGCTCCTGCTTCTCGCGGGTCGCTGCGTCGAGCTCCCTCGCGAGCTTCCTGTTCTTCTCGCAGAGAGCGTCAGACCGAGAGGTGGAACGAAGGGTAGCAGCGGCCAGCGCATCGCACAGACGCCTGTGCGAAGCAGCCTTGAACTCCGCCACTGCCTCCTTCAAGGCTTTCGCCACCCACGGTTTGCCCAATAAGTTTTTCACAGCCCTGACGCGTGCCCTGCCCATGTTGGCGATGCGCTTCCTTTCGAGCGCTGCCTTCGTCGAGGCTGGCATGGTAGCAAGAATTAACAACTTGAACCAAAAAGGGCTGCGGAAACGATAGGGTGCGAGAGCGAGCGCTAGCAGTGCAGAGCGCAACGGATTCTCAACTGTGATCCCACCCGCCCCCTGGGCGGAGGTGACTCAGCGAACCTGGTCCGTCCACCCCCCTTCTTCCCCCTAACCCCTTCCCCCTGCGTCTGGAGAAGAGGCCCCGCGACGGGTTGGAGCGCGCAAAATGGCTCCAGATGGCTCCGAGAGGGCCGCAAAGGGTCCAAGATGGTCTCCAAGATCGATCAAGATAGCCCAAGGCGGTTCAAGGTAGCTTCGAACGAGCCTCGAAGAGGCGCCAGGACCGCCCCAAGACGGCTCCAAGTGGCCACTGAGCCTCTCCATGAGGATTCGGAAATGCCCAAGAGGCCTCCGCAAGAAGCATGTGGACGACAACCCTGTATCGCCCCAAGAGTGCCCCAAGAAGCTACGCATTGGGAGTCTCACTCCTCCTGTTCTTCCTACTCCTCCTCTCCCCTTCCTCCACCTCATGTTCATCCTCCTTCTGCGCGTTCTTCTCATCATCATCCTGCGCACTGCGCATGTCGCTCGAGGCAGCCCCATTCACGACTGCCCAGGCATCCTACGCATTGCGCATGTCGCTCGAGGCTGCCCCGCGCCCCTCATTGCTTTGCAATCCAATCGATTGCAATGCAATCGGTTGCAGCCCAAACGATTGCAACGCAATCGATTGCAAACCATTGCAATGCAATCCCCTTCCCCCCCTCCCTCCGCTCCCTCTCCCCCCCCCCTCTCCCCCCTCCCTCCTCTCCCCCCCTTGCAGTCCAATCCTTTTCAATCGAACCGATTGTGATCCAATCGATTGCAGCCAAACGATTGCAACGCAATCGGCCGCAATCCACTGCAATGCAATCCCCCCCCCTCCCCCCGCCCCCTGCCCCCCCCTCCTTGGACGGGGCCAGGAGGGTGAAGAGGGGCAGGGGGAGGAAGATAATGACGATGAGGAGGGTGCTCCCACGAGGGGGAGGAGGGACCAGGAGGGCGAAGAGGAGCAGGAGGAGGAAGATAATCCGTCGTTGGGGGGGGGGGGGTGCTGGGGGGGGGGGGGGGGCGAGCGTGCATATATGCGCGCGCATATGTGTATAAATATGCAGAGATATAACTATATACGTACAAACAAATAGATATGCCAAAATAGAGATAACTACATATACATAGGTATATACATCGAGAAATATAACTAGCTATATAGATATAGAGAGGAAAAAACGATATAACGAAATATACATATAGAGAAACATAGGCAGGGAGAAAGAGAGAGAGAGAGAGAGAGAGAGAGA
Organism: Prorocentrum cordatum; assembly: GCA_963575745.1. NCBI lineage: Eukaryota > Dinophyceae > Prorocentrales > Prorocentraceae > Prorocentrum > Prorocentrum cordatum. The sequence continues at coordinate 240,481 of CAUYUJ010016802.1, forward strand.
GAGAGAGAAAAAAAAAAAAAAAAAAAAAAAAAAAAAAAAAACATCCATCAACATATATAAAGAGGGGAATATATCTATAGAGAGAGAGAGAGAGAGAGAAAGAAATAAACAAATAGAGAGAGAAACAGAGTAATAGAGAGAGCGAGCTAAACATATGCACGAACATAAATGGATGGGGGGGGAAAGACACGCGGCGACGCGAACCCACAGCGAGGACCGAACGAGGGTTGGGCGCAAGTTTGGGCGCTGGGGGAATGCATTCCCCGCGCGCCAAAGCAAGCAACGCAACGCACCGACGCCAAAACAGTGATATACAAGTGCACGCGCATATATGTTCTATCCGGCGGTGGACAAACCTCCCTTTGGTGAAAACTGTTTGGGGCCGAAACCGACGGATCTGGACCCGCAGAAATGGCGGCCGCGACGCCCTCTCGCAAACCGAAAACGGCAAATTCGCCAATCGACGTGTCAGAGTAGGAGGTCCATCCACTCCCGATCTATACAGAAGAATTGAATGCTCGCTTCGCTTCGCCTCAGATCTTGGTCCTGCGTCCAAGGCACCGTTGGCAATAACTGATCTTGTCGTGGCTGTAAGTTGAGCTGGTCATCCGCGATGACTTGGCCTCCGCGCCCGTCGGCTTTGCCCTTCCGCGCGCCAGGCTGACCCAGGGGGGACTTGGAACTGGTGGAAGTATGCAAATAATCAGTGCCACCCATGCCGCGACCCCAAAACTGCCACTCGCCCCCGCCGGCGGCCGGCTCCAACGTGGTTTGCGGTGGGTTCGTCGCCGGGCCCTCGAATTTGGCGGAAGTTACGCGGATGCGTGGGGAAAGCGTATCTTGGGGCTCTTTTTCCTCCAACGCAGCTCGAACAAAAGGCCTGCGGGCATGCTGCGACTTGATGGCGCCCGAATCACCCAAGATCCCGAGCACGCCGCCTGGCCGAGCGGGGGCGGGTGGTGAGCCCGCTCCTCCTCGGACGCCCCTCGGGTCACCTCCCTCCAGGGTCCTAGAAAATGAAACTTAATGCCCGCAGTGCCTCGACGCGTAGTCGCGGAGGTCTAGGCCCGCGCCCATGGCGCATCTAAACAGTGCGCGGCTCAAGGCCCTACTCGGACCACACCCCCTGCTCTCTCGGTCCCAAAGGGTGGAAACGGGGGCTGGTCGCCCACCAGGTATACTTGACCTGGCTCTGGGTGGCAAGCGTCCTTCTGCGGTCGCCCTTCCTAGTCTTGAGCTTCACTGCTGGCTCGCTCGATCCCTCGATCGGAGCGCGCCGTGGCCCCCCGCCGTCACCGCCGCGCGGCAGGGCGCCCGCGCGGCACCGACTCGGCCTCAAAGACGGACGAAACCAGCAAGTCAAGGAAAACCCTCGCAAAGCAAGCAGAACCCCTAGGCCCGCGCCCGCCATCAGCACAGTCAGGCTCACGTGTAGCCCTCAGTCGCGACTCCTGGCATGGCCGCCGAAGTCAACGCGCTCCCGTCCATCTCCTGCGGCGCCTCGCACAGCTCGGTCGAGCTTCCCTGCGCCGCTGTGGGGGTGGGGGGGGGGGGCGACGCAGCCACTGCAAGCAGCACCTTCAACAGGGTTGACTGGGCCTGGATGTCGGTCGGCATGGCCCCGGCTCTAGCTACCCTCGAGGCCCCTGGCACGGGCGCACCCTTCAAAGCGCAGCTCTCGCGGAGCCACTCGAGGCGCGTCCTCGGCAACGCCTTCGCGCCGAGGTCCGCCAGGTTGTCGTCGCCAGGTATGGGCTCGATGACGATGGCACTCTTGGCCGCCAACTGCTGAATCCAAAGCGTCTTGGTGGCAAGGTGCTTGATCCGCCCAGTGCCCTGGCGCCTCGCCAGCGCTCTCGCACTCGAGCTGTCCCATCGCCAGCTCATGCGCACGCTGTAGCCCATGGATGTGAAGAGCGCCTTCAGCCCAAGTCCTTCGCTGAAACCTCGAACCCCAGCGTGCCACTCGGCTTCGCAGCTGCTAAGGGGCTGCGCGTCTTGCCGACAACTGATCCGGAGCATGGGGCGCCCGCGCGCGGTGATGTGCACGCTGGCATGGCTCTTCCGCTCTTTCGTGTCGCCTGCCCAGTCGGCGTCTGTCCACGCGACCAGGTCGACGATGTCCCGCGGCGTGGTGGGCTTGGCCATCCTGACGCCCAGGTCACTCGTGCCCGTCAGGTACCTTGCCAGCCTCTTGAGGGCTCGCATGTCCGTCTCACGGGGCGATGATATGCACGAGGTCAGGTAGTTAATGTCGAACTGAGCATCTTCACGGCCATGCAGGTAGAACAGCGGGCACATAGTCACGCTCCTGAACAGCTTAGCCTCGTCTGGGCTGAGGTCGGGCGCGTCGCCCCTGCCTGTCCTGCGCGCCTCCGCCCCCGGGGTGGCGCGCGGGTTGCCCTCCTCAAGGCCTAGTGCCTCCAGTGTCTTCGCGAGGTACTTCTCGTTCGGCTGAAAGTGAAGCCGGACCCCGCGACTCCAGGCGCTGCGCCGTGCATGTCGCCCATGTGCAGCTCCACCAGGAGCGGGGGCCCGGCGTGCCAGAAGAACTGGGGCGCGGTCGGTGGCCGCGCGAAGCCTCTGGCCATGAGCTGCTCCGCGGCGAACTAGACCCAGCGTTTCCCTCCAGCGCGCCGTCCTGGCAACTGCTTCGCGAGCTGCCAAACGTAGTCCTCAGTGTCGCCCTGCGCGCGGCACTCTTCCAGGACTTAGGGTGGGCACTCGACCCGCGCGACCTCCCCCTCGGGGACATGGTAGTACGCGTCCTCCGCGTCAACAGTGAAGGTGGGCCACCCGTGCTTCAGAGCCACATAGTCCACCACTCCGCTGTCGGCCATGCTGCTCCCTGGCGTGATGGTCGTCGCGGCACTCCCGCCACTTGGACTCTCGCGCGACGCACCTTGACTCAGCGATCCTGCACCCGAGGTTCGCGCCCCACTTGTAGACATGGCCCCAGCGGGCGCTGGTCCGCTTGCCGCCGGCCTCGCTCCGATTAGCGAGCTTGCCCACGCCGTGCTGCTTCAGGCCGTCGAGGGCCCGTTTGGTGGAAGCCTCGATCAACTGCGAGTCCGACGCATTGTGGGGGTCAGGGACATCCATGTCTCTGAGGATCTGCAAGAAATCAAAACGAATGTCATCACAGTGCTCTGCCGCTACTCTGCTAACTCGGGACCTCGCAAGAGTGCCTCGGTTGTCACCCTCCTCCGCGGGTCGCTTCGACGATCGACCTATCGGTGGCGTCAGCGGGGGTGCACCCGCTGGTGCTGCGGCCCTCGGCGTCATGGGGGTTTCGTCCCCGGCGCCGCCTCCAGCCGACGTCTGCGTCGCTGGCTCTGCCTGCGTCTCCCCAGCCGTCGCCGCGGCGCCGTCTGGCGCGTCTGCCGAGGGCGCCGCCATGGGCGCGCCCGCCTGGGCTGCTGGCCCGCCGCCATGGGCGGCCCCAGTGGACTGGGCAGCAGCGTTCGGGCCTGGCTGAGTCTCAGCTGCCTCTTGCGTCGCCAGGTCTGCGTCCGCAGCGGCAGGGGGCGTAACGATAGGCTCGATCCCACGCGGGACCGTGCCCTGCCCTCGGCGCTGCCACGGCATGTGCGTGATCGCCGCCGCGGCGGCGCGGTTGAACCTCCGCTCTTCGGGCAGCCTCTTGACGGTCCTCGTCGTGACTAGCTCACCCGTCTCGAGAGCGCATATGTGCTCGTCGGTGTCATAGCTCTTTCCCAGCCGCGCCGCCCTCGCGAAACCCATGTCACCCTTGTGGTACACCTTGCCTCTCGCCCTGCGATTCTTGTCCCTGGGTAGGCGCGCCAAGGTGGACTCTCCTGGAATGGCCATCCCCCTGGCGTGGGCGTGGCCGTAGAGGTCCTCGTGCGCCGTGCGACCGCTCGCCTTGATCCTCAGGTTGGTGCATGCCCAGCCCGCGTGGCGCTGTAACCACTTGCACATGGCCGTGCCTGGTCGGACCCTGGCACCCAGTCGTGCCTCCAGCGCGCGCCTGCTCGCGCGGAACTGCGCATGGATGATGCCATTGGCATGCTCGGAGGGGTTCGACTGGGAGCTGAACGTAGGCGCGGGTCTCACGACCACACCTTGGGCAGCTCCGCCTCGACCTTGTTGGCCGGGTCGATCATGACGTCCTCGTGGTCTGGCCTTAGGATGACCTTCCGATGGAAAAGCTCCGGATGAACGCCACCGTGGCTGCTACCGTGTAGGGGTCAGCGCGTCGGTCAGGCTTCGGGACGCTCCGCGTGGCACCCGTGTCGGCATCCGCGACCAGTACCACTTCCTCGTCCTGTCTCTGGCCATCCTCGGCGCGGGGGCCCGCCACGTCGGCGTCGGCCGCCTCGCCCTTGAAGAATGCCAAGTCAAGCCCGATCACGGGGAGGCGTTCCATCTCCGCGCCTAGCAACTCGTGGGGCCCGTCACGACCGCGCCCCATCTGGCAGTGCTTACACCAGCGCCGCGGTGGGCAGTGCTGGTTCTCCTCGTGGCGCTGTCTCTCCTCTGGCGTCGGCTCGCGGACGTCGGGGAACGCGGTCGGTTCCACCGCCTGTCCTGACTCCGCCTGGCGCCTCATTTCCTCTCGCCTCAGCTCGCGGAAATCATCCGTCGCCGCTCTCGCCTTGCGTCTGCCCTCGTACTCGACGAGCCGTGCCCAGCACTGAGCCTTGGCCCCGTAGTACAGGGCGTAGATCTCCTTGAGGCGCTTCCGCATGGCGACGATCCTCGAGCTTGGTCCAAGCCCCTCGAGGCACGACCTCCCCGTCGTCTGTGCCGCCGCGGGCGCCTCCTGGCCCTGCGCGGGCGCCGCCGCCTCCTGCGCCCATGGTGGCGCCGCCGCCGCCTGCGCCAGTGGTGCCGCGGCCCCTGCCTCCGGTGGTGCTGGGCCACGCGGCCCTCGAACTTCCGGGTGCGGCGGGGGGCCCTCTCCTCGCACCGTCTCCCGCGGAGCTCCTGTGGCGCCAGTTGCGGCGACCCTGGCTGGGCAGGCTGCGAGCTTGGCCTCGCCCGTCGCGTCGTGGATCTGCGCAGCGAAATAGAACGCATTGCCGGCTAGCTTTGGGTCCACCCGCTCGCCCGTCTCGAGGTTCACGGCTCGCGGGTCGCTCTCCTCGAAGACAAACCTGAACTGCTTGCGCGCCGGCTTCCCGAAGCTGAGCGCCGCGCCCTGAGGGGCGAGGCCGTTGCTCACTCCGAGGTCCCCCAAGCGTGGCTGGCGACCCTTCTCGCCGCCGACGACCGCCGGGATCCTGCGGGGCCCCTCGGTGCCAAGCCTCTGGCCGCTCACCGCGGTGAGCTTGGGCGCAGCGGGGTCGTCCTGGACCGTTGGACGTTGCGCTCCGAACGCCTGGCCGCAGAGGTGCTCGTCGCTGCCACTGTCTGCGAGGATGGGCCCTCTGCGCTCCTCCCTGCGGCAGCCTCCGACCGAGCTCCTGGCTCCAAAGACCCAACCGACCTCGTCGCCGTCGGAGCCTGCAGCCACCGCGCTCACGGTTCTCTGGCCCCCAGCGCCCGCAGGGGCCTGCTGGGCCGCGGCCGCCTTCGGGGGCGCTGCCGACGGCGCCCGTGGCTTGCCAGCCGCCTTGTGCCAGCAGTCCTTCTCCTTGTGCCCATGCTTCTGGCGCCAGTTGCAGGTTCCCTCGAACTCGGCGGGGTAGCTGCCCTTGAGCTTGTCATTATTGACTCCCTTCTTGCTGCCTTTTCCGCCCTTGTCGCCCTTGCTGCCCATCTTGTCACCCTTGCCGCCCCCCGACTTCTCGCCCTTTCGCTTGGGCCAAGGCTGTTGTGGCAGGGCGTGGCCCGAGATCGCGCCGATCTCCATCGGTGCCACGCCTTGGCCCACCGTGCCGCTAGCTGTGAAGACCTGCCCAGACGCCATCCACTCTCTCAGGCGGGTCCTCAGCGCCGCGTGCGGGACCTTGGCGGCCGTCGGAGCATTGCGTAGCACGGTCTTGCACGGCTCGGGGCTATGGACGAGCAGCGTGGCGATGCGAAACTCATCGCCGAAGTCCTTCCCCGCCTGCGTGACGTACCTCGCCACATCGTTGCCCCAGTCAACGAGCTGGTCAGCGAATGGCTTCTGGTCGCCCCGCCGGGGTATGAGCAGGCCGCTGAGCATGGCCGCGAACCGGTTGCCCACCCCAGGCTCGTACTCGTTCTTGATCGCCCGCCAGGCAACGAAGCCCTCGTGCCTGCCTGCGAGCGTAACCATCACCAGCGCCTTGCGCTGGGTCTTGGTGAGCAGCATGGCATGCAGCAGCTTGCTCGTCGCTGCCGCGCGCTCGCCCATGCTGACGTCGTCCACTGCGAGCGCTGGCTGGGCCTCAACGTTGTCGACGAGGTCGTCTCAGCCCATCGGACCAGCTGGGAAAGTCCTCATCTCTGCCACTGCAATCCACCAGCTTGATCTCGCCTCTGCAATCCACCAGCTGCTCTCTGGGCGCCGCTGCCGCGGGCAACGCGCGTCCCCATGCTTCCGTGGATCTGATCCGCGTAGTTCACCACAGAACCACGCTCCCCGCTACCGTGGCGGAAGTTACGCGGATGCGTCGAGAAAGCGAATCTTGGGGCTTGTTTTCGCATCGGCCACCACCGAGGCCTTCGTTTCCTGCTTTGGTTTGGCTTTGTTGGCGCCTGCTGTCTTCGCGCTGGCCTCGGCCGCCCCTGCGCCAACAGCTGGGCCTGGAGCTGGCTGAAGCTGATTGGGTTGCGGCCCCTGGGGAGGCACCTGATGTTGTCCTGCTCCTCTTGTGTGTTTTCGGCAGTTTCCTTGAGTTCACCACAGCATGCTTTAGTGGCCTGCGCAAGCTGGGATAGAAAAACATCCTTCCGATGTCGGGGATCAAACTTGTCAGCTTCCGTGACAACGCCGTCAATTTCATCAAATCTAAACAGCCCCTCATCATCAATAACGGTTTCCTGCCCATCCAGGAAGGCCACCAAGTCAATTTCGGTGTGGAATTCGCCTGACTGGTGGAACCGTCCAGTGTCGAGGCAAGTAGTCAAACCGCTGACTGGTACACGGCACGTGCCATGCCCACCTCTGCTGAGCATGACGCGACTTCCTCTTGCGCCTCTGGTTGTTGCTGCCTGAGCCTCTCGCACCTTTAAAGCGGCTTGCGGAGGGCTGTTTCTGCACGAGGTAATGTATGATTGGTACCCGACAGACATGGTCGCTTCCTGCTGCTGTCGCTTAAGGTCCTCGAGCTGCTGTTTGTACATGCTGACTGCATCATCGTCGCCCGCTTCTGCAAGCAAGACGACAAGGGCTGTGAGGCGCTGCTCCTCTGTTGGTGCGTCAACCTCTGCGCGGTCGCCTCGTTATTCGCCAGGGGCGTTGCCAGCTTCAAAGGCGATGCTGGGCGACCTCCTCTTGGCACTCCTCATGCTGGGCCTCCGCTGGCCCTGATTTTGACGCCACGGCCGCCACTGAACGTCAGGAGCAAGTGGCCGAACCCTGCTAGGAGCCCCGCGACCCATTCCAGTTGAAATCGTCGGCCGTGGCCCGCGGCAGTGCTTCCACCATCTCTACCATGACAAATTCTCGGCACAACCGCAATCTGTGCACTTGATGTAGTGCCTCGCGCTCGAACCATTGGTGATCAGCGGCGAGCTTCTGTGCGCTCTGCGGTGGCCCTGGAAGAGTCTCGTTGCCGATCCAAGGCGCGCAGAGACCTTCGCTGACGCACGCTCGCGTCGGGCACGGCAGTGCCAGGCGGGCTCGGGGGAACGAGTCTGGCAGGCAAACGTGGTGACTAGCAGAACGCACCACGGCAATGAAACGGATGTGGGCTGGCGTACACGTCGTTCATTTCTAATCGTGCTCATCTCTAATCGTGCTTGTTTCTAACTGTTCCTGGCCCCCTAGTGGCCAGGAAGAGGCCCCAGGAGAAACCACTTAGGAATGAAAGGGTCTTGGCCCCCCAAACAAACCAAAGAACTTTCGAACAACTAGAAATGAACAACGTGAACGGAACCGACCACACGTGAGGTCAGCAGCTCCTGCGGGCCCCCGCAAGCCCTCTCGCGCCCAGACCTTCATCAGATCGGGGCCCTCCGCGCGCGCCCGGCCCCCTCACGCATCCGCCGTCGGCTCCCCCCAGAGGTCTGGGCCCATCCACGGTGGAGCAAGCCTTCACACCGAGCCCTTTTCTGACCGTCCCGGGGCCCTGCATGGGGCCCCCGAGAGCAGGAAAGCACGACACGACCCACGTCGCCACTATATCTGAGCAGGGCGAGTTGCGACGCGGCAGCTCGCAGTCCCTCCGTGGGACTTAACGCATTCGATTTTCCGAGCCGAGCTGCGTCCAGCCGTGTCCTGGCCATCGCTTGGACGTCCATTCCCTGTGTTTTGTTCGCTTTCGTGCGTGGTCTTTTCGCCAAATGATCAAGGATGCTCCTCGATGGTCCTCGCCGAAAGAAAAATACACACGTCCGAGCGATGCCACGTGACGAAGAGGAGGCCCCGTGGAGGCCAACTACCGTTGTCGCAACTCGCCCTCCTCCGTCTCGGGGGTCCTCCGTCACGTCCAGGATCTCCTCGCGCAGGGGCTCGGCCACCTCCGCCTCCCAGGCCTCCCTGGCCTTCTCCAGCATCGCGTCGATCTCGTTCTGGCCTCCGCGCTCCCTCCTCCTCCTCCTCCTCCTCCTCCTCATTATCTTCTTCTTGTTCCTCCTCACGTTACCCCTCTTGATCTTCCTCCTCCTGTTCCTTTCCTGCTCATCTTGCTACTTCACGTCTTCCTCATCCTCGTCCTCATGTATTTACCATCCTTCTTTCCTTCGTCGCCGTCGTCCTCCTGCTCCACATCCCCCTCATCATACTGACAATCGTCATAATCACCACTACCATCACTATCATCATCACCACCATCATCATCACCATCATCAACAACATCAGCATCAACACCACCGTCTTCATCACCATCATCACTATCATCATCATAATCACCATCATCACCATCACCAACACCATCACCATTACCATCCTCATTATCATCCTGATCAACATCATCATCATCATCATCATCATCATCATCATCATCATCATCATCACCAACAACATCATCGTCATCATCACCATCATCATCATCGTCATCATCATCGTCATCATCAACGTCATGGTCATGGTCATGGTCATCGCCATCGTCGTCGGAGTTGTCGTCGTCTGTGTTTTCGTCGCCAACATCACCATTACCATCACCATCACCACCACCATCACCATCACCAGCATCAGCATCATCATCAGCATCATCCTCGTCGTCGTCATCATCATCATCACCATCACCGCGCGCTCGTTTCAACATGCGTACTGCCTACTGTTGGTGGAGGCCGCGCTGGCGGTGGGAGCGTGAGGCGGGCAAGCGGGGATTCGTCGTGAGACAAAACGCCATCACCCACATAACTAGCCTGTCAATCATCATCACCATTGGTACCACATATAAGTAGGACCAATGGGTGGGGAAAAGGGGGAGATGGAGCAGTACGCGTGTGACTTGAGTCGGAGTATCAGGAGTAACAGGCAGGACCATAGTTAGGAAGGGGGGCGTTGGGAGACCTGGGGGCTGGGGTAGGAAGGTTTGTCAGGTCGGCCGGATCTCATTTTACTCCTCTTCCTCCTCCTCCCGCCCCGTCGTCATCTGGGCCCCCCGCTGTAGATCTTGCGGTCGCTGTCCCTCCCCAGGAGCAGGTTGGCCCCGTACACGACATTGTCCTCTTGTGTCGCTTCGCAGGAGGGAGAGGAGGAACGGGATCAACAAGAGGAGACAGAGGGGGAGGAGGAGCGGGAGAAAAAATAGGAGGATGGGGAAGTCGGGGTGCCAGGGGCATGGCGGAGAAAGGGGATGAGGAACTGGAGGAGGGGAAGGGGGGAAGATCTTCGGATGTCATGGAGGCTCGCGGGGGGGATTACCGAGGTACGGGAGAAGTTGAGATTGAGGGCGATGGGCAAGCGGGAATCTCAATAACGCGCCCCCTGTCCAACTCTCCCTCTCTTCTCCCTCGTCCCTCATACCATCTCGCGCCATCTCTTCCCTCATGTGCTGCATCATCATTATTACCATCACCACTCATATTGATCATCCTCATTACCACCGTGATCCACTTCATCCTGCTCCTTGCCCAGAGCAGGCTCCTGGACATGCTCCTGTTGCTATTCCTCATCTCGTAACTGCTCCTCATCAATACCCCTCTTATGATATTACTCATGCCCCTGCTCGCCATCTGACACCTCATTCTCGGCATCAAAAACCGTCAACAACACCATCAACGCCATCATTGTTGTCATCCTCCTGTTGCTGGTGCTGTTAGTCCCCTCCGCATAGTCACCCTGCTCCCTCTTCTGATGTTTCGCCGGGTCATATTGCTACTACAATGGGAACTCGGCCACAAGGGTAAGAAACCGTCCACGAGAAACCAAACCCTGAGACCCTAGGGCGCCCATAGATGTTTGGTGGGAACGTCACGCTTTCCGTTGCAAAACCATCGAAACCCAAGCAACCCAGGGCACCCTGGAGGCAAACAGGGTGTTTTTTGGCATGGGTTTCCATTGTAATCTGCCTCTTCCGAATACCCCCTGCCCCCTCTCCAGACCTGATCCCCATCCTCCCCCTCATTCCTGCCTTCGTCAACCACTGTATCCCCCCCCTTCCCCCTCCTGTCCTCCCACCGCCTTCCCTGACTGCCCTTCATCCCTCCTTAACCCCCCCTTTCCCCGTTCCACTGCCACCGCCGCACAAACTCTCTGGAACTCCACCTAAGGCTCGCTCCAGTGGCGCAGTCAACATGCGTCTTCCCCACCCAGTGCGAAGTTTCGTGGCCCTACAGTGGAGCTCCACCGAAGACGATATCTACAGCTGCGGTATTCACAACTGCGTATGGTTGGATCCTTCGCCAGGCGAGCTTCTTATCCTTCTTCTTCGATCTTCGAACGACGCTCAAATCAATCTCAACTCGGGCGGCGCACGGCCCGAAGAGGTGTGTCGCCTGCGGCTCCGCCGCGGCGTACCTCTCCGTGGCGCCCGCCCTCGCGTGTGGCCCCGAGGAGCGAGGAATGGATGGTTGGCATATTCGCCGCGCTGACATGCGGGCAAGCCGCTGCGTCTCTTGACTCGGACGGACTCGGCAAGATTAAACCAAGGGTGCACGAAAGCCGATGCCGAACTGACCATCCCAGGAACTACGACACAATATAGGGTTCCGTCCCGCCTCCAACGCGGAAGCAATTATTCACTGCGTGGAGCTCCCCATATGTGCATCTATTAGCATAGACCTGTCCGCCGCGTGTGTGTGTGTGTGTGTGTGCGTGTGTATCCGCAAGAGTTTTGGAATCAGCACTGGCTTGCATATTGACGGTCTGGGAGTGAACGTGAACTGTGCACGCATCGGGAAGTGGGATGTAACTGAGATTCAGCAGCATTCGTGCGCCTCTGCGCATGAGCCTGGGGCCAACTGGGGCCTCCTGACGCCTCCTGTGACGAACGGACAACAGACACCCATACCCATAGGGAGGTCGGAGGGAGAAGCACTGGCTATGGGTATGGGTGCGGGCTGTCGGACCCTGAGGAAGCTCCCGTTCGAGCGGGGACCCCTATCCGACAACACGCACCCATAGCTCATTCCGTCTCCCCTATGGGTATGGGTGCGTGTTGATCGTTCGTCATCCTGGGGCCTCCTGGGGCCTCCTGGACCTGTGGAGCCTCCCGGGGGGGGATCCGTGCCCCGAGAGAGGTCCAGTCTATAGGAACCGACTTACAGTCGGGGCGTTGACCTAAGGAACTCTAAATAAGGAACGAGGCCCCTATTTTCCATACATCAAGCTTTGACTTCCCATCGGAAACCCAAGGAACACCTAAGGCAAGCTGCGAAACTATCAAGGAACACGGAGCCCCTCCCCAACGAAAAGGGTTCCTTCTTCAGGGCCCCGACTGTAAGCCACCTCGGATTGGAGCAGCATGAGATGGGCGATCCATAGGGGCACGCGTAACACACCAAAGACTCGTGCCCCAGGGGGGGCCCAATCCACAGAAGCATACGTCGAACACCCAGGAATGGACGCGTGTGATTATAAGGAGCACGAGTCTGAGTCTGAGTGGGTCTGAGTACGAGTGAGTCTGTCTACGAGTGGATATGATGGTGGGTGGGTCTGCGTGTGAGTGATTCTGAGTGTGAGCATATCTGAATGTGAGTGTATCTGCGCCTGAGTAGGATGAGTATGACACTGAATATGAGTGAGTCTGAGTACGAGCGAGTCTGACTACAAGTGAGTCTGAGGGCGCGTGGGTCTGAGCGTGGGTGAGTCTGAGTGTGCGCAAGTCTGGGCGTGAGTGACTCTGGATCTGAGCATGGAGGAAACGAGTCTGAATATGAGTGAGTCTGAGCACGGGTGAGTTTGAACATAACTGAGTCTGTGACATCCTCAAAATCTGGCCCACATGGGGTGCGAGCGCCCGCGCCTCGCATCCTCATACTCTGCTCTGGACGCAGGCGAGGCTGGTCAGCAACACAAGCAGCCCGCTCGAGGTATCCTCGCAATATGTGCCCCCCAAAGATGCGAACACCAACGCCTCGACCGAGACGTCCTCATAATCTTTTCGAAAACGGAGGATGTTGGGAACCAAAACAACCACACCGCTCGAACCATACCCAACATCTGGGCGCGACCGGAAACGTGAGATACCCCCTGCCCCCCCCCCCTTTGGGGGTGAACACCAACTCCTCGCTCGAGGCATCCTCAACATCGGCTCCGAAAGTGGAAGATGTTGAACACCACAACATCTCCACGCTCAAGACATCCCCGCCATTGTGGCGCGAACGGGGGATTGATATACCTCCTGGCGGCTCCCCCTTGGGGGTGCTGAAACCCGCGCCTCGCTCGATACATCCTCATACTTTGCTCCGCCATCATCATCATCATCATCATCATCAGCAGCAGCATCATCATCAGCATCGTCATCATCATGGTCATCGGCATCATCATCATCCTCACAACTATCATCATCACCAGCACTGCCATCATCATCATCATCATCATCATCATCAGCATCATCATCATCATCACCATCATATCATACCATAACACATTATACCATACCGTACCATCATATAACAACACACGCCGCACCATACCGTAGCATGCCAAACAATACCATTTCATATCACACCATGCCATATCATTACATAACGCAGCACGCCGTACAATAACAATACATGTCATAGCATATCAGACCATATCATCATTCACTGCGTGGAGATCCCCGTATGTGCATCGATGAGCGTCCAAGCGCAAGAGTTTCCGAACGCAAACGGGTTTGAGTAGTGACGGTCTGGGAGTGGGTCTAACTGTGAATGAATTGGAGTGTGAATGGGTCTCAATGGTATTAGTGCGTCTCTGCGCATGAGCCTGGGGCCTTCTGAGGCCTCTTGAAACCTCATGGGGCTTGTGGGGTCTCCTGGAGCCTCTTGGGGTCTTCTGGGGCCTCCTGGAGCTTCCTGTGGCCTTCTGAAGCTTCCTGGGGCCTCGTGTGGCCTCCTGGAGCCTCCTGGGGCCTCGTGTGGACTCCTGGAAAGGATTCGTGCCCCAGGAGAGGCCCAGTCTATAGGAACAGACTTAAACCACTTCGGACTGGAGCCACATGAGATGGGCAATCTATATGCACACACGTAAAACACCAAGGACTCGTGCCCAGGGGAGGCTCAATCTACATGAACATATGCAAAACACTTAGGGGTGATACGCGGGAGAAGGACACTCTAAATATTCATGCGTAAAACAGAAAGAATTCGTGCCCCAGGGGAAGCCCAATCTATATGAACATCTGTAAAAACTTGGGATTGGAGCCACTCCTGTGGTCTTCTGAAATCTCCTGCGCCTGGGGCCTCGTGGGGACTCCTGAGGCCTTCGGGGGCCTCCTTGTGCCTCCTGGCGCTTCCTGTGGCCTCCTGTTGCCTCCTGGTGCTTCCTGGGACCTCCTGGTGCTTCCTGGGGCCTCCTGGAGCCTCTTGGGGCCTCCTGGGGCCTCCTCTGGCCTGCTGGGGCCTACTGGAGCCTGCTGGAGCCTCCTGTGGCACCATGTAGAGGATCCGTGCCCACGAGTCTGGCCACCAAAATAAGCGAACCGCTCGAAACATCTTCGCGATCTGGGCCACCAGGGGTGCGAGAACCAGCGCCTCGCTCGATACGTCCTCCAAATCTGTTCCGAAAGCGGAATATGTTGGGAACCACAAAGGGCACCCGCTCGAGACATCCCCACCAATATGGCGCGAACGGAAACGTGAGATACCCCCTGGCGGCCCCCCCTTGGGTGCGAGATGCTCAACGCCTCGACCGACATATCCTCCGAATCTGCTCCGGACGCGGAAGATGTTGGGAACCAAAGCGGGCAGCCGCTCGAGGCATCCCCGTTATTGTGGCGCGAACGGAGGAGTGAGATACCCCTTGGCGGTTCTCCCTCGGGGGTGCTGAAACCCGCACCTCGCTCGAAACATCTTCAGGACTTGCTCCACCACCATCATCGTTATCATCATCATCATCATCATCATCATCATCATCATCATCATCATCATCATCATCATCATCATCATCATCATCGTCATCATGATCATCACCATCATCATCTTCCATCACCGCCACCATCATCACCACCAGCAGGATGATCAACATCATCATCATCACCGTCCTCATCGCAACATAACGAAACACACCATATCATAAGCCGACACCTCAAACCATACAATAACACATCATACCATACCAATAGCCCCTATCTTTTGGACCGGGGGAATAACATACCATCGCGTAACATTTCATAACATAGCATACAGTATCCCACCATATAACAACAATAACATACCACACCATAACAATGCGCACCATGCCAAAACTTACCATGCCATACCCCGTGAATGTGACTCTCGCGTGTCGCGGCGGCCCCCCAAGCGCGACGTGGTTGCCGCTGCCTTCGCCACCGCTGCGTTGAGGCGCCTCCCGCTTCTCCGCCGCCGATGGTGATGATGGTGATGGTGATGGTGATGATGATGGTGACGGTTGCGGTGATGATGATGGCGAAGACTGCAACGGTGATGGCAGCGATGCTGATGAAGCGTGGTAAATTGGCACCGCAGCTCCCGTGCACGGCTTCGGAGGGAGTGCCGGCGACGAGAGGGATTTGGAAAGGAGAAAGTCGGGGGGGGGCGCGGGAAGGAGGAGGGGGAGGGGTCGGCGACCGCGACGCGGGGCCACAACGACGCCAAAACCAAATGGCGCTGCAGCGCCGACAACATGAGATGATGATGATGATGATGATGATGATGATGATGATGATGATGAGGAAGATGATGAAGGTTGTGGTGGTGACGATGTCGAGGGGTAGTCTTGGGGGTTGTAATGGCGATGGCGGCGGTGATGAGGAGGAGGCCTGTTAAACTACACTGCCGCTGCAGCGCCCAGAGCGAGGAGAGGGGGGGTGGGAAAGGAGACGGCCAGGATGAGGAAGAGGAGGAGGAGGACGAGGAGGCGGAGGAGAAATCGGCGAACGCGACGCCCAAAACAAAGTGGCGCTGCAGCGCCGAAGAAGGTGCAATGCACAGTTGCGCTGCAGCGCCAGCTTAAGAGTGAAGCTGTGCTTTCAGCTGGCCAACGCGCCCCACCCCGGCTGCGCCCATATCAGGCGCAACACCCGAATATCGCCTCCCTCGCGTGGCGCCCGCGTGAGCGAGCACACGATGAACGAAGTGCGTACCCTACGGGCGTCTTAGGAGCTACCCGTCACATGCGTCGAGCAAATTGGGTTCAAGCGGTCTTTGGATAAATGAAGCTGCGCGAAGCTCACGCCATAGTATAAGCCATCTCGAGCGAAACAGATGTGCTTCAGCACCTCGGCAACCGTGTGCTCGCCCCCTACATCTTCCAAAAGAACGAAGTCGCTGTGCTTCGCGTCATGGTATCGGCAATGCGCTGCAGCGGATGGAAAACTTCTGTTGCTCCGAACTGCTTCGCCAGCTCGATCGTCACTGCATTCTTAGCCTTGGACTTGTCAACCAAGAAGTCGGTCTTGAATGTGCTGCCGTCTCTGAGCTGCCACAGGTGCCTGTCGGTGACGCTCTTCAAGACATTGGCGTCCCAGCCGCTGGAGGCTGCAGCCCCGACTTGGAGTGCGTTGGCAAGCGCTGCTCTTGTGCTTGCGCTCCAGCACCCGGCGCGACGGCAGTGCCGCGTGCCCCCAGCGCGTCGCGCAATTTGAGAAGTGGCGCAGGTAGTATAACTTCTGGGGCACAACTGTTTTGCCGAAGACCGCGTAATAGGACATCAAAAACTTCTGAACAACATCGCTCACCTTATCCGCGTCTGCATGTCGCCTGGATGCCCGTAGAATCTCTTCCACGACGATCGCGCGCGCTTCGGACGCTGCGCAGGCCGACCGCGCTGGCGCTGCAGCGCCACGGGCAACATTCCTGAGGAAACGCGTCAATCCGCGCGCGCGGAAGCAAGTCCGCACAGAGGCGCCGCCGCGCATCCACCCAGATATACGCATTCAAATACGCTTCAGCGCCGCAGCGAATACATTACTAGGCATACAGAGGTGCGCAGCATATAACGACACATGCGTGGTTGCAAGGCCCTCGCTGGCGGTGCTGGGCACCGACACCAACTCAGGGGGCCGCCTCCGCCGGGGCAAAATTATCCTAGATGTTCGTGGTGGTCACCTTTCGGCCGCCCAAGAAGCGTGAACACTATTACCACCACCACCGAGATCGGGATCACGTTCCCTCGGTGGAAGCACCTCAATATGGGGAAACCAAAAAATACCGCTACTGCTACTCCCTGGACCTCTCCCGGGGTGCGGCGGCGGGGTCGCCGCAGGTCGAAACGACGCGAACCTACCGTACTCGGATCCCATCTGGGAGGCCAAGAGGGTGACCATATACCCTTTGCGGTCGTCGGCTTCGACAAGCGGGGGAGGAGGAGGTGGAGGAGGAAGAGGAGGAGGAGGAGGAGGAGGAGGAAGGAGGGAGGAGGAGGAGGTGGAGGAGGAGGAGGCGGAGGAGGAGGCGGAGGCGGAGGAGGAGGAGGAGGCGGAGGATGTGGAGGCGGAGAAGGAGGAGGAGGAGGAGGAGGAGGAGGCGGAGGAGGAGGAGGAGGGGGGGGGGTCCTTCTTCTGGCTCTCCTGGAGGACGGCATGCCGCCTCGCCGCGTCCTACGCCGCTGGGGATGGGGAGGGGAGGGGAGGGGGGGCGCACTTCAGGGAGCTGCGGCTCTGGGAGCACCACCTTCCCCCCCTCCGACCCGATCCTGCTCACCCTCCTCCTCGTCGGCTACGACGAAGCCAGTACCAGGACAAATTCGGGTGAGAGGAAATCAATAATCTCTGAGGTCTGGCGGCTCTGGAGGATGTCTCGGGCGCCGCGGCCTTCCCAGTTCCAGGACGCTCCGAGAGCCGGCGGCGTGCAGACGTGAGTAATTAGGGGAGGAGGGAAGGCGTCTTAGGAGGCTGCTTCTCAGAAGGCGCCAGCCTTACATTTATAGATGGGACACGCCTTCTAAGAAGCAGCCTCCTTCCGAGAAGCCTTCCACCCTCCCCCTCGCCCCCTCTGCGCGTGGCCGATCCCCCCCGCGCCCGCCGCGCCCCCGCGGCCGGGCAGGGGCCGGAGAAGGTCAACGATCTTCACTATTGACGTGTTCGTGCCGTCGGACGTCCGGAGGGAAGCCCTTGAGGAGATGGGGAAGGGAGGGAGATGAGGGATAGGAGGGAGGCCTGGGGAATACGAGCCCGAACACGTCGAAACAACTCAGGCCAGAGAAAGCCAACACATCCTCAAGATCAACGTCTTCGTGTGGTCGGATGTCTGGGGTGGAGGAAGGAGGGAGGGAGGGAGGGAGGGATGGATGGATGAAGGGAGGGAGGGAAGGAGGAAGGACGGAGGGAGGGAGGGAGGACGGAGGAGGGAGGAGGGAGGGAGGGGGAGGGAGGGAGGGAGGGGAGGGAGGGAGGAGGAAGAGGAGGAGAAGGGAGGAGGAGGAGAAACAGGAGGAGGAGGAGGAGAAGGAGGGGAGAGGGGGGAGGAGGAGGAGGACGGAGGAGGAGGAGGAGGAGGAGGAGGAGGAGGAGGCGGAGGAGGAGGAGGAGGAGGAGGAGGAGGGGGCACGGGAGAGGCGAGGGAGGTGAGGGGAGGGAGGAGGTGAAGGGAGGGGGAAGAGGAGGACAGCGGCAAGAGAAAGAAGAGGAGGAGGAGGAAGAGGGGAGGGAGGAGGAGGAGGAGGAAAAGGAGGGGAGGAGGAGGAGGAGAGTAGGAAGAAGGGGAAGGTAGGAGGGCGAGGAGGAGGCGGAGGATGTGGAGGCGGAGAAGGGGGAGGAGGAGGAGGTGGGAGGAGGAGGAGGAGAGGAGGAGGCGGAGGAGAAGGAGAGGAGGCGGAGGAGGAGGAGGACGACGGGGGGGGAGAGGAGGAGGAGGAGGAGAGAGGAGGAGGAGGAGGAGGAGGAGGAGAAGGGAGTGACGAGGAGGAGGAGGAGGAGGAGGAAGAGAGGCCGGGAAATTGTGGAGCCCCATTCCCATTCCCATTCACATTACCATTACCATTACCATTACCTTTACATATACCTTTACCTTTACCTTTACCATTACCATTACCACCATTACCATTACCATTACTATTGCCATGGCCATTACAATTGCCATTGCCATTGCCATTGCCATTCCCATTGCCATTGCCATTCCCATTACCGTTGTCATTGCCATTGTATTGCCATTGCCAATCGCTACCCCGTTACCATTACCGTTCCCATTCCCGTTACCATTACCAGTACCATTACCATTACCACTGTCATTACCATTGCCATTGCCATTAGACACTACCATTACCTTTGCAATTACCATTAGCATTACCAATACCGTTGCCATTACCATTACCATTACCGCTGCAATTACCATTCCAATTCCCATTCCCATCCCCCATTCTCATCACCATTGCCATTACCATTACTGTTACCAAAACCATTACCATTACCATTACCATTACCATTACCATTACCATTACTATTGCCATTACCACTACCACTACCACTACCATTTCCATTCCCGTTCTCGCTCCCATTACCATTACAATTCGCATTCCCATTCCCATTCCCATTCCCATCCTCATTCCCAGTCACATTACCATTACCATTACCATTACCATTACCATTACCATTACCATTACCATTACCATTACCATTACCTGTGCCATTACCATTACCATGACCACTACCATTACCATTACCATTGCCATGGCCATTGCCATTGCCATTGCTATTGCCATTGCCGTTGCCATTACCATTACCATTACGGTTGCCATTGCCATTTTCATTGCCATTGCCAATCGTTACCCCGTTACCATTGCCATTACCATTACCGTTACCGTTGCCGTCACCATTACCAGCACCACTGTCATTACCATTACCATTACCCTTGCCGTTCACATTGCCATTAGCCACTACCATTACCATTGCCAATGCCACTACCATTCCCATTCCCATTCCCAATACCATTACCATTTCCATTACCATTACCACTGCCATTGCCATTACCATTACTGGTACCTTTACCCTTACCCTTTACCTTTTACCCTTCCCTTGACCTTTATGGTAACGGCAATGGCAATGGCAATTGCGATTCCCATTTCCGTTACCACTACCACTACCATTTCTATTCCCGTTGCCGTTCCCATTCCCATTCCCATTCCCGTTCCCATTCACATTCCCATTCCCATTCCAATTACACATTACCGATACCATTACCATTACCATTACCATTGCCATTGCCATGGCCATTCCCATTACCATTGCCAATCCCATTGACATTGCCATTACCATTACCGTTGACATTTCATTGTCATTGCCATTGCCAATCGCTACCCCGATACCATTACCCTCACCGTTACCATTACCATTACCATTACCTCTGCCATTACCATTATCATTACCATTGCCATTGCCCTTAGCCACTACCATTGCCATGACCATTAATCACTACCATTACCATTACCATTACCATTACCATTACCATTACCATTGCGATTACGATTACCATTACCGCTGCCATTACCATTACAATTCCCAATCCCATTCCCATTCCCATCACCCTTGCCATTACCGTTACCAGTACCATTACCATTACCATTACCATTACCATTGCCATTACCACTACCACTACCACTGCCATTTCCATTCCCGTTCCCGTTCCCATTCCCATTCCCATTCCCATTACCTTTACCATTACCATTACCATTACCATTGCCATGGCCATTACCATTGCCATTGCCATTGTCATTGCCATTCCCATTGCCATTGCCATTACCATTAACGTTGCCATGGCCAGTCGCTACCCCGTTACCGTTACCATTACCATTACAGTTACCATTACCATTACCAGTACCATTACCACTGTCATTACACTTACCATTACCATTGCCATTGCCATTCGAGGATACCATTGCCATTCGAGGATACCAGTAGGAATCATTCAGTGGAGGGTTTCAGTAGGAATCCACATGTGGAGGATTTCAGTAGGAATCATGCAGTGGAGGGTTTCGATAGGAATCCTTCTGTCGAGGATTCCACTATGAAGCCCTATTGTGGGGGCGTTCAATAGGAATCCTTCTAGGGGGGAGGGCAGATGAGGCTACGTCGCGTTCCTTTGTTTCGTCCCCCCCCCCCCCTCAAACAAAAAGAAGAAACAATCCGCGAGTCTCAATTCAGTTTTTTCCCAACCCTCCTGCGTTGGGCACTCGTGTGGGGGCGTTCAATAGGAATCCTTCTAGGGGGGAGGGCAGATGAGGCTACGTCGCGTTCCTTTGTTTCGTCCCCCCCCCCCCCCTCAAACAAAAAGAAGAAACAATCCGCGAGTCTCAATTCAGTTTTTTCCCAACCCTCCTGCGTTGGGCACTCGTTTTGAATAAAGCACAGCGGTCTCCACCTTCCTTCCTTCCTTCCCGTTTCCTCCTCCTCTCTTCCCTCCTCCTCTCCTCTTTTGCTTGCCTTCTCCTCCTCTCGTCGCTCCTCCTCTTCTCTTCTCTTGCCTTTCACGTCATCCCTGGCGGGCTGCGATCTGCGGAACTGTCACCACTTTCGAGGGCTGCTGGTGGGTCCAGCGGAGTGA
>CAUYUJ010016803.1:0-7500 GCA_963575745.1 Prorocentrum cordatum
GCGGTGTGCGCAGAATCCCAACCAAATACTCAGCGATGTCCAGATGCCCCAGCAGTTTACATACATTGACCGCGTGTTGAGTTGCTGCGTGCCCGCTCGAGGACGGCGCGTCTCGCGCGACGGACGTGCGCAGATTCCTCGAGCGGAGCGCTTGCTTCGCAAGCCTCGAGGGTCTGCCTCGGCGCCCCAGGGCGCCCAGGTGAGCCTTGGGAGTGCGGGGCCGCGCGGGAGCACGTGGGATCATGGCGCCTCCGAGCGGGGCGTGCGTGAGTTCACGTGGGCTCGTAACGCCCAGGGGCGGGTCACGCGTGAAGGCACGTGGGTTCCTTGGCATCGCTCGGACGTGAGCATTTTTTTCGGCGAGAACCATCCTGGACCATCCTGGACCATCGAGCAACACACACACACGCACGACACCGACAACTGCACAGGAAATAGACGTCCGAGCGGCGGCAAGGTTCCCAACGCTTCAGAGCGGGACAAGCGTGGCAACGCGTGGGTCCTCCACGCCGCAGGGCGGGACAAGCGTGACAACGCGCGGGTTCCTAACGGATCTTGGGAATGCGGAACCGCGCAACAAAACATATGGTTCTTAACGCTTTGGAGCGGGACATGCGTGAAATTACGTGGGTTCCCAATGCCCGAGGGCGGGACAAGCGTGAACGCACATGGTTCCTAACGCCCCAGAGCGGGACAGACGCGATAACCCATGGGCTCCAATGCACCTGAGCGTGGCAAGCGTGAACACGCGCGTTTCTAGCGTCCCAGGGCGGACAAACAAAAAGCACGTGGGGTCCTAAAGCTTCAGGGCATGACAAGCATGACAACACGTGGGGTCATAGCGCCCCAGGGGGGGACATGCGTGAAAGCACGAGGGCTCCTAACGCCCCTGAGCGGGACAAGCGTGGAAACACGTGGGGTCCCAACGCCCCCGAGCGGGACAAGCGGAAAACATGTGGGTTCCTAACGCCTTTGGGCGGGACATGCGTGATCACGATTGGGTTCCTAACGCCCCAGAGCGGGACGGCGTATGCCCCTCCCTCGGCGCGTCCCCATTGCTCGTCCTCTGTCGCGTGTCCTGGCTTGTCCCCTGGCGCAGTCCTGCTCGTTCCGTGGCGCGTCCCTTGCCACGTGCCCTGACACGTTCCCTGGTGCATCCCTTGGTGCGCCCCTGGCACATTCCGTGGCGCGTCCATGCGCCTTGTTCCCCGTGCCGTCTCGTCCCGCCTCGGAATCGAGTCGGATCTTGAGCTCGAGTTGATTGTTTCTTCTGCGACATTCGACTTGAGCTACTTCTCGGCGAGGTGTGCCGTCAGGCAGCTCGAGCTTAAGATCCAACTCAGTTCGGGCAGGCCCCGTGGCGCGTCCCCCTGGCACATCGCGCGGCGCGCTGGCACGTCCAATGCCACGGCCATTGGCACGGTTAGTGGCGCGTCCCTTGGCGCGCCATTGTGCGGCGCGGCACAGCGCAGAGCAGCACAACACAGCCCCTGGCACAGTGTCATCACCGTTGATATCTGCAGCATGGCCACTGCCCATCGCACAATTGAGATGCTTGGGAACGCTTCTGTGCTCGTGGGACGGTCGTTTTCCGGGCTCGTGGGTCGGTCGGTTTCGATGGATGGTAGCTTGTGGGGGGAAGGGGTTGCATGCAGTCGTCCGCTGGTAGAGGGAGGGGTGGTCCCAAATCAGAGTTCAAGACAATCCTACCAGGCAGCAGGAGGAGGAGGAGGAGGAGGAGGAGGAGATGAGGAGGAGGAGGGAGGAGGGAGGAGGAGGGATGAGGAGAGGAGAGAGAGGATGAGGAGGAGGAGGAGGAGGAGGAGGAGGAGGGAGGAGGGAGGAGGGGGGAGGAGAGAGGAGGGGAGGAGGAGGGGAGGAGAGAGGAGGGGGTGGGAGGGAGGGAGGGAGGGAGGGAGGAGGGAGGGAGGGAGGGAGGAGAGGGAGGGAGGGCGGGAGGGAGGGAGGGAGGGGAGGAGGAGGAGGAGGAGGAGGAGGAGGAGGAGGAGGAGAAGGAGGAGGAGGAGGAGGAGGAGGAGGAGGAGGAGGAGGAGGAGGAGGAGGAGGAGAGAGGAGGAGGAGGAGGAGGAGGAGAGGAGAGGAGGAGGAGAAGGGGGAGATAGAAGTAGTTAATAGCTTGAGGAGTGAAAGGAGGATGAGGAGGGGGAAAAACGGATGGAACTAAGGATAAGGATTGTGGGAGCAAGGAGTGTGAACAGCAGGGGCGAAAAGACGAGAGGAGACGCGAGGAGAGGGGGGAGGAGGAGGAGGGGGAGGAGGAGGAGGAGGAGGAGGAGGAGGAGGAGGAGGAGGATGAGGAGGAGGAGGAACAGAGAAGGATGCAGTACCTCTTGTGTGGGAAAGAAGAAGAGAAGGATGAGGAGGAGGTGGAGTAGGAGACGGATCAGGAATGGGAGACGAGAAGGGTGGTGACAGGGAGAAGGGTGGTGGTGAGAGGAGGCGGGGGGATGGAGGAGCTGAAGGCCGAAGCGCTTGATGAGGATAAGAGGTATGGGAGAGGGGGAGCATGCCTTAGAAGGATGGGAGTAGACGGAGCGGGGTAAAACGGGGAGGAGAGAGAGAGAGAGAGAGAGAGAGAGCGCGAGAGAGGGATGTCGAGGAAGACGATGAGGAATCGGGCTAGGGAGAAGGAATAATGGGAGAGAGGGCGGCGGCAGAGGCGGCATGTGCAGGTTACTGGTTTCGCTCCGCGGCGGGATACGTTGTGATTGCGGTTCGGAGGGAGGGACGAATGGGAGTAGGCGCACGATGATAGGGACGATTGGGTCAAGGGAGGGGAAGGAGGAGTAGTAGTAGCAGTAGGAGGAGGAGGAGGAGGGACACACGAAGTGGAGGAGGAGAGGGAGTGAGTAGCAGGACGGAATAGGAGGAGGAGGAGGAGGAGGAGGAGGAGGAGGAGGAGGAGGAGGAGGTCTGACGAGAAGGAGCGGTGAGGATGGCCGAGGAGGTGGAGGGAAGAATCAGCAGGGGTAGGTCGCATGGGGGGACAGGTGCTTTCGCATGTTGCAACGGAATCATTGGACGAATTATTTGCCGCTTCGGTTTCAGGAGGTGCTCGATGTCCCGTCGGTAATTCGTCGTGCTCGTTCTATGGCGCTTCTTGTGCATCTAAGCGCACGTGAGCCCCACGTGGCAGAACTTGGCAGTAGTGCGGTTGGTGATGCTGGTCGGTAGTAGCCTTGATGCGCGCGTCGTTGTTGCCGATGCTGCGTGTCGCACTGGTGGTGGCCCCATTGCTTTTTCCGTGTTCGTCCCGCCCCTTCTATCACATGTGTTGTCGTTGTTGCCCTGCTCTTCGGTCGTTGCTATTTCCATTACCGCTATCGCAACTGTTGATATTGCTGTTCGTGGTACCTCTTCTCCTGCTGCATCTAGTGGCCAAGCTTCCTCAGAACGCCATTCCTTGAGATCCGAAGGGCCGCGCTCGTGAGGCTTGCACGTAATGGATCGCCCATTGCCCGATATGACAGTCTCGTAGGCTCGTGTGCGCCGGGTGCACTGCTACTCTCACGGTCGTCATGTGCACCAGGATGCATTTGTTGGGCAGTCGTTGCGCAGCAGTTTTTATATGATTATCCCCTTCTTGTGCACATTTTCTGCGACTCCGATATGGCCTGCGCCCGCCACGGTAACACTCTGAAGACTGTAATCGTCCCAAGTCGTAATCCCTCGCGTTCCGATTCGCCCGCTGGTCATGAGGATTGAACATGGATTGATGTCACGCGTGGGCCCCAAACAGTTCGTAAGTGTAACAACTGTGGCATCACGTGTATGGTTCTAGTGGTCTTCGACCAATCCCGCCACCGTGCTTGGTTGTGGGTCAGCGGCCTGGTGTGGGGCTTCTTGAGGGCTTGCTGGTACTCAGCGGTCTTCTTGGGGCGGAGATCTCGCAACGTCCGTTCGCGTTCCCTTTCTGGGGCCTCTCTGGGGGCCACTCTTGGGACCCTCTTGGGCCCTCTTTGAAGCATATTGAGCCGTCTTGGGGCCCTTCTGGGCCTTCTTGGGGCCCTCCTGGGGGGGGCCTCTAGGGCCGTCTTGGAGCGATCGTGGGAGTCTCCTCGAAGATCGTGGAGTGCAGACAGTCAGAAGAAGCGAGAAGGCTAAGCACATACAACACCAAAACAAACTAATTGATCTGGGCATCTTGGAGCCCTCTTGGGAGGCCTCTTTGAGCCCTCTTGGGGCGCCTTGAGGGCATCCTCATCTTGAGACCAATTTGGGCATCTTAGACGGCTCTTGGGCCGAGTCGGGCCTCCTTGGGCCGTCTTGGTAGGGGCCTCTTGGGGCCCTTTTGGCTCCGACACTATATGCGGCAAGACCCGGTAGCGCCCAGGGGCTCTGGGGAGCGTCCGTTCCTCGAGGCTGTGGGCTCCTTACGTAGCCAATCTTCAGGACCTGGGACTCGATGGACCTGACGACCTTCCATCTCGTGTCTTGTGCCTAAGGGAACGGTGGCGGATTTGAAACCTTGTGTGTGTTGTGGAGCCTTTTGCGTGTGTGAGCCCATTGAGCCCCACGCGTGTGTGTGTGTGTGTGTGTGTGTGTGTGTGTGTGTGTGTGCGTGTGTGTGTGTGTGTGCGTGCGTGCGTGCGTGCGTGCGTGTGTGTGTGTGTGTGTGTGAGGGTGTGGAACCTTGTGTGTGTGTGTGTGCGAAGGCCTATGCGTGATGAGCTCTACGTGTGAAGCCCAGAGCACGCGGCATTTTGCGTGTGCGTGTGGAAGTTCATGTTTGCTGAGCTCAATGAGTGTGGAGCCTACGTGTGTGGAGGCGAGGATGTACGAGTATAGCGCCTGTGTGTGTCGGACGGCTGAGCTGGACCGGACCGCTTGCTCGCCTGACCTGAGCTACGCCACGCCACCGCTCGCGTGGCCGCGTGTGCGCGTGTGTGCGCGTGTCCGCACGGCCCCCGCTGTCGCTGTTGGCCTTGCCAGCGCACTCAGCATAGAATCCTTCCGTCTGAGTGCCCTCCGCCCTCTCTTGTCCTTCGCGGCCGTCCTGTCTGTCTAGTTCCCCCTCCTGCACGCCGGCCAATTCGCGTATTGGTTGCCCCGGATCGCCGTTCGCTGGTGCAGTTCTGCGTCGCCGTTGACGTACATAAGTGTGCGCGTGTATTTGTGTGCTTACACGACTCGTCGCTTCGAGTGAGGCCGCGATCGCCAACAGTGTGTGTATGTGTGCTTGTGTGCTTGTGTGTGTTTGTGTGAGACAGAAGAGAGCGGTTCTCGTCCTGCATGCTGTTCGGTTGTGTGTGTGGAGCCTTGTGCGTGATGAGCCTCAAACGCGTGTCTGTGTGTGCGTGTGTGGGATCGAATGCTTGTAGGATTATCCGTGTGTAGAAGTCAACGTATGCAGAACCTCATGTGCGCGTCTGGGGCTCAAGGTGTGTGGAACTCATTGTATGTGAAATCCAATGTGTGAGCCGAGCCACTGGGAGTGCGAGCCGAGCCACCTGGGGTCCAACCAAGCCATGAGGATCCAAGCCATGAGGTTCCAAGCAACCACCCGGTAAAGCGTGGCAACTACGGCCAATGATTGGGGAGGCCGCAAGGCGTCATAGCAAGCCAAACCACAGAAATCCAAGCGGCCACGAAAACAGGGTGATAAACATAACCCCACAGGGCAAGCGCTGCTTTGCGAACTGAGTCGCCTCCGAACATCGTTCCTGAAACTGTGTGCCGCGTGCCTGTGAGGTTGGCGATCTGAACAAGGTAGGCCGTCCCAGACACCATTTCTAGAGATGCGCCCAGAGCCCGTGCAAGCAGAACGCCAGTTGTGTCGGTCGCGGAATGGGAGCACAGGTTCTGGTACTATTTTTGGTTTGTGGACTGTTGACGCAGCTGGTAGTAGCCTTGAGGCGCGTGCGGACGAGTGAGCGGAAATCCCGCTTGGTGTTGCTGGCTAACCTTGGGCCATCTTTCGGGTACTTCTGGCTCTTTTGGCTCATCGGCCAGACCTATGACATCGCCGCATCCTTCGAGGCGCTGGAGGCACATCCTCGTCCTTGCCTACCCACACGTGGTGGAGGGGGCGCGGGGTTGTTCCTGGCCCGAGCTTGGTGAGGCTCCGGGCTGCGCGCAGACAGCCCCCCCGGGTAGTCCCGGGTGGACTCAGCAGGTCCCCCCCCGAGTAGCCCCAGCTGGTCTCAACGGGCCCCCCCGCTCAGTCCGGAGCGGGCTCAGCACCCAAACCCTGGGGGACCGGGCGGCACAGAGCGCCTCAGGGGCACTGCCTGAGGCGGCGCCATGTCGTGGAGTCGGGGCTCGCGAGACGGGGCTCAATGCAAACGGGGTCCAGCCAGAGCGCCAGATCTTGCAGGATCCTGCAGGGCCAGGGGTGCACCGACCAGGGCTTGGGCGCAGGATCCTGCAAGATCTTGCAGGATCATGCAAGGCCTGACTGGCCCGGGTCTGGACTGACCCGGGCCAGAAGATCCCCGATTGAGGCCGTCCGGTGCTTAAGCAGGCCAGCCTGGCCTAGGAGCGCCTGTCGAGGCTGGCCCGGACCACTTGTGGGGCTGTCTGCGCGCAACCCGAAACCTTACGATCCGAGCTGCCTGCAGCTTCTCGCTCCATTCTGGAGCTCCCGAGCCCTGAGGGCTACGTGAGGGGTGCTCTGGTCAGGTGGTCCCAAAACGGTGCGGTGATGACACCGCGTGGTGAGTCAGTGGGGATCCGGGTTTTTACCGCACGGCGCGCGATTTGGGGACTTGGGTCGTTCTCCGAGGATGTCTCGGGCGACTGGGACCTCCGAGGTCCCAACACTGCACAGCGACGGACCGTGCGGGGAGGTCTCGTCGGATTTCGAGGTCACTGCGCGGTCCGCCACGCACTCGTTTAGAGCCCGCGATCTGGAGGCCATCCGGGCACCCCTAAGGGAAGCGCTGTGGTGCCACATCTTGCGCCAGGGCCGCTTGTGGCAACGCCAAGACCGCGCCTGGGGAAGAGGTGGGGCCCATCCTGGGCCCGAGGATGGCGTGCAGACCCTCCTGTCCGCGGCTGCGATTTCTGATCGGGGAAACATCGGACTCGAGTACGCTGGAACTCGGGTTTGCCGACGCTTTTTGACGAACGCGTCCTGGATTTTGACGGCCCAGGTTTCACGGGATGCCTTGCGCGGGAGTTCGCGTCAAATTTCAGATTGGGTCTCGCCATGTTCATCATGGCCACGTCAGGCCAACCCAAGTCCTCCGAACCCGAGTCCTACGTCTCCCCAATATGAGAGCGAGGGAGCCGAACGGTCTTACACCATCCCTGGGTGCTTGCTTGAAGTGTGCGTCCGCGGTGAGGATTCTTGGTTTTGTTTGTTTGTTGTTGTCGTCGTGTTCGCCTGCGACCCTCCCGCAACCCACCCGTGACCCACCCGCGACCCGCCCGCGACCCACCCGCGACCCGCCCGCGACCCGCTCATCTTGTTTGGACGGGAACCCGGCGCCTGTGGTGGGCTCGTGTGTAAAAGATCGGCGCCTGCGGCGGGTTTCC
>CAUYUJ010016803.1:10000-80278 GCA_963575745.1 Prorocentrum cordatum
GGATCGCCGCTTCGCTCCCGTCGTTCAGAATGGCGTTTTCGCCCCATTGCGGCCACTTTTCTGGATCCAAGTCTTGCTTCATTGTGGTCCCTCCCGATTCCCCCTCCTCCGCCTTCCGCTGGTCCTCCTTTTCCTTCCGCTCATTCCCCTTTGGTGCTTTCTGCTGCTGTTCGTCTCGCTCCAGCGCGGGCCACTTTTCTGAATCCGAGTCTTTCTTCATCATTGTCGGTCCCCTTATTGCCCCTCCTCCGCCGGCCCCTGGCCCTCCTTTTCCTCCCGATCCTTTCGCTTCAGTTCCTGCTGCTGTTGTTCGTCCCCGTCCTTCTCCTCCCGTTCATCCTCCTGCTCGGCCGCCACCTCCTCCTCCTCCTCCTCCTCCCGTGCACGCAGCTCTCCCTTGCCGATTGCGCATTCCACGAAGTGGTCGTTGTGTGGGAGTCGCAGGTCGGCTACGACACGCGCCCGCGGATAATGAAACACCAGCGCCATGGCAAGGGATGGCAGGGAGGGACAGGATGTCAGATGATGCGCGAGCGTGTTTAGCTTGTCTTCCCCCCTCTCTCTCGTCCTCCCTCGTTCCCCCTTCCCTCTCCCTCCTCCTGCTCCTGGATCCTCATCCGCCTGCTCGTACTCGTGGTCCCCGCGCCCTCCTCCGCCTCCTGCCCTGCCCTCCCCTCCATTCTCCTCTCCCTCGTCCTCCTCGGCTTCCTTCACCATTTCCCCCCCCGGCCTCCTCCCCCCTTGTCGTCTCCCTGCTGCTCCCAGTCCCACTCGTGATCATCCTCCCCTTCGTCTCGTTTTCCTCTTCCTCCTCCGTCACCCTCCTCTTCTTCCTCACCATCCTTATTGTGGTCATGCTTCTCCTTCGCTTCCCCGTGCCCCCCCTTTTCCCCGCCTCTCTCTCTCTCTCCCTCCCTCTTTGTCCTCCTCAAATCGAGCCAGTTCTCAAAAGAGAGATGGGGACCGTGGGTCACACTCCGTGTCCTCCACTTTGTGTAAGTGAAGGGGCGCGGTTGCTCCGAGGAGAAGGGGGAGGGGGGGGCGGAGGGCGAGGGGGCGGTCAGAGGCGAGGGAGAAGATGAGAGGCGAGGCGAGGGGAAGGGGAAGGGGAAGGGGGAGGAGGAGGAGGAGGAGGAGGAGGAGGAGGAGGAGGAGGAGGAGGAGGAGGAGGAGGGAGGAGGAGGAGGAGGAGGAGGAGGAGGAGGAGGAGCAGGAGGGAGGAGGAGAAGGAAGAGGGATGATGAGAAGAGAGGGGGGGAGGACGGATCCACTCCCTTCATGGTGCGCGTGACGGCAGAGCGAGAAGAAAGGGAAGCTTGGAGCCCGCCGCCGGCACTCCGAGTCCCCGGGCCCGCCACTGTGGGCGGGGCGCCTGCCCATAGGCCTGCCGGGGGGCTCCTCTGGCCAAGGCTGAGGGCGGCGAGCGAGGGGGGGGAAGTGAGACTCATCAGGAGCGAAAGAAGGACGTACATGTACATGAATCCACGCTGGTTTCGAGAGCACGCATTGCACAAATGTTCGTATAACGCGGTCGGTCTCGCGAATCGAGGGGCCGTGTTCATGTACATAGCTGGGCGCGTACGTCCTTTGTGGGCTCCCTAACTCAGGCGATCGCAAGCATGAACCAAGGGAGCGTGGATTGGCGGCGGGTCCCGTTTCCACAGGAAAACCGCGGATGCCCGCCGCCGAGCGAGGCGGCGCTGGCCGCCTTTTGGGGAGGGCGCCTCCCCCGATCCGTGGATTTGGCGACCGCGCGCCAAGTCCATGGATCGCTAATCCATGTTTGCGAGCCCCCGAAAGTGAGAAGGAGAAAGCCGTCCCAGAAGGCGGCGGGACATATCTTTGAAGCCCTCGCGCCTTCCCAGTTTTTCCCGTCTCCTCGGGGAAGGGTTTCAGAAATCTTCTCACAAGGTCGGGGGACTTCCCACCCTTCAAGCATCCCACGAAAACCGGACCGTCAAACCCAGGACGCGTTCGGCTAGAACGACCTCGGCAACTCGAGTTCCGGCTGGCTCGATTCTTATGTTTCCCCGACCTGGGCGAGCGTGGGGCGCGCTTCCCCCCCCCCCCCCCCCCAAAAAAACAGAAGAAGTTGAAGACGTGCGCGGAGAGTGGGGGACCCAGCATGCGCTGGGCGCGTGCGCGCGGGGTACGCGTTTTCACATGTCCACGGTCCCCAGGGGAGGACCAGACTTCTGGCCCGCAATATTCTTGACATGCAAAAGTACTTGCGCGGAGGGGGGAGACCCAACATGCGCCTGCCGTGTGTGCGCGGGGCACGTGTCTTCACGTGCTCTTTGCCCTTCCATGGGGTGAGGCCAGGAGGGCTCAGAGTGGGAAAATAGGAGAGAGAGAGAGAGAGAGAGGGGGAGAGAGAAGGGGAGAAAGAGGGTGGAGGGGGATGAAGCTGAGCTGGGCGAGGCAGGCGGTGAGAAGGACAACGAAGGAAAGGTGGACGAGCGACAAATAGGGTCAGGAGGCATGATGATGATGATGTTGACGACGATGACGATGGCGATGACGATGGCGATGGCGATGTCGATATTGATGATGATGAGTATTATGATGCTGATGCTGATGCTGATGATGATGATGACGATGTTGACTTGCATGATGATGGGGATGATGCTGATGATGGTGGTGATGATAACGATGATGCTGATGATGACGACGATTGTCATGATGGTGATGATGATGATGATGATGATGATGATGATGATGATGATGATGATTGTGCTAGTGATGACGATGGTTATGATACCGCTGCTGTTGCTGCTGATGTTCGCGATGATGATGAGGGTGATGATGGTAATGATGATGATGCTATTGCTGATGATGCTGGTGGTGATGATGATTGTGATGATGATGCTGCTGAGGATGATCAGGATGATGCTGATGATGATGGTGTTGATGCTGATGATAATCATCATCATGGTGATCATGATGATCATGATGGTCATGATGACAATGACGCTGGCAATGATGATGATGCTGCTGATGGTGATGATGATGACTATGATGATGCTGCTGCAAGTGCTGCTGATGGATTATGATGACGATGATGATGATGATGATGATGATGCTGGTGCTGATGACAATGCTGATGCTGATGATGATGATGATGATACTGATGATGCTGATGATGCTGCTGATAATGAGTATGCCCATGATGCTGGTGATGACGATGATGTTGACGATGATGGTGATGATGCTGCTGATGCTGATGATGATGCCGATGATGGCGTTGGTGGTCATGATGATGATGAGGATGAGGATGAGGAGGAGAGGATGACGTCGACGACGGTGACGACGACGATGATGATGATAGTGATGATGATGCTCATGCTCATGCTCATGCTCATGGTGATGTTGATGATGGTGATGATTATTATCATTATAATGATCATGATCATGATCATGATCGTGATTATGATGTTGATGCAGATGATGATGGGGATGCTGATGAGGATGCTGATAGTGATGCTGATTGTTGGAAAGAGGAGGCGGTGGACGGGCAGGAAGTAGTGGTGACAGTCCCAGAAGAGGGACAGTGTAGCACGCGTGTCAAAAGAAAGTTTGACTGAACATCTCGTACCGGGTTCGGGGCCCCCTCAGATTGTCACACAAGTTCTTTTCGCCCGTAGACTTTGGGAACCACAAAACACATGAGTTCTTATCACCCGTCCGCGACCGTGCGTTTTACAGGAGTTCCTAACGCCCGCGAGGCTTCGGGCCCAGCGCTGAAGTTGTAGGAGACGGCGGAGAGTGGGGGGGAAGGCGAACAACGCCGCGCAAACACACACCCTGCCAGAGAAAAGTATTGGCTGCTTGCCCTGGATATGGGGAGACACGTTTGGCGAATTCCGCGGGGTGGTTTCGTGTCTTCGGGAGGGAGAGTTCGTCGTATTTTTGGGGGGATGTCTCGCGCGGAGCGCTCATCTGCAGGACTTGGTGCGGATATCTCGAGCGAGGGCTTCGCCTGCAGCGAGGCGCTCCTTCTGCAGGAAGAGTCGAGGATGCCTCTCGCGAAATGTGTGCCGCGCATGGTTTTTAAGGAGGCCCAGCCCCCCCCCGCGCCCCGCCCGCGAGCTGCGCTGGCGCTCGCCGCCCTGCGCCAACGTTGCTTGGGCCAAAGTGCCTGCGGGCCACGATGACGAGGCCGAGCTGGAGGACGGCGAGGAGGGGGAAGGGGGGAACGACGAGGAGGTGGAGGAGGAGGAGGAGGAGAAGAGGAGGGGAAGGGGGGGAGGTGGAGCAGGAGGAGGAGGAGGCGGAGGAGGAGGGGAGGGGAACGACGAGGAGGAGGAGGAGGAGGAGGAGGAGGAGGAGGAGGAGGAGGAGGAGGAGGAGGAAGGAGGAGAGGAGGAACGAGGAGGAGGAGGAGGAGGAGGAGGAGGAGGAGGAGGGCTTCGGGGAGCCGGTCCGGCACTGCAGGGGCCGCGGGCGTCGCACAGCCCTCCCCTGGCGGGCGCGCCTGCGCAGGCCCGGGGGGCCCCGCCGCGCGTGGCTCGCCGCCCCGCGGGCGGGGGAGGGCCAGCAGGAGGGGGCCCCGCGGCGCCCCCGACAGGTGGACCCCTCCTGCGCACCCTCTCTGCACGAACGAGATGGGCACGGAAAGAATGGGCCGAAGACGACGACGACGACGACGGCCGAAGACGACGACGTGCCCGCGCGTGCCCGCGTGGGCCCTGGAGGTCTCGACCACTGCCCTGGGGCTCGCTTTTCGCCCCGAGTCGTTGACTCTGGACGCCCGAAGTGGGTACTCCAGATTGCGTAATCAAGGGAGGGGGGTCTCATTTCGGGGGGGGTCTCTTCCAGGCTATCTTGGAGGGCCTGGGGGGGTCTGGGGACGATGTTTTGGAGGGTTATCCCACGGGGGAGGTCTGAAATGGCTCGTCTTGGAGGGTCCAGACCCCCTCCCTTTTATTACGAAATCTGGAGTACGGAAAGAATGGGTACAATGCCCAACAGCAGTTCCTGTTCATTTTGCACAGGATGCGCTGTCCGCGCCGCCGCGGCCTGTGTCCGTTTGAGACAGGAGGCCGCCTGCCCAGCAGCGGCCGCTGCTGGTTTGGGACAACATCTGTTGTTGGGCGTTGTGCCCATTTTTTCCGTACCCACTTCGGGCGTCCAAACCCTCAGGCGATCGCAAACATGGAGTACAGTTGGCCCTGATTAGTAGGTCGACCCTGCCAAGTCAAGGGTGCCCTCGTGTCCTGTGTCTCGCGACCACTGCCTCCCACATTCCTGTGGCAGTGTGGCCCTCGGAAGGGTCGTGTGTCCTCTCGCGTGTCCTGTCCAATCAAGGCAAGGCCGACTGTAAGGGGGGTGGATGAGCGACGGGTGCCGTTTCCAGGGGACATCGCGGGTACCCTTGGAGACGGTTATCTGCCCACGTATTGGAGCGCGGCGCGTTGTTGACGAAGGGTCGTCGTCACCGCACGGAGCGGCCGAGCCGCGCCTGAGGAGAGGAGGGAGCGTCGAGGAAAATGCATCGGGGCAGGAGCACGAGACCACGAACTCTATGTTCGCAAGCGCCACCGCGCACAGTGCATTGGACATATGTCGGGGCAGGCTCACGAGCGTGAGTCTTTCAACGCATATGTATATGTACACGACGCTTCAGACAAAGCCACGCACACCTCAGTATAACATGCGTGCGGCTGAACAACTGCACAAGCACGGAATATTAGGGTCAACGCTGGCTGGGAACTCCCTTGGCGCGCTTCGCGCGCAGGGCGAATGAGGGGACGGGAGGTACAGCGCCGACTCAAGAACTCCACGCGTACCCCCTAACGCTTGCATATTGTTGCAGCTCGTTGTTCTTCTGGAGGTGCTTCCAGCCCCTTACTTCCCCGCGCCCAGCATCCAAGACGTGGAGGTGGAGTCCAACTCGGGCAGCGGGTGCCGTAGCCGGCAGGTGAGCAGCAATCAGGAGGACCGCCTCCCCGCGCGAGCGATTCTTTTTTGTTTGTTCGGCGCACATTCGCGTGGGCGAAACCACATTTGCCCGTGCCCCCTCCCTAGTCGTACTGACTGCTCCAACCACGATCTCTTCCACGGCGACGACTAGTACGATTCCGATGGTCTATGCTATTGCATCTAGTGTCGCTGTTGCTGCTCACGACGACCAAGGCTGCAATGATCGACATGTCGCGTATCCTCACCAACCCATCCAGCGACCATTCGTATGCAATTTGCTTCGATATTTGGGAAGTGTAGAAACATGTACTCACACGAGAGGGATGTCAGCGGCCCCATCGTTGCGACGAGGACGACGTCGACGACGACAACAGGATTCGATCATACATTCGTTCGTGAATGTTTCGTTCTGGGAACCGCTGGAGTGTTTCTTAGAGCCATTGTTGGGCCCTCTTGGCTTTCGGGGCCTTCGGGTCTCTTGGGGCCGCTTAGGGGCCCTTGGAGGCTGTTTGGGCCAACCCTGTGAACAATGCGGGCGTCCTAAACTGCCCCCCCCCCCCCCCCCTTGAGCCCGAAACATCGCATCTTGCCCCCCCATTCGGACGCTCTCGGAGTGCTCTTGGGAGCACGAAGCCTTTACGGGCCCCTCGTGGGGCTCCTCTCTGCGATCTTGGAGCCATTTTGAGGCTTGAGATGCCCATTGGGAGCGTGACGGCAAAACGTTACGACCACTCAGCGACTGCAAGTATTTGTACGGTGATGGCTTCTTCGTGGCATCCTTCGGAGGCTCCGTGGCCACCTCGAGCCACATTGGATCGGCATGCAGGCGTCGTGGACGCAGCTTTGAGATCATCTTGAGTTCTATTATGGGCTTCCGTTGAGCTCCTCCTTGGAGTCCCTCCTGGGCTTTCGTTCGAGCCAGCTTTGCGCCCTCGCGGGGTCGCACGGCTGCCGCCCTCGCGCGCCCCACCCCAGCCCCGGCCGCCCCGACCCAGCGGAGGGGGGCTGGGAGAGGGGCAGACCGCCCCTTCCCAACGGGGGGGGAAGTAGGGGGCCACATGCGAGCCCTACCCCTACCCCCCGCGATTTCTGAGGGGGAGGGAGGGTGGGGTTCACTTCGCTTGGGAGCTCCCGAGCGAAGTGAACCCCACCCTCCCCCTCAGAAATCGTGGGGGGTAGGGGTAGGGTTCGCATGTGGCCCCCTGAAAAGGGATCTGGACAGAGTGGCCCCCAGAAACCGCCTCTGCAACAGGGACCACTCTGGGGCTCAGGAGGGGGCTCCCCTTGGTGGCACGATTCGGGGAAGCGTCAGACTCGAGCAAGCCGGAACTCGGGTTTGTCGACTTTTTACCTAACAGCGAAGACTGATAGGTTTCTAGTAGGGTAAAAAGAGCTCACAGATCACTCCACAGGGGGGTCCGGGCAGGTGTTGGGAGTTGCCGGGCGGCAGGGTGCCCCGCTCGTTTTTCACCAACAGTCACACACTTCGTGCTCTTCGAGTTCCCAGAACTCCATTCCCAGGCCACATTCTGAAGGGCCGGATGCAACAGTCACACACTTCGTGCTCTTCGAGTTCCCAGAACTCCATTCCCGGGCCACATTTTGGATGCCCGGAGCCAACTGTAGGCCACTTCGTGCTCTTCGAGTTCCCAGAACTCCATTCCCGGGCCACATTTGGAGGGCCGGAGCCAACAGTACCACTTCGTGCTCTTCGAGTTCCCAGAATTCCATTCCCGGGCCACATTTTGGATGCCCGGAGCCAACTGTAGGCCACTTCGTGGTCTTCGAGTTCCCAGAACTCCATTCCTGGGCATGAATTTGAATGCCCGGAGCCAACTGTAGGCCACTTCGTGTTCTTCGAGTTCCCAGAACTACATTCCCGGGCCACATTTTGAATGCTGAGGCAGGCTGAGGCTGAGGCTGAGGCAGGCTGATGCTGAGGCAGGCTGAGGCTGAGGCTGAGGCTGATGCAGGCTGAGGCTGAGGCAGCCTGAGGCTGACGCCGAGGCTGAAGGCAGACTGAGGCTGAGGCTGAAGCAGGCTGAGGCTGAGGCTGAGGCAGGCTGAGGCTGAGGCAGGCTGAGGCTGAGGCTGAGGCAGGCTGAGGCTGAGGCTGTGTCTGTGACTGCCGTTGCCACTGCGACTGTCATCGCGAATGCGACTACGACTGCGAGAACAGCACAATTCTACAACTGGATTCTCATCTGAATCTTAAGGGGAATGCTTCCAGATATGCTCCTACACATCGCTGTTAGGTTGCTTTGCCGGGATAATTTTACCTAACAGCGAAGACTGATAGGTTTCTAGTGGTGTCAAAAGAGAGCAGCACATTACTCCACAGGGGGGTCTGGGCAGCCGTTGGGGAGCCGTTGGGGGGCCGTTGGGGGGCCGTTGGGGATTGCCGGGGAACCTCGTTTTTCGCAAACAGTCACACACTTCGTGCTCTTCGACCTCCCAGAACTCCATTCTTCGACCTCCCAGAACTCCATTCCCGGGCCACATTCTGAATGCCCGGAGCCAACTGTAGGCCACTTCGTGGTCTTCGAGTTCCCAGAACTCCATTCCCGGGCCACATTTTGGATGCCCGGAGCCAACTGTAGGCCACTTCGTGGTCTTCGAGTTCCCAGAACTCCATTCCCGGGCCACATTTTGGATGCCCGGAGCCAACTGTAGGCCACTTCGTGCTCTTGGACTTCCCAGAACTCCATTCCTGGGCCACATTTTGAATGCCCGGAGCCAACTGTAGGCCACTTCGTGTTCTTCGAGTTCCCAGAATTCCATTCCCTGGCCACATTTTGAATGCTGAGGCAGGCTGATGCTGAGGCTGAGGCAGGCTGAGGCTGAGGCAGGCTGAGGCTGAGGCCGAGCTGAAGGCAGACTCAGGCTGAGGCTGATGCACTGAGGCTGAGGCTGAAGCAGGCTGAGGCTGATGAGGCTGAGGCTGCAGGCAGGCTGAGGCTGAGGCTGAGGCTGATGCAGGCTGAGGCTGAGGCAGGCTGAGACTGAAGCCGAGGCTGAAGGCAGATTGAGGCTGAGGCTGAAGCAGGCCGAGGCTGAGGCTGAGGCTGAGGCAGGCTGAGGCTGAGGCTGAGGCAGGCTGATGCTGAGGCTGAGGCTGAGGAGGCTGAGGCTGCTGATGCTGAGGCTGAGGCTGAGGCTGAGGCTGAGGCAGGCCTGAGGCTGAGGCCGAGGCTGAAGGCAGACTGAGGCTGAGGCTGAGAAGGCTGAGGCTGAGGCTGAGGCAGGCTGAGGCTGAGGCTGAGGCAGGCTGATGCTGAGGCAGGCTGAGGCTGAGGCTGAGGCTGATGCAGGCTGAGGCTGAGGCAGGCTGAGGCTGAGGCCGAGGCTGAAGGCAGACTGAGGCTGAGGCTGAAGCAGGCTGAGGCTGAGGCTGAGGCAGGCTGAGGCTGAGGCAGGCTGAGGCTGAGGCAGGGCTGAGGCTGAGGCTGAGGCAGGCTGAGGCTGAGGCTGAGGCAGGCTGATGCTGAGGCTGAGGCTGAGGCTGAGGCTGAGGCTGAGGCTGAGAGGCTGAGGCTGACTGAGGCTGAGGCTGAGAGGCTGAGGCTGAGGCTGAGGCAGGCTGAGGCTGAGGCTGAGGCTGAGGCTGAGGCTGCAGGCTGAGGCTGAGGCCGGCTGACTGCTGAGCAGCTGAGGCTGAGGCTGAGGCTGAGGCTGCTGATGAGGCAGGCTGAGGCTGAGGCAGGCTGAGGCTGAGGCCGAGGCTGAAGGCAGACTGAGGCTGAGGCTGAAGCAGGCTGAGGCTGAGGCTGAGGCAGGCTGAGGCTGAGGCTGAGGCAGGCTGATGCTGAGGCAGGCTGAGGCTGAGGCTGAGGCTGATGCAGGCTGAGGCTGAGGCTGAGGCTGAGCTGAGGCCGAGGCTGAAGGCAGACTGAGGCTGAGGCTGAAGCAGGCTGAGGCTGAGGCTGAGGCTGAGGCTGAGGCTGAGGCTGAGATGCTGAGGCAGGCTGAGGCTGAGGCTGAGGCTGATGCAGGCTGAGGCTGAGGCAGGCTGAGGCTGAGGCCGAGGCTGAAGGCAGACTGAGGCTGAGGCTGAAGGCAGGCTGAGGCTGAGGCTAGGCTGAGGCTGAGGCTGAGGCTGAGGCTGAGGCTGAGGCTGAGGCTGGCTGATGCTGAGGCAGGCTGAGGCTGAGGCTGAGGCTGAGGCAGGCTCAGGCTGAGGCAGGCTGAGGCTGAGGCCGAGGCTGCAGGCAGACTGAGGCTGATGCAGGAGCAGGCTGAGGCTGAGGCTGAGGCAGGCTGAAGCTGAGGCTGAGGCTGATGCTGAGGCAGGCTGAGGCTGAGGCTGAGGCTAATGCAGGCCACTGCGACTGTCATCGCGAATGCGACTACGACTGCGAGAACAGCAGAACTCTACAACCGGATTCTCATCTGAATCTTAAGGGGGATGCTTCCAGATATGTTCCTACACATCGCTGTTAGGTTGCTTTGCCGGGATAATTTTGTCGACGAGCGCGTCCTGGATTTTGAGGGTCCCGTTTTCGTGTGATGTTTGCAGCGGGAGCCCGCGTCAAATTTCAGATTGGGTCTCGTCATTTTTATGATGACCCCCGTCGGGCCAACCCGAGTCCCCCGTACCCGAGTCTTACGTCTCCCCGAACGATGACTGCACCCCTAGAGGGCTGGCTGCTTCTACTGAACGTGGTACCGCTGCAGTCGGGGCGCTGAAGAAGGAACCCTTCTCGTTGGGGAGTGGCTCCGTGTTCCTTCATGGTTCCACAGCTTGCCTTAGGTGTTCCTTAGGTTTTCGATGGGAAATCCAAGTTAAACTGATGGGAAAAAGGGGCCTCGTTCCTTATTCAGGGTTCCTTAGGTCAACGCCCCGACTGCACCCTGGACTTCGCAATGAAAGGGAGGGTTGTCTGATCTGGGAGGGGGTCCGATCTGATCTGTCCTGGAGTGTCCCAATGGGTTCGTGGCCGAAGGCCGTTCTCTCGTGGCTGGTCTTGGGGGGTCTACAACTGCCCGTCTAGGACGGCTGTGACCCCCCCATATGATTACGAAATTCTAGACGCGTCGCGTGACCCCACCAGCCCATCCAGAAACGATGCCCAGAGGAAATTGCCTCGATCGGGGAAGTTGGCAGCACACAGAGGAAGGGTCCCCCAGTGGAGGCCTCTTGGAGCGTCTTGGGGGCCTCTTGGCGGTCCCAGACGCCTCTTGGAGCGACTTGGGTGCCTCGGAGAGCTTCTTGGGGTCTCTTGGGGCCTCTTGGGGCCTCTTGGGGGTCTGTTGGGAGCCTCTTGGAGGCCTCTTGGGCGCCTGCTGGGGCCTCCTGGGGCCTCCTGGGGCGCTCCTGGGGCGCTCCTGGGGCTGCCTTGGGGGCTCTCTTGAGGCCGCCCTGCTCGCCGCCCCAGCCGGCTCGAGGTCCCCCTGTCGCCGCCCCGTCTTCGCTCGCTTGCTGCCCGTCGCCGCCCCGTCGCGGGCCCGCGTGCTGTCCCAGTGGGCCTGTGGTCGCCCCGGTCGCCGCCCCGTCGCCGCCCCGTCGCCGCCTCGTCGCCGCCGTCGCGTCGCCGCGTCGCACTGCACCACGGCTTGCACCACATAGGTTCGCCTTGCATTTGGAATTCGCATCCTGCCCCCCCTGGATTCTCCGCCCGCCGTGTCGTATTGCAGTTTGAGCACGTCTGTGCCCGTGCGTCCATCCTAGAAACGAGCTTGTGCCATCCCAGCCCAAGCAGTATCGACCCTCCCCCGCCATCCTCTGCAAAACAATATGCGCCAACAGTATGTCATCAAGACGCACCCGCTTCCAAGAACCCCTTGCGACAAACAAAAACGGGACGAAGCGCAGACGCTCGCGTCGTCGCGCGCGCATGCCGAAACCTTACAAAACAGAGTTGCCGTATCGATTTGGAACTGTCGGGAAAAAGGTATGCGTACTGCTGCGATGTATTAAGAACACCATCGGTTTCCAGCATCATCATGCAATTATGCCATACAGGCCTCTCCCTCGCGCATGTCGGAATCATTCGAACGCCTTTGCGTGCGTGCTGGGCGGGCTTGATGCCTGTCAAATAACACCATGCGGGCCACTCGATCGCGTCGGTCGCGCACGCATGTCGAAATCGTTCCAAAACCTTCACCGACGCGAGGACACTGTCGTCGTCGTCGTCGGCGTGATCAGCATCGGCGCCGTAATTGGCCTTGTCGTCGTCGTCGTCGTCGTCATCATCGTCACCACTACTGCTACACTCATCATCGTGTCTACCGTTGTCGACGTTGCCACGATACCGCGCCCGCCCGAATCACCGACTCGCACGAAAGTGCCCGCGCGTCAGCGCGGCTTGCGAGACGCGCCCAAATGGGTGGGTGGGCGGAATGATGGCACGAGCAGTGGGGCTGTCAAATCTAAGTTTTCGTTCCAATGTTCAACGCATCACATGCATTGTGCCAAATGGACGGGCCAATTTAGATTGCAAGATACATCTGGTACCACGGAGCATGCACCGCATATATCGCGCCACGCAGCTCGCCCCCCCATCCATTGCACCACAGAGCTTGCACCACGCATGTTGTGCCACCCAATGTACACCATATGGGGCGCACCAGACACACACACACACCCACACACATATATATATATGCAACACCACACAACTTGCGCCACATAGACTGTGCCACAGCGGACACCAAATCGATTGCATCACGCAAGTTGCACCTTTGTGATGCTCCATCAAAACTGCACCACATACATTGGGCCACGTACATTGCACTACAGAGCGTGCAACACATTGTTTACCCTGTATTCCACTACGTAGCAGGCACCACCCCGTATGCACCACATATATATATATATACACACGTAAAGCTTAACATATGGCATCACGTAGTTTTCACAACTTGTATGGCACCGCGTAAATTGCACCACGTGTACCCCACCACGTATCTTGCACCACCTAGACAGCTTCACCTAGAGTGTACCGCGTAATATGTACACCACACAAACTGCACCACATAGTTCAACCGCCATTCTATTGCACCGCACGCAACAAGCATATTGCACCGTTTAAGTTGCATCACAGAGTTTGCATCGCATAGCTTACACCACGCAGCTTACACCGCACACACAGACATAAATATAGCTATGTAAATGTGAACATGGATTGCACCACGTAGTATGCACCAAGTAGATTGCGCCACACATATTGCCCCACAAAGAATCGACCGCATGGTATGGGACACGCTGTTTAGGGACCACGATTGCTAACGTACCCAGGGCGTCTGCCTGAGTTGCAGCCTGATTCAGGCGCTTCCACAATAATATTTATTTTCGGAGGGAATATGTGGGCAGTGGACTCAGGGACGGGAGGGTGCATTGCAGCATTGATGAGGCATCCTGAATTTTCTCTTATCGTTCTGATGTTGCCTCCCCTCTTCGCAGCTAAGGTGAGCTGCGATATTGAGCTTGTGCTGAACTGCCTTTTGGAACCCCTCTCATCCAGACTTCCCTTCCTCATCCGCCGCCCTTCCCTCATCCCCTTCCACCACTTGCTGCTGCAGCTCCTCCTCCTCCGCCTCTTGACTCGCGCTGGCTCGGTCCTTCGTCGGGGGGTGTTCAAGGCACCGGTCGGTGGTGCGACTGCTGGAGAGCTTGCTTGGCGTTGACACGGCTGTCAGAGACACCCGCGAAGCGGGCACTGCCCTTGGATGGCGGACGGGCGAGAAGGGAGGGAGGGAGGGGGTTAGGGAGGGAGGATGGGGAGCACGGGTCTACAAAGAATCGCCTCTCCTGGTGCCGGCTGCCTCCAAGGTTGCACGCATGTCGGGAGGGAAGAGGGGAGAGGAAAAAACGGAGGTGGGAGGGGGAGGGCCTGGGGGCCCCAGACCTTGCCCTCGGGTCGCCTTCCTCGTTCTCGTCAGCCTCCTCCGCCTCTCCCGCAAAGGCGTGCGGCTGCCCAACCCCGCCCTCTTCTCCACGTCCCCCCCTCGCTGCGGCTAGGGTCCCAGCTCCCAGGACTGCCCTGGGACGGGGAGGGGCCTTCTCGGATGGGCCCATTTTCCACCACCGCTACCACAGGTAAAAGAGGAAGGAGGAGGAGGAGGAGGAGGAGGACCTCCCCATCCTCCCCCTTTTCCCCCGTCTTGCCCATGGTAGCGATGGTAGAACATTGGCCCATCATTCTCCTCAGCCCCCTTGTCCGACTCCTCTGATTCGAGTCGCTCGTTGCCACGCCTGTCGTGGTTGTAGTCCCGTGCTCCGTAGCACCTCCCTCGTTGCCCCTTCTTTCTCCACGCTCCTCACCCCGCCTGCCCATCCTCTCCAGCTCTCCTTCTGCCCACCTGGGCCTGGGTGCTCGGTGTGGGCACTGTGATTCGGCAACGCGTAGAAGGGGGCCATGTGGGAGGGGGGAAGGCTTCTTAGAAACACCCCTGCTTCTTAGAAGGCGCGGGACTCATATGTAGCCAGCGCCGTCTAATAAGAAGCAGCCTCATCCTAAGACATGTTTCTCCTCCCTCCACCCTCTTGTGCGCGCTGCCAGATGATGGCATCGACTGCTTTTTCACATCCGCGCCTGAAGTTGGTATCGCTTGCCCGGGCAGGGCGTCGTTTGCCCTGGGAGACGGATATAAACGAGGACAGGGAGCTCCTCATTCCCTTCCTGCTCACCGCCAGGGGGGGTGGACCAAGAGCATGCTCTGCGAAACGCACGGGTGTGTGTTGCCTGTTTGCCGTCGTCCCTTGCAATATTCGGCCAGGCCGCCATGTGAGCGGCAGTCGTAGCGAGGACCGACAGCAGCAGCTGTCTGCTTGCGAACGGTCTTCGCATGTGGCGAGGAAGGCCCGCCCAGCAATGGTGACGGTCGGTGTTGGGCAACATTTGTCATTGAGTGGCCCCCAGACCAGGTCCCAAGAAGGTGTGCGCGCACGAGGAAGCTCGGCCCTCCAACATTCGTGGCATGTGTCGCGTGTGTGCCTCGCGAGCGCCCGCGAGCCAGGACACGTTTGACGAGGGTCCCTTCGCCCGGAGATTGACACCAAGAGGAGATGGGTGGCGGGAGCAGGGGGAAGCGTCGGTGGAGGAGGCAGGAGGGGGAGTTCGAGAAAAACAGGTTGGCAGTTAACGATGGAAAGGTCATTTATTACCTAACAGCTTTTGCTGATAGGTTTCTAGTGGTCTCAAAAGAGAGCATCATGACTCCTCAGGGGGGTCTGGGCGGGACCCGGACAGGCTGCCGCCGAGGCTGCCGCCGAAGCCGAAATCGCTTGGGACATCCTCGCAAAATCGCTCTTGGTGCTCCCAGAACTCCATTCCCGGGCCACATTTTGGATGCCCGGAGCCAACTGTAGGCCACTTCGTGCTCTTCGACTTCCCAGAACTCCATTCCCGGGCCACATTTTGGATGCCCGGAGCCAACTGTAGGCCACTTCGTGCTCTTCGACTTCCCAGAACTCCATTCCCGGGCCACATTTTGGATGCCCGGAGCCAACTGTAGGCCACTTCGTGCTCTTCGATTTCCCAGAACTCCATTCCCGGGCCACATTTTGGATGCCCGGAGCCAACTGTAGGCCACTTCGTGCTCTTCTTCAGTGCTCTTCAAGTTCCCAGAACTCCATTCCTGGGCATGATTTTGAATGCCCGGAGCCAACTGTAGGCCACTTCGTGTTCTTCTAGTTCCCAGAACTCCATTCCTGGGCCACATTTTGAATGCTGAGGCAGGCTGATGCTGCGGCCGAGG
The DNA here is from genome assembly GCA_963575745.1 of Prorocentrum cordatum. Lineage (NCBI taxonomy): Eukaryota > Dinophyceae > Prorocentrales > Prorocentraceae > Prorocentrum > Prorocentrum cordatum. The sequence continues at coordinate 25,622 of CAUYUJ010016803.1, forward strand.
CAGGCTGAGGCTGAGGCAGGCTGAGGCTGAGGCCGAGGCTGAAGGCAGACTGAGGCTGAGGCTGAAGCAGACTGAGGCTGAGGCTGAGGCAGGCTGAGGCTGAGGCTGAGGCAGGCTGATGCTGAGGCAGGCTGAGGCTGAGGCTGAGGCTGATGCAGGCTGAGGCTGAGGCAGGCTGAGGCTGAGGCCGAGGCTGAAGGCAGACTGAGGCTGAGGCTGAAGCAGGCTGAGGCTGAGGCTGAGGCAGGCTGAGGCTGAGGCTGCAGGCTGATGCTGAGGCAGGCTGAGGCTGAGGCTGAGGCTGATGCAGGCTGAGGCTGAGGCAGGCTGAGGCTGAGGCCGAGGCTGAAGGCAGACTGAGGCTGAGGCTGAAGCAGGCTGAGGCTGAGGCTGAGGCAGGCTGAGGCTGAGGCAGGCTGAGGCTGAGGCTGAGGCAGGCTGAGGCTGAGGCTGTGACTGCGACTGCCGTTGCCGCTGCGACTGTCATCGCGAATGCGACTACGACTGCGAGAACAGCAGAATTCGACAACTGGATTTTCATCTGAATCTTAAGGGGAATGCTTTCAGATATGCTTCTACACATCGCTGTTAGGTTGCTTCGCCGGGATAATCATTCGTTTTGGAGAATCACGATTTGATTAACAGAGTATGTGCCGTGGTCCCCTGAAGGTTAATGATACGTTTGGCTATCGAAGACGTTTACGGCGAATCACCGCCGCCCCCTGCCTTTTTGGAAGCGGCTATGTGGCCGAACGTTGAGGCCAGACCCGCCAAGCTATCGGACCATGGGTTCCCCGAATCGGTTTGGAAAGCCTTCGGGGAACACGTGGGCATCTTGAAGGTCATCTTGGCCGTCTGGAGGCCATTTTGACCCTTTCGGGCCTTCTTGGAGGACGTCTTGGAGGGCTCTTGGGCCGTCTTGGAGGCCATCTTGAGCGTCGTGGAGGCCTTTTGGGCCGTCTTGGGAGCCTCTTGGGGCCGGCTTGGCCCTCTTGGGCGATCTTTGGGGGCACTCGGGCAGTCGGAAGGCCGAAAAAGAGCAAATGCCACGATCCTTCATAAACTCATGGGAAATCAATGATTTGGGCCTTTTTCGGGCTTTCCTGGAGGCCCTCTTGGAGGCCTCTTGGGCCGTCTTGGCCATCTGAGGGCCATCTTCGGCTGTCTTGGTGGGCTCCTGGCCCGTCTGACACCGTCGGAAGCCGTTTGGGGGGCCTCCCTGGGCCGTCTTGGGGCCCTCTTGGAATGCTCCAGGGCCGTCTTGGAGGCCTTTTTGGGCGTCTTAAAAGGCCTCCTGGGCCGTCGTGGGGGTCTCTTGGGGCCGTCTTAGGGGCCTCTTGGGCCGTCCTGGGGCCATCTTGGAGGCCTCTTGGGCGATCTTTGGGCGATCGTTGGGGGCTCTTGGGCCGTATCGGGCAGTCGGAAGGCCGAAACGAAGCAAATCTCAAAACCCTTGAACAACCTGAGGAACATGTACGTTTTGGGCATTTTCTGGCCTTCCTGGAGGCCCTCTTGGAGGCCTCTTGGGCCGTCTTGGGCCAGCCTGAGCTCCTGGCCCGTCGGCAGCCGTTGGGGGGGCCTTTCTGAGCAGGCCATCTTGGGCGTATTGGAGGCCTCTTGGGCCGTCTTCGGGCCCTCTTGGGGCCGTCTTGGGGGCGTCTGGGGCCGGCCATCTTGGAGGCCTCTTGGGCGATCTTGGGGGCCCCTTGGGCCGTCTTAGGCCGTCGGAAAGCCGAAAAGGCGTAAATGCCAAAACCTTCCTAAAACCTAAGGAAATCAATGATGTTGGCCTCGCCGGGCCTTCCTGGAGGACTTCTTGGCTCCCAGTCGCCTGGGGGAGGGGGTATATATTAATAGGGAGCAGTGATCAAGACCCCTCCCCGCCCGCAAGCCGTCTCGCTCACTCCCACCCGCCCTCCCAACACACACGTAACACCCGAGTGGCCCGAGCCTCAGCATATTCAGCAGTTGTCTTTGGATGTGCAGCTACTGGGTGCCAATCCGCCGCCGCCGCCGCAGCCGCCGCCGCCGCCGCCGCCGCCGCCGCCGCCGCCCCCGCTGCCAAATCGACCCCGCCGCAGCCGCTGCTGCCGCAGCCGCTGCCGCCACCGCCACCGCCGCCGCCGCCACCGCCGCCGCCGCCGCCGCCGCCCCGCCGCCGCCACCGCCGCCGCCGCCGCAGCCGCCGCCGCCGCCGCAGCCGCCGCAGCCGCCGCCGCCGCCAAGTGTATTTTGTAATGTTTGTTGACAGGGATGGTGGGGGGAGGCCGCATCGGGTTGGCTGCGCATGCTCCGAATTCTTCACGCTTCGCGTATCCCCACCAGCCCATCTCAAAACAGCAACTCTAGCGAAGCATGCCGACAGTCGTGTTTTTTCAGGCGTGTTTCCGCCTGCCCCCGCATATCTCCCCTGTTCCTCCTTCCTCCCGCCTCCTTGTACATCCTCCTTGTGGTGGGAGCGGGAGAAGGACGAGGCGGAGGAGGAGGGAGAGAAAGCGCTCCTCGTGGTTTGAGTCGTTTGGGGTTTCTCGTCCTGGTGTGAGTCGTTCGGGCCCTTCTTCCTGGTGTGAGTCGTTCGGGCTCTTCGTGGTGTGAGTCGTTCGGGCTCTTCGTCCTGGTGTGAGTCGTTCGGGCTTCTCGTGGTGTGAGTTGTTCGGGCCCCTCGTCCTGGTGTGAGTCGTTCGGGCCCCTCCTCCTGCCCGTCCAGAAACGACGCCCAGGCGAGTAGAGGGTCGTCCTGGTGGGCTTTTCGGCGTCTTGGGTGCCTCGGGGGGGGCCTCTTTGGGCCGTTTGGGATCCTCTTGGGGGCCTCCTGGGGGCCTCTTGGGGCCATCTTGGGGCCTCTTGGTGCCTCCTGGGCGCTTCTTGGGGCCATCTTGGAGGAAATCCATCAAAGAAGAGGGGAGCTTTGATTAGCGCTGCCCCCTCAGAAGGCCAAAATGGGGCCAAAACCTTAGTAAATCAATGAGTTTGGCTTGCAAGAAGAGGGGAGCTTTAATTAGCGCTGCCCCCTCAGAAGGCCAACATGGGGCCAAAACCGTAGTAAAATCAATGATTCTGGTTTCAAAGAAGAGGGGAGCACTTTTTTGCCTCCCCCCGTCGGGGCCAGAATCCTCGTGAGGGATGTCGTTGTTTAACCCTCCCAGGAGTCAAAAAAGACCCCTTCTGACGACCCGCGGAAGGACCTCTCCAGGCCCAGGGGGAGGGGGTAGGGGGAGGGGTAAACCCCTCCCCGAAGGGGAAGAAGGGGGGTTGAGAACAGAGAGAGCTCGCTAAACCACTCACGCCCAAAGGGCTGGTGGGATTTGGAGGCAGAAAGTGTTTTGTATGGTTTGTTACAGGGGATGGTGGGGGGGGGCCCTCATGGTTCCTGGTTGGCTACCAGTCGCTTGGGAACAGTGATCGAAACGCCTTCATATACGGTCCAGGGTCTGGGCCCCCCCCTCACTCCCCAATGGATATGCCATCGCCCCCCCCCTCCCCCCCGATGGGTCCCTCCCCCCTTTGGATGTGGTGTGGGTGTGGTGTGTTGCTGTGGGTGTGTGCGGAGTGGCGCCATGGTCCTCCTCCCCCCATCCCCCCCTGTGGGTGCGGTTTGGGTGTGGCGTGTGGCTGTGATTAGCGTCATGTTGACAGCTCGGGTGCTCGACGTCGTCGCCGCCGCCGCTGGTGGTGCCATCGACGTCGTCGTTGTCGTCGTCGTCATCGTCGTTGTCGTTGTCGGTGTCGTCGTCATCGTCGTCGTCATCCCCCCCCCATTCCACCTTGGGGGAAGGGGGGGGCTTGTGAAACCCTGGGGCTCATCCCATCTGGGGGGAAGGGGGTGGGGCTTGTGAACCCTGGACCCGGAATCATATACAGCAAGCCGTCTAGCTCACTCCCACCCGCCATCCCAACACATCAGTAACATCCGAGCCTCAGCATGTTCAGCGGTCGTCTTAGGAACCAAAACCGAACCCATGTGTGCGACGATGGGGCGAGGTGCGCCACGCGTGCCAGGCGCGCCACGCGCTCCAGGCACCCTTGGGGCCCGAGCGTGCCAGGCACGACTGGTGCCCCAGATGCGCCACGTGCCTCCGCGTGCGCCAGTTGTGCCGCATACTCCAGCCGCGCCAGGTGCGCCACGTTCGGGGCACGCGCAGAGTGTGGCAATTGCGCCTGCGCACGTGACAGCACACATCGGGAAACATGTCGGCCCCCACCATCCATGCCGGAACCAATGCCCATCATTTTGTCTGGTGGGACTGCGCACAGCAGGCCATACGCCACCACTTGAAAGTGCTTGCAGGGTGGCCGCGCATGCTCCAGATATAGCCGCGAGGTGCATTTGCTAATTTTCGTGTCGTGGATAGTAGCCCTGCGCGCAGCTGGCAATATGCTGACACCCCCGCCGTTCCTTAAAAAAAAACTAGCCTGGCGAAACATTTAACCATATGCAGTTGTGGGCACTGCCGTTGTATGCGCCGCATTCGATGGAGCTCCCTTTGGGGCCACGAAGCGTGTGAAGGGTGTGCCAACATGGGTGCGGTGGGCGAGTGCGAGCGCTGGCATGTGGGCCGTCGGTGGAGCTCTTTATGGGACCACGAGACGCGTGAGGGGTGTCCCAACATGGGCGCGGTGGGCGCATGCGGGCGCTGGCATTTGGGCCTTCGGTGGAACTCCCTATGGGGCCACACAACGTGTGAGAGGTGTTCCAAACTGGGTGCGGTGGGCGCATGCGAGCGCTGGCATCTGGGCCTTGAGCGGGAATCCCTATGGGGCCACAAAGCGTGTGAGGGGTGTGCCAAAATAGGTGCGGTGGGCAAATGTGAACGCTGGCATCTGGGCCTTCGGTGGAGCCCCCAGATGGGACCACAAAACGTGTGAGGGGTGTGCCAAAACGTGCGTGGTGAGCGCATGCGAGTGCTGGCATCTGGGCCTTCGGTGGAGCTCCATATGGGACCACAAAACGTGTGAGGGATGTGCGAAAATGGCTGCGGTGGGCGAATGGTGGCACCGGCATCCGGGCCTGTGGTGGAGCTTCCTGTGGGGCCACAAAACGTGTGAGGAGTGTCCCATAATGGGTGCGGTGGGCGCATGCGAGCGCTGGCATATGGGCCTTCGGTGGAGCTCCCTTTGAGGCCACGAAGCATGTGAGGGGTGCCCCAAAATGGGTGCGGTGGGCGCATGCGAGCGCTGGCACCTGGGCCTTCGGTGGAGCTCCTTATAGGGCCAGAAAACGTGTGAGAGGTATGCCAAAATGGGCGAATGCGGGCGCTGGCATCTGTGCCTGTGGTGGAGCTCCCTCTGGGGCCACAAAACGCGTGAGGGGTGTGCCAAACTGGGTGCGGTGGGCGCGTGCGAGCGCTGGCATCTGGACCTTCGGTGGAGCTCCCTATGGGGCCACAAAACGTGCGAGGGTGCCCAAAAATGTGGGTGCGGTGGGCGCATGCGAGCGCTGGCATGGGACCACGAAACGTGTGAGGGGTGTGCCAAAATGGGGGAGGAGAGGAGGAGGGGGAGGATGAGAGGAGGGAGGAGGGAGGCGGCAGCGGGAGGAAGGAGTGAGACGCGGGGCGCTGTCTTTTCAAAACGAGGGCCCAACACCACAGAACGGTTGGGAAAAATACATAGTGCTTGCTGGCCTCACGAACATGACTCCAGGCTTTGCCCCAAAGTGTACTTGGTGTTGTTTTTGTTGGCAGGGATGGTGGGGGCGCCCTCATGGGGTCCTCGTTGTTCCTGGTTGGCTGCCGGTCGCCTGGGGGAGGGGGTGTATACTAATAGGCAGCAGTGATGAACCCTTCCCCCGAGCAGGGGAAGGAGGGGTTTTGGCAGAGAGAAAGCAACGTTTGTCAAACCACCTACGCCCACAGGGCTGGTGGAACTTGCCGTGCGCTGCCCCCAGGCATCGCGAGATGAGAAGATTTGCTCAGACGTCCAGGAGGTTGGGCCCGAGGTGGGGTTAGGGAGCGAGTCCGGCTGGGAGCCGAGAAGTCATTCATTCATGGGCCGTGCAGAGAGCGTTTTCTCCAACCCCCCCCCCCTCTCGCCCTACCCCACCTTTTCGAACACACGAACTGCGTCAGGAGGTTTCTGGTAGAGCTTGGCTTCTGGGAGCCCTTGCCCAGCCCTGGAGCCCTCGAGCAACGACTAGGTACGAGTCGCCGGTCATGGGGAAGTGGCCGAGGCCTTGAGTCCACGTTGTGAACAATTCCGTGCGGAGATTCACATTTGTGCATTCTATTATAGCGTCTCGGTGTGAGTGAGGCTGAGTGTGAGTGGTGTGTGTATGTGTGTTCGACTGAGTTTGAATATGAGTAATCGGAGTTTGAGTCTGAGTGCCGTGTGTGTGTGTGTGTGTGTTCCGCCGTTGTTGTCGCTCCCCTCCCTCTCCTGCTTTCGGGCTCGCCCTGGTCCCCGGCGTGGCCTCCTCCTCCTCCTGCCTCTCCTGCAGGGCTTTTCATGGGCCCATCGGCACGCGCTCGGTGGTGAGCAGGTCAGCGCAATCCGCTGACGCTCTTGCTGAGTTGGACCAACCACCCGAATATTCAAAACAGTATGTGTGCGTATACGTCTCCGCACGTACGGGAGTCTGGGAATGAACACGCTTGTTTCTTGAGGCTTACGCCACATCCGCCGACCCCTCTATAAACTACTGCGCCTCCAGGACTGCATGCCACGAGGCTTGGCCGAATCATGACACGGCGCTCGACATCGTTCCTGTTGCCTCGTTGCTGTTATCGTATTTTCCGGGAGCCACACTTCGCCCCGATCCGTTCCTCGGCGGCCCCCGGTGGGCTCGGGGAGACTGCTTCTTTTGGGCCTCTTGGGGCCTCTTGGTTCCTCCGGAGAGCTTCGTTGGGCGGAGCGCTGGAATTCGCGGCGCGTGGTCCCTCTCTTGGGCCCTTCGTGGGGCCGTCTTGGAGCTCTTTTGGGCCGTCTGGGGGGCCTCTTGGGGTTGTCTTTGGGGCCTTCTGGGAGCCTCGTGGGCCGTCTTGGGGTGGTCCTGGGGGCCTCGTTGGGGCCTCGTGGACGGGTTTCAACGCCGTGAAGGCTAACAAGTTGGATATGCTGAAAATGCACGTTTTTCCTATGAGATTTCAAGATGTTCGTTTCTTGGGGGCTTCTTGGGAGGCCTCTTGGAGGCTTCGTGGGGTATCTTGGCGGCCTCTTGGGCCGTTTTGAGCTCATCTTGGGCGTCTTGGAAAGATTTTTCGGTGACTTTTTGGGTTCTCGTGGACCGTCTTGGCGGCTTCTTGGGAGGCGTCAAGTGCTGTCGTGCAGCTCAAGAGCGAGCCCAGGGAGCCCAGACCGCCCCGGATGAGTTCGGTCCGGGGCCGTCCCGGGCCGGGGGCGGGGGAGTCAAAATCCCGGTTTGAGGTCCTTGGGGGGGACAATCTCACACGCCTGGAGACCCACAAGGGGTCGGCGGATTTTTGATTCGTATGAATAGTAGTTGAGTGAGTTTGAGCTTTGAGGGAGACGGCGGCTTTGAAAATGAAGGTGAGGCGGGGGCAATTCATTGATGTAAATAATGACCAGTAGGATGCGGAGGACATCTCGACGTCGGGGTCCGGGTCTTCTGGGCGACCGGTCATTGTGTGTGCATATTTGTGTGTGCGTGGAGGGTCCTCCATCCCCTGATCTCTGGCGCACTTTTTCGTTCGTTCCGAGTGTTCTTCCTTGAGTTGGGCCCTGTTTGTTTGTCGTCGGGCCCCAGGGATATCAAAATGTACGTGGGAGGGGAAAAGGGCCCAGGAGAGGGGTCCAGAGTCCCAGGGACCCACGTCTTGTGATGTCGGAGGTTTGAGTCTTTGGGTTACGCACCATGGTGCGCTCAGCTTCGTCCCTCTGCTGGCTCTCCCTCCTCTGGTGCAGAAGTGAGGGGGACGAGGAGGCGTAGGAGGCGCATGAATGGGAAGAGCTGCAGAAGGATGACGACGAGCAAAAGGAGGAGGAGGAGGAGGAGGAGGAGCAGGAGGAGGAGGAGAGGAGATTGGCGCTGGAAGACGCCCGGCCGGCGCAGGTTTGATCGAGACGGCGATCTGCACGGTCGTCACGGAGGGGCGCTGGCAGGGAGCAGGGCATGGTGCGGACGTACTCAATGTGTTCTTTGTCCTTTCTCCCCTTTCATGCCTCTCCATCCTCCATCCCCCTCCTCCTCACCGGTGCCTCCTCCTGCACTTCTCTCTCCGCCCCTGGAGAGAAGAGGGAGAGCGCAAGCATGCTCACCGTGAACTCCGCAGACACACAGCCGAAAGGGTGGGGCAGCGAAGACCCGTGGGGCCCCTCTCCCGAGCTTCTCGTCTGCCAGGCCGCGCGCCGCCCGCGACAGGCGATGGGCAGCAGAGCGGGCCCTCCCCGCTGGACAGCGCCGTGGGCCACACGAGGTTCCGCCACGCACGCCACCAGCGAGAGCGCCGTCAGAAGCTGCTGCCCTCGAGGCGGAGGGCACGGTCGTGGGGGCGCCGCCTGCGCCGGTCGTGTGGCATTCCCTGCGAGGTCTGCGCTTCTGCGCCCTCCCCGCACGAGGGTCGCGCCGGAAAGACGATCACCCTCGCCCCAGCTTGCAGTCGACCCGCACGGGAAGGATGGACGGCCTTCCCAAGGGTACCCTTGCATCCTGGCCTCCTCGGTCCGTCCTCCGCCGCTTTCGTTGGCCGCGCCCCGCTCGAAAAAGCTTCGAGATGGACGTCCGAGCCCTTCCATCCTTCTCGCGCATCCTCACTGTACGGGTTGCCTGCGTTTGCCGACCCGCTCGCTGCGCCTCTCCCTTTGGCCGCTCTCTGGGCCGTGGGACGCTCCTCGGACCGGCAGGCCGATGCCGCCGACTCCGCAGGCAGAGAGCCGAAACGAGAGCAGAGGTGCTGGGCGTTCAGACGCTCGCCCCACTGCGCGTTCTCCAACGCCTCGCCACCGCCCGTCGGCATCTGTGCTGCGGAGGCCCAGTGGTCCAATCTTCACACTCCTGCGCCCAGACAGGACACGGCCCCTCGCGTTCCCATCTCCCTGGCGCGTGAGGGCGAAAGTGCATGATTGGGGCTTGCATGGTTGGGCGAGACCGTCCTCCCATCTTTCCTCGTTTCTTCATTCATCCCTCCCTCCTCCCTACCTCCCGCATCCCTTTTCCCTCTTCCCATGTTTGGTCTCGTTGTCAGCATTATCATGCCTTCTCGTATCCAGTCGGAGCGGAGCCAGGAGCAGGTACGAGACGGATTCTCCCATGGGTGTCTGTTCGTAAATCTCGACATCGTGCGCAAGTCAGAGGGAGAAACAAACGAGGATCGACGCATAATCTTAGAACACGAGGGAGGGAGCTAAAGGAGGCGGGAGGAGGAGGAGCAGGCGGATGCCAGCTATGTTGAATCTGCAGCTTTGGATGCTTTCGTTATCCTTGTGCGCCTCCAGGGATCTCCGTGGACTTCCGACGGCATCCACACACGCACGCACACACAGCTCCCGCGAATTCCCACGAGACACTTGCCCAAACCGGCGGTGAGCAGGCCAGGCGGGGCACGTGCAGGCCAGATTTACCACCATTGACCGCCTTGTGCGCCAGCGCGGCAGGAAGCGCTGACCAGTCCGAAGGACAGTGCGCATCCGCACGCTCACACGCGAACACGCATGCACACACGCGCGCGTACGTCTGTTTACCATAGAAGAACAAACGCGCCAGGGGCGGCGCCGGAGGCGCCGCCTGGGGGGCCCAGCGCGGATCCAGAAATCCGCGCGCAGCGCCAAACATTTTTCTCTTAGTGGCGTTTTTCCTTCGTCGATGCCAATCCCTCCCCCCCCGCGCAAGTGCGGATAGGAATGAGGGGCTGCTGTGGTCTCGGCGCCGTGCGCCGAAAAGAGAAGCAGCCCGCCGCAGGCGCGCCAATTCTGTTGTGTTCGTCGAGCATGCAGCTCTGCGCAGCCAAGGCTGGCGCCACAACTGGGCCCCCACGACGCCGCGGGCCCCCCGGATGGATGAATGAAACAAGTTCAACGAATCGACTAGACGTAAGAGTGACCTTTCGCCGGGGTGACCTTTGGTGCGGGCCCAATGGGTTCCCCAGGTCGCCAAACGCGATGCGATAGTAGCGTCTTGCGCGCTTGTGTTTGGTCCCCCCGCGGTCCCCCAAAAGCCGCGCACCAAAGGTCACTCTTACCCAGGGTCACTCTTGCGTGTAGTCGAACGAAGCATTCAATGACGAAGCCCGCCGCACGCGTCGATCCTTCTGACTGTCAGCGCTGCTGCATCGCTGCGCAGCCAAGGCCGGCGCCACCCTTGGGGCCCCGCGGCGACAGGCCCCTGCACCGCGGGCCCCCCGCACGGTCCGACGGGGTATTGGACAAAGTCGAACGGAACATGCAGTGGAGAGGAGGGTGCAGGGACAGGGGACGACGGAGACGCAGGGAACGAGGAGAACGCATGCGCCGACTGAGCGCACGCCGACAGGGTCCACACGCCGACAATTCTCGGCGGGCTTTTGAGCACTGCCTTGCCGCGAGGCCAAGACCACCGCCGCCCTTGGGCGCCTCGGCGACGGGTCCCCCGCGACGCTGCGTGCCCCACCCCCGTGAGGGAGCCCCCGGGCCCCCACACGACCGGCGCCGCGCAGGGGCTCCGCGGCGATGGGCCTCCGCGACGCCGCGGGCCCCCCCCGCGGCGGGGCCCCCGCCACCTTCCCCCCCCCCCCCCCCCCCGCCAGCACACCTGCGCGTGGGACCCCCCGTCCGGGCCCTGCCGGCCCCCCCCCCTGGGCCAGAAAACAAGAAGACGAAGAAGAAGAAGAAGAAGAAGAAGACGAAGAAGAAGAAGAAGAAAAAACATCTAAACGCGACGACGTTTGCCTGCCCCGAAGCAGCCAACGCGTGCGCACGACTCGGAGAAACGGATTCGCGTGAGCGGAAGCCCCTGACCCCGATATAATAAAGTGGCATCTCCGTGCCGAGGATCATGCACAAGCAGATGTAAGCGAGAGCAGTTGGGCGACGGCCATTCCCATGGGCACCCTCGCGGGACAGTCTGCCTCGGCATCGCTCGGACGTGAGCATTTTTGCTCGGCGAGGACCTTCGAGAAGCATTCGGGATCACAGCTTCGCAGAAGCGTGCCAGCTCGCCAGGCCCCGTGAGCCCACGAGGCAGGCCATGAGGCGTGGAGGCGAAGAGGAGACGCAGGAGCATCGCGAGGGCATGTTCCTGATGATTTTCCTGCTGCAAAAACAATTTTATGATCCATTTAAGAATACGCACGAAACCGACAAATGCACGCGGAATGGACGTGCGAGAGATGGCAAGTCTGCAGGAGGGTTCACAGGAGGCCGGGGTAGAGGGGGTTGCGCCGCGCTCTTGCGCGAAGCGCCGTATCCGAAATTAAGAGGCGCCTAAGAGGGCTCCATCTTACACCATGCTGGACATGTGGAGTCCCCACCCCGTCCCCGATGCATTCATAACAGACACTCGACAAGGCCCAGAGCGCCCGTAAGCGCCCGGAGCTCCAGGCCTTGGGGTCTGGGGCAAGACTCACTGCGGAAAGCTCGAAGGGACCTGAGGACACTCCACTCCATGCCTCGCGGGGGCCTGTGGGGCGTTTTGATGGCCTCCTGGAGCTTGTGGGGGGTCTCTTGGGGCCTGCAGGCGGTCTCAGTGGCCATCTTCGTGTTCCCCCTCCGGGGCCTCTATTGGGCCCCCTTGGGGCCCGAGTGGGCCGTCTTGGAGTCTTCTCGGGCCGTCTTGGGTCGTCCGGGAGCGCTCTTAGGGGCCTCTTGAGGCAATCTTGGGGGCCTTTTGGGTCGTCTTGGAGTGTCGACAGCCGGGAAAAAGGCGTTGTTTCGGTTTCCGGCCAGGCGGCGTCATGCGATACATTCTAACAAAACGATGTTTTTGCTCAGGTTTCCGGCAATTGTGCTGAAATCTGGACAGAATAGTAGGGGGCTTCGGGCCTCTGTGAAAGGAGTGCCGAGAGCCCAGGAACACACATGAGCGCGAGGGACGCGGACAGATCGAGAGAGCGAGAGAGAGAGAGAGATGGGGAAGTAGACGGCAGGTTGGGCGGGGGGGGATCATGGTTTGGATAGTTGTTCAGAAGGGCCGCGGAAGACGAAAGAACGCGTTGGGGCGCTACTCATATTGTCGCTGGCACTATTGCAAGAGATGCTGCTGTGAGGGACAGGACATGCCTTGCAGCGTCTCCGTGGCCGATCCGGCTAGCCTGGACAATGATCTGATCGCTGTATCTGAGGGCTTTCTGACCATGACAGGCCGCTTGCTTCTTTGCATTGTGCCCGTATCTGCGTTTGTGGCCACGCAGCGTGAATCAATATCCTTGGCTTCACTCCATGACGTGCTCGACTGCGGGCACGTTGGCTCTGCGTGCGTGTGTGAAGTGCGGCACGTAGAGGCCATAAGTAGGGCTCGGGCACTATAGTCAACCCGCATCGTAAGGATGAGCGACTTTCCAAGGTTACCCTTGCATCCTTTCCCCTTCGGCCCATTCCTGGCCGTTTGCGCTGGCCGTGCCTCGCTCGCAAAGTGTCGGCATGGCCTTCAAGGCCCCGGCATCCGCATCGTGCGCCTTTATGATACAGGTTGCCTGTAAGGCAGGGCTGGACCTAAACGCTGTTTTGCTGGACTTCGGCTGTGTTTTGTTTTCGTGTTGGCAGGGAGGTACAGGAAAACAGGTCGAGCAAAGCCAGCAAAAAAACTAGCACAAAACGGAAAACAACGTTTAGGTCCAGCCTTGGTGTGCCAGGGGAAGGAACACGAGGAGTAGCAGCAGCATCGCCTCTCTGCAGGAAAGCGGGAGGGGCGCGCGTGAGCGCGTGTGCGCGTGTGTCCTCCGGCCGGGGTGGTGCCAGCGCGTTGTCGCGGCCGCCGAGAGAAACGCGAGAAACGTGCGTGAAGATCCGCGGGTTTGGGATGCCACTTCAGATGCTCGTTTGGGGGATCTTCCTGGGGTCCACCTAACGGATCGGTTCGACCCCAGTTCGATTCAAGTTCGATTCAGCTTCGACTCAGGTTCGACTCAAGGTCGATTCGAATCGACGGACGTTCGACGCAGCTTCGACGCACGAGTGGAGCGAGTGGTTGCAGGAAGGTCCCCAGAATGAGCAGCCAAGCCATTCAGAGGAGGAAAAGGTGCACGCCAGTCGTTGGAGGTATGTACGTTTGGATTCTCAGATTCCAGTCTACTTTCGGCGCATTCCTGCTTGAGGGATCGAGCGTTGTTGTCCCTCTTCCCTGCTCTTCAGGGGGCGGGCGGAAGCCCAATCTACTTCCAATGCCTCCCTACTTCATGCCTTTACCCACTTCTTCCGACCGACGGGTACCAATACCGCTACGCTTGCCCCGTTTTCCCGTTGTTGGGGGTTTCCTGGGAGGCCCTTAGTCGCCACCGCTGCGTTCGCCCCGAAATTCTGGTCAGAACGCTCCCTGGGAGAGGTCCACGGAGTAGTGGTATCGGTATTTCTGTTTGTCAGATCATTGAGCCTGGGCTGCCACGCGAAGGGTTAGGATGAGGAGGAGACGGATGAGGATGAGGTGGAAGGCCATCAGTAGATCCATCGAGAGAAACACGTAGAACATGAGCCCGACTTCCAGGGAAATAGCACCTCCACAAACGAGCGAACTCTGGCGGTGAGAGCCGAGCTCTTGCAAGCGAGAGTCGAGCTACAGAATTGGCAAGACCCCAGGCCAGGGTCAGCATTGCCGGTTTTTGCAGCTTGTGTTCTTGCGGAGGTATTGTTGCGAACAGTGTAGGATGTGATTTTTTCTGTGGACTCAGGGCATCGGCTTTGGGGGCTTCGGGTTCATCTGGTTTCTGGCTGTTGGCTCTGGGCGTTTGGCCTAGGGCGTTGGATGGTGGGCTCAGGACGCAGATGCCTTGAGCTGGCTTGCGTCAGCCTCAGGGCTTGCCAGTGGCAGTGACCGAACGAGTGCCCACGCGAGTGGACCATGCGGTGCGGTGCCGGGCGATGTGTTTTTTAGGTGTTGGGCACTGGGCTGCTCACAGCTGTCACCATCCTCTCCCTCTTGTTCCGTCTCCCACTCCTAGACCCACCGCGTCCACCAGTCCCCCCCCCCCTCCCCCATCTCTTCTCCTCCTCGCCCCTCGTCCCCCTCCTCCCCTCCTCCCCTCCCCCGCCCCTCCCCTTCGTCTCCCCTCCTCCCCTACCCCCCTCCGCTCCTTCTCCACTCCTCCTCCCCTCCTCCTCCCCTCCTTCTCCCCTCCTTCTCCCCTCCCCTCCTCCCCCTCCTTCTCCCCTCCCTCTCCCCTCCCTTCTTTCCCTCCGCCTCCCCTTCCCCGCCCCTCCACTCCTGCTCTTGGCTCCCTGGGCACGGGTACCCCCTTCCCGTCCTTCTCGTCTTCCCCTCCCCCCCCCTCTCCCCTGGCCCATGCCGAGGCAGGAAGGGGGAGTTGGGCGGGGGGTGGTGGAGTGTGGTGTGGTGTGGAGGAGGGGTGTGGAGGAGGTGTGGTGTGGAAGCGGGGGGGGCTTGTGACGCGGTGCGGCAGAGGGGGCCCCCTGGGTGACTCACGTGGGGCTTGCCCGTACTTCCCCGCCGCACGCCCGCGCTGTTTTGATTGGATCGTTGCCCCCCCGCTGGTGGGCCCAGCTTCGTGGTGGCACCACCATGTGAAGTACAATGGTCGCCAGCACACGTCGTCATGTATACTCAGGGTCAGGGCAATCACTGGGCAAATGGAGGGGATCACACTGACGCAGCTGGTTTAGTATACTTACCATGCCCTGCCGTAGGAGGGACGAGGTGGGGGGAGAGGAGAGGGGGGCGGGGTCGCTGGTTATGGGTTATGCCATCGTCCTCTGGAGCCGTGCCAGGTTATGCACGAGAAGATGTAATCGACAAGAACTGCAGATTTCTCAACAAAGGCAGCGCCACTTGTGAGTGGCAGCTTCGGAGGAGGAGGGTGAGGAAGCAGCACTAGCCGTGTTCAAAATCATGCGATCGTTAGGCAAGATGAGATGAGTGAGATTGTCCACTATGCTGGTATCTGAGATTCAGCCAGCGTGGACCTCACGCAGTGAGCGCTTTAACGCTCAAGGTTCATAATGTGCAGTGCAGTTTGTGCGGTGCAAGCTAAGGTATGTAACGCATGTAATGCATTACATTGGGCTCACTATGTGAGGTGCAAGCTGATTCGATTGCATCTAGGTGGTCCATAGTTGTGGCGAAATATTAGTGGACAATATGTTATGGTGATGTGTATACGTGTACGTCAATATCACAAAATTAGACCTGCTTGTCTACGGGTTGCTACCCACTGCAAATGCCTTACGGCCAGTGCCGCCGACCCTGAAGCGGGGACGACGAACATGACGGCGACGACGACAACGACGACGCTCGCGAGCCTTCGTGGGGGCCCTTGTAGGGCCTGTTGGCCTCGTGACCCCAACCGGGACCGCCCGCAGCGATCCCCTCTCGGGACGCCCCCCCCCGCTGGGAAGTGATCGAGGGCCTTCCCTACGACTCGATTAGTGTTCCCCCTCTTGCGGCTATGTAGGGCTCTCATGGGCCGTCTGGGTCGGAGGCATGGGGAGTCACGACCCCCAGAACCCCTCGGGGGGGGGGGCGGGGGGTTTGTGACCCCCCCCGGGCCTCCCCCCGCCGGCGTAGGGAACGGGTCAAGGGGAAGAGGCTTCCTTTCAAGCCGATTACGATGTTGCTAGATTTTCATGTGGCTGGGTCGCTTGAGGAGGAGCGGGGGAGTGGCGACGGCGACTAAACCAGAAAACGTCTCGGCACAATGGATGTGATTCAAAGTGTGTCGGGCCCTCCCCGCAGAACAATCTACGCGGTGATTTCTTCGATGTGGTGCTCTACCCTGATGTGGTGCGATTTGTATGACGTCATCTATGTGCGCCAAGTGCAGCCAGCGCGCGAGGCGGCCACGCGGCGATCACGGGGGGCCGGGGCCCGGAAATCTGGAGACGCGGGTCAGCGCAAGCGGTGGCCACGAGAGGACCCGGGGCGGGCACCGGCCGATCACCCAGCGACGCCAGCCAGCGCGAAAGGCGGCCGCGGAGCGGCCACGGGTGGCCACCGGCCTGAAGCTCGGGAGTGCCAGCCACACACTCGGAACAGAGACGAGAACCGCTGAGGGCAAGCTCTGTCTGGGCTGTCCAAGTGCCCACGGCAAGTCCCGCCACCGTGCCCGTGCCCAGGTTGTGAGCTACAGGCTTCCTTGATGTTCGTTGGGATGTCGTGGGAGGCCTCTCGGGGGCCTGTTGGAGGCAGTTTGGAGGCCTCTTGGGGACCATCTGGGGGCCTTTTGGGGGCCTCTTTTGGGCCTCGTGGAGTTCTCTCTTTGAGCTCCTGGAGCCGTCTTGGGAGTCTCTTTGAAGCGGCTTCAGGCCATCTTGGGCAGTCCTGGAGCCATTTCGGGGCGTCCTGTAGCCATCTCGGGCCGTCTCGGGCCATCTCCAGGTTGCCATTGCATTACGGTAGGTTCGTGCGTCGTTGGCGCGCTGGCTACGCTGGCGAAGGAGTGCAAGGTTGAAATCTGCGACGCGGACGCACCGATGGACACGGTAACGCCATTGGACCCGAACGAATTCAACCTTGAACGATCGGGGCCGCGATCGGTTCAAGTTTGAACGATCGACGCGGAATAAAAAACCATTTGCGCGCGCCGACTCCGCGCGAATCCACCGTATTCGGCCAGGCTTCGCTTCCCGCTCCAACCCCCTCCCATTTGCAGCCATCGTGGCTCGAGGACCGCGCCCCCGGCCGGCGCATATGGAAGGTCGGCGGCCGCGGCCGCGATGCACCGGGCGGCCGCGTGCAAGCGAGGGTCAGACTCGGGCGGAGGGAGGAGGGGAGCGACGGCGAACGACGACGACAACGACGACGACGACGACGGATGACGAACGACGTCTTACTGCGACGGACGACGACGACGCAACCCGAGAAGGGAGGACGGAGGACGGAGGAGGAGAACGAGAAAGGATGAGTCGGAGGGTGGAGAAAGAGGAGGAGGAGGAGGAGGAGGACGAGGAGGAGGAGGAGGAGGAGGAGGAGGAAGAAGAGTAGGAGTCACAGGAGGAGGAGGAGGAAGAGAGGTAAACAGAGGAGAATGAAGGATAAGGATGACGACGATAGAGGATGATGGCGGAGGAGGAGGAGGAGGAGGAGGAGGAGGAGGAGGAGGACGAGGAGGAGGAGGAGGTGGAGGAGGACGATCAGGTTGCAGGATGCAGGAGGAGGAGGAGGAGGAGGAGGAGGATGGCACACGACGACGACGAGGCAGCCCGAGCCTGCGCGCTTCAGCAAGCGCCGCTGCCGGCTGGAGGAGGCGGACGAGTGCTGGAGCGACCCGGAGTCGGGCGGCTGGCTACAGGGCGGGGACCCCGCGGCGCTGGAGGTTCACCTCCTCCTGGTCGTCCTCCTGCTCCTCCTCCTCGTCCTCCTCGTCGTCATTCCTTTCATCGTCGTCCTCCTGCTCCTGCTCCTCCTCCTTGTCCTCCTCGTCCTTCTCGTCCTCCCTCTCTTCTCGTGATCCTCCTGCTCCTGCTCCTCCTCGCCCTCCTCGACCTCCTCTGCCCCCACCTCCCCAGGCTAGAGCTGTAGTCGCAGCCGGATCGCCCCTTTTCGGCTCACGTTGGCTCCTCGACTGGAGCCCGTGCGCGCCGCATCCCCGGGCGAGGCGCCCCCTCTCATGCGCGGCCGCGCAGTCGGTTACGAGGACTACGAGGACTACCCCCTCCGCTACTGCAGCGCGTCCCTGTGGACTGCCTGGACTACGAGGACTACCCCTTCCTCTACGAGGACTACGAGGACTACCCCTTCCTACGAGGACTACCCCTTCCTCTACCCCTTCCTTTACTGCTGCTGCGTCCAAGCTCAGCCATTCAGCGAAGTGCTGCGAGGTGCAGAGCATCTTCACAGGGCCCACGTTGACCGAGAAGGGCCACCCCTGCTTCTGCTGCAGCGCGTCCACGGCGCGGGCGACGGCGACCAAGCTGAGACATACGGCGGAATGCTACGAGGTACCAGGTATCTTCACGGGCTTCAAGCACTACCCCTTCCGCTACTGCAGCGCGTCCTTGGCGCAGGCGACGGCGTCCAAGCTCAGCCATGCGGCGGAGAGCTAAGAGGAGCAGAGCATCTCCACGGGGCTGGCGCTCACCTACGTGGACTACCCCTTCCGCTACGGCAGCGCGGCCCGTGCGAAGATAGCGGCGTCCAAGCTCAGTCGCACACTGGGGTGCTACAGCGTATTGGGCGTCCCCACGGGGCTGCCGTAAACCTACGAGGACAACTTCTTCCGCTAATGCAGCGCGTGTTTGGTTCAGCCGTTTGCGTTTCAGCTCAGTTTCACGGCGGAGTGCTACGAGGTGCCAGGCATGTTCACGGAGTTGCGGCTCAGATACGAGGGTGGCCCCTTTTGTTACTGCAGCGCGTCTTTGGCACAGGCTGCGGCGTCCAAGCTCAGCCACGCAGCGAAGTGCTACCAAGTGCTGGACATCTCTACGGGGCCGCCATCCGCTTACGAGGACAACCGCTCCGCTAGTGCAGCGCGTCCCTGGCGCACGCGGCCGCGCCCCAGCTCAGCTGCGGCGGAGAGCTACGAGGTGCCAGTCATTTTCTCGGGGCTGCGTGGCACCTACGAAGACCACCCTTCGGCTACGGCAGCGCGGTCTTGGCGCGGGCAACGGATTCCAAGCTCAGTCATCCGAAGGCGTGATAGCTGGTGTTGGGCACCTCATGGAGTTGCCCATCGCCTGCGCGGATTGCGCCCATGGCAGAACCGCCCATGGGCGATCACCAGAACAGCTCGTGAGCTACGGGACTTGCTGCAAAGCAACCATTCTGGCCCGTGCAGTCCATTTGAGCTGCAGGTCATTGCATGTGCTGTCGCCCACCAGGCTCCCTTACATGAGTTTGGAGGCATATGCCCATTCTTCAGCATCAAAGCGGACTACGCTGAGAAGGGATCAGATCCGAAGTGGCAGGTGCACACGAGAATGAGCCCACTCACCCAGGGCCAGTGGTTGTGCGCGGAGAAGCGCGAAGCATTGATGGAGAAGATGGAGCTCGACAGGAAGAATCTGGCCGAGACAGGGAGCTGCACCGATGGAGGACGCCGTCTCCGTGGAGATCATCACGATCCAGGAGCTGCGCGTCATCATGACGAGGGCGGCCATCCTCATCGGGGACACGGTCATCGAGGACAGCCCGCCACCAACTGCGCTCGGGAAGCAGGTGCAGGGCATGCTGCACACCAGGCAGGGGAAATAATCCAAGTGAGCGAAGCAGGGTCGCGACTGGGCACGCAAAGCCAAGCAGTCGCCAGTCAGAGCCACCAGTTTCCTCCCGTGCCTCGACCTCCATCTCCACCCAGACCACAGGAAACCCACCCAGTTGGGCTGCGAGCCATGGCAACAAAAGCGGGCGCCGTCAGGGCCACAGATTCGGGCAAGCTTCCGGGGGCAGCTTGTCTGATCAAGTTTTGCGCTCAGCCTCGTGGTCCTCGAGGGGGTGGTGGGCCTACGTCAGGCTCTCAGACGCCTGATCTGCGTGAATTTGTAAGCAGGGGCGGCCTCAGAACACACGAGGGCCCTGCAGCGGTTCTTCGGGCGCTCCCAGGGCCCCGGACGACTCACTGCCAGCAGTTGTTGGCGCTCCAAGATGGGCGCCAGTTTTCTCGAGCTTGCCGAGCCAACTCAGCCTACCGAAGCGCCGATCCCGATCCCGATCCGTGTCTCCTCCCTCCGTCCTTCCTCCGTTCTGCCTCCTCCTGTTTCCTGATCCATAGTCTCAGTTTCGTCCACGACCGCCCTCCCCCCTCTTCTCTTATAGTCTCTTCTCTCCTGTTCTCTCCTCTCCTCTTCGCCCTAGCAGAAGCGGGCGGAGGCGCCCTCTTTTCAAAGTTCGCGGGTCCGGCAGTGGAGCAAGTGCCCCAGCACGTGCCTTGTCCATGGGAGCTTTATTCCTCCACCTTCCGCCTTTCCTTCTCCTCTCTCCGTCCTCTCTCCGTCTACATAATATTTCTCTCCCTTCTCCTCTTCCTCGTCCCTCGTTCCAGCCTCCTCCCTTCTCCCTGCTTCCCCCACCTGGTCCTCCCCGCTCCCCCCCCATCCTTCCCCTCTGCCCCCTTCACAATTACACAATATGAATGCTACTCTCCTCTCTCCCCTGGTGGCGGCTGGGGAATGTCCGGCCCCCCCTCCGCGTACTGTTTTTTTACAGGATTCCCTGGAGTTGGGTTTTCGTTTGGGTTTTGTTTGTTAATGTTGCTCTCGCTGAAGCGCTGGCTTCATTTTCGGGCTCCCGCTCGTTCCGAATCGTGCTCCCGCGGCAGCGCTGGCCTTATTTCCACGCTTCCGTTCGTTCCGAATCGTGCTCCCGCTGCAGCGATAGCGTCATTATTTCGAGTGCCATGCCCCGGCATGGTTTTCGGTGCTTCCAAATCGGCCCCAAAATCTAGAAAATGGCCTCCCGAAGAAACCATCTGAAGTGATTACACATTCGGTGTCGATTCGCTGATTTTCTAGGTCGCGGAAGCCCCCCCCCCATGTTGGGGCGTCGCCACGCCATGCTGTATCAGGCTACGCGTCCTCATTTCCGCGCTTCCGCGCTGAGTAGTTGTTTCAAAATGCTGCTATAGCTGAAGCGCTGGCCTCATTTTCGTGCTACCGCTCGTTCCGAATCGTGCTTCCGTTGCAGCGCTGGCTTCATGTCCGCGTCATTGTTTCCAGCGCCATGCCAGGGCATGGCTTTTTGTCCTTCCGCATAGGCCCCAAATCTAGAAAATGAACTCCCGGAAGTGATTACACATTAGCTGTGGATTCGTTGATTTCTGGGGCCGCAGAAGTCCCCCAGCCACCTTGGGGCGTCGCCACGCCATGCTATGTCAGGCCGCGCGTTGATCTTCGACACCATGCTATGCCATGTAATGCTATGCCATGCTACGACACCCGATTGTGCCAACAGAGAGGTGATCCGCGCCATGGTAAGGGCTGGGAGGGAGGGGGAGGACGTCAGACATGCCGCGAGCGCACCTGGCTTGCCCCCTCCCCCTCTCTCTTCCAGCTCGCCCCCCCCGTCCCTCCATGAAGGTCGCCCTGGAGGCGTGGGGCGAACTCGAGGACGAGCTGGAACGGCTGGGGGAGCAGACCGGCCGCGTACCGGTCCCCTTGCTGGACCTGGAGGACCTCCTTGCCTCTGGCGGGCCGCCTCCCCGGTCGCTGAAAGAGGCGACCACCAGCGAGGATCGAGGAGGAAGAGGAGGCGGAGGAAGGGGAGCAAATAGCATAAAAGGAGGAGGAGGAGCAGGAGGAGGAGGACATTCCAACATAATTTAGCCTTGATCACAGGAAGAATCTCGAGCACCAGGTAAGTACCGAAACTGGAGGCTGTTTCACGTGTCGGGCCCTGGGAGGCGATACTCGCTTGACACTTCGCTAGCGTGTCGGGCAGACACTGTTTCGATATGTTTCTGGGTGCTCGAAATTACTTCTGGGATGTAGTCCTTACGTGCGATGAGAACAACATAGGAGGAGGCGGAGGAAGGGGAGTAAGGGGAGGAGGAGGAGGAGGAGGAGGAGAAGGAGGGGAAGGGCCGAGGATCGAGGTTTCTGGCGCGTTCAGAGGGAACGGCCCAGTTTGTTGCAGCAGAATTAAGAATCCCTTAAGTACAGACATTAATTTAGGAGTGCGTGTGTGTATATATAAACCTACGTGTGAATCTATACACACATTTAACAAGTGCGTACGCGCGTGCATAGCTGTAATCAGCCTTACCCCGTGCCACCCTGACCCGAGCCCAGAATCGCGTCTTCAGCAGCGACAGCGTTGGCTGGCTCTGCAAGCACGGTTCCCGTATAGTTGGACACATGTTGCTATTATGCGTGGAACCCGCCAAGATTGGCAGAAGGTGAATGCGCGCGAGGCCGCCCGATGGTCTCATTGTCCACGTCTGAGGGAGGGCCCTCCACCTCCTCCTCCTCCTCCTCCTCCTCCTCCTCCTCCTCCCCCTCCTCCTCCTCCTCCTTTTCCTCCTCCCTCTCTGTGTGTAACACGCGCGGCCGTTGCCAATACTGCACGCCTCTTCAATGACCAATTTGGCTGCAAACGTTCTCACCCTGCACGCGCGCCGTCCGGACGCAAGGCTTTGAACTGATCTGAGGGCCAAGCATTTTCTTTGGGTGGAGGGCAAAGGGTGAGATCTGAAATGCCGTTTCGATTGATCTTCTAGGCTTGAATCTGCAAAAGGTGAATCCCAAGACGGATGGATCTTGGAGATGCAGAAGCCCACATGGACTTCGCCTCAGCCCTCCACCCCAAGGAAATGCTCAGGAGGGAGGGGCCCAGTTCTGGGGCGTCAGGAACAAGTCGAGGCGGCGGGCCCTTCCAGAGTTTGGGGCCCCTGGAGGCCCGCCTCTGGCCTCGGGGCTGCGAGCATAGAGCCCAGGATGACGGACATGTGTTTTTGGGGCGGGGCCCGGAGGTCCAGAGGGCCCATGCGAGCGAGGGAAGCATCGGAGGTGCCGCGCGGACAGTCGTTCCGAACCCCCCCGCAGAAGGCCGCGCGCGAGCGCCGTGGGCCGAGGGCGGCGGCGGTCTTCTAAGGAGGTCCTACGGCAACTCGTGGGAGCCTCCCGTACCATCTTGTCGGCTCCTACGAATCGACGCTAGATCGACGCTGACCGAAGCTAGATCGGCGCTATCTCATCGACTCCCAGACGCTGATCGACGCGAATCGTCGCTGAAGGCGGAATTGCGAGGGTAGACAAGGCTCCCATGATTTGCTGCCGAAAGAAGGCAGTGGCCACGAAGACCGACAGCCCCACGTTTCCCGAGAGGCCCGGGGCCTCTTCGCCGCCCCGCCTCGCAGAGGCCGCCTTGCCTCCCAAGAAAAGTAGCCTTCGGGGAGGCCTTCGAATCGCGACGCTTGCGCGAGGTGCGCCACGCGTGCCAGGGGCGCCACGCGCGCCAGGCCCGAGCGTGCCAGGCACGCCTAGTGCGCCAGATGCGCCACGTGCCTCCGCGTGCCGCGCACTCCAGCCGCGCCAGTTGCGCCACGTTCGGGGCACGTGCAGAGTGCGTCAGGTGCGCCTGCGCACGTGATAGCACACATCGGGAAACATGTCGGCCCCCATCATCCTTGTCGAAACCACTGCTCATCATTGTGTCTGGTGGGCCTGCGCACAGCAGGCCACGCGCCACCACCACCGCCGTCCCTGTCAAAAACCGCTTGACAGTGATCGCGGGGTGGCCGCGCATGATCTAGATTCAGCCGAGAGGTGCATTCTGTATTGATTTTTGTGTTAGGGATGGTAGCCCTGCGCACAGCAGGGAACATGCTGACACCCCCGCCGTCCCAGTCAACAACCAATACAAAGTGCTCGCGGGCCTCACGAACATGACTCCAGAGTTTGCCCCACAGTGTACTTTGTAGTGCTTTTAAGAGGGATGTTGGGGGGGCGCATCGGGTTGGCCGCGTTTGCTCCAACTGTGGAGGCAGAGTGCCTTTTGTATTGTTTGTTGATAGGGATGGCGGGGGAGGTGGCCCGCATAGGGGTCGGCATGGTTCTGGGTTGGCCGCCGGCCGGGTGGGAGAGGGGGTATACTTTAGTAAAAAACAGTGATCAAGACACCTTCCTAGATAGCAAGCCGTCTAGCTCACTCCCACCTTCCCTCTTAACACATAGGTAACGCCCGAGCCTCAGCCTGAGCATGTTCAGCGGTCGTCTTTAGATGGACAGCTACTGGGAACCAAAAGCGAGCCCATGTGCGCGACGCTGGGGCGAGGTGCGCCACGCGTGCCAGGTGCGCCACGCGCGCCAGGTACCCCTGGGGCCCGAGCGTGCCAGGCACGCCTGCTGTGCCAGATGCGCCACGTGCCTCCGCGTGCGCCATGTGTGCGGCACACTCCAGCCACGCCAGGTGCGCCACGTTCGGGGCACGTGCAGAGTGCGTCAGGTGCGCCTGCGCACGTGACTGCACACATCGAGAAACATGTCGGCCCCCACCATCCATCATCGTCGAACACCGATGCCCATCATTGTGTCTGGTGGCACGGCAGGCCACGCGCCACCGCCACCGTCGTCCTTGTCAAAAACCGCTCGACAGTGATCGCGGGGTGGCCACGCATGATCTAGATTCAGCCGAGAGGTGCATTCTGTATTTATTTTTGTGTTAGGGATGGTAGCCCTGCACACAGCATGGAATATGCTGACACCCCCGCCGTCCCTGTCAACAACCAATACAAAGTGCTCGCGGGCCTCACGAACATGACTCCATACTCTTTGCCCCAAAGTGTGTGTTGTATTGATTTTGACCGGGATGGTGGGGGAGGCCGCACAGGGTCGGTTGCGCATGCTCCGAAGTTGGAGGCAGAGTGTGTGTGCTCGTATTGTTTTCCACAAGCATGGTTGGAGTGTGATCATGGTGTCCTCCCGTCGCATAGGGGAAGGGGTGCCATTCATAGGGGACAGTCATAAACCCCTCCCCGAAGGGGAAGAGGAAGGGGTTGGAAGAGAAGCCGCCCTAAACCACTGGCGGCCAGATAGCTGGTGGGATTAGCACCCAGGGGAGCTGCGGTCCTTGCCCCCGCTGCTCGAGGGAGGAAACACCACCCCGACCCCCAAGGCCCCCTGGCGCTGACTGCTGAAGAACTGTAAGGGTTTACGAGACAGCCCACAGGGCGGCTTCTGCAGGGCAATCGCACGTCGAAGCGCATACGTTGAGCACGGCGGTTCTCCCTCCTGCCTGGGGGACCCATCGGCTTCGGCAGCCATTTCGAGAGATCCTCGAAGCGGTGGTTCCCCCCAAGCAGGATGAAGAGCACGTGCTCCCCCAGTCGCCGCGGTTGGTTGGTCCGAGGGCTTCTGCCTCATCAGATGGCCGCCCCCCACCCCACCCTGCCCGATCGTCTGCGCGCCGCCATCCGAGGTGAGGAGGGCGACGCCCGTCCTGCTGCTGTCCCGGCCCGCGTACGAGCAGCTCGAGGCCTTCGACGACCGCTTCGAGGCCCTCGCCGCCCTCGACGCCCACGTCGACGGGCAGGCCGCCGTGGCGGCCGCCCACGCCGAGCTCCTCCTGGAGGGCCTCGCCGCGGTCAAGGCGGCTGGCGGCGACGCGGACCTGGCCTTCGAGGCCCTGTCCGCCATCTCCGTGCCCGCCTTCGACGACGCGCACGTCGGCTACTTCTCGGGGCACGCGGCGCCCTGCGGCTGCGGCGGCGCCCGCGGCGGCGAGGCGGTGTGCCGGGCGCGCAGGCTGCTGGGGCGGCTGGGGCGGCGCTGGGACGCGGCCCTGGCGGCCCCGGGCGGCGGCACGGACCCGCAGTCGCGCAGGGGCGCCCGCGCCTTGCTGCGGCGCTCGGCCGCGGCGCTGGCGCGCCTGGGGCTGCCCGGCGCCCTCGGGGCGGCTGCTGGAGCGGCCGAGGAGGGCCCGGCGGCAGCGGCCGGGGGCGCGCGGGGGCCCAGGGACCCCAGCGGCACGGAGCAGGAAACGGCGGCGGCCACTGCTGCGCGGCGGCAGAAGTCAAGCAGTGGCGAAGCGTCCTGGCTCGCCTATATAGTCCTACCAAACAATGTTCTAAGAACCTTTTTGTGGTTTCCACGAAATGTTCTTAGAACATTTCTGGCGGAGTCTGCGTTGTTTTATCACATCGGGCTTATGTTCTAAGAATATTGTTTTATTATTAGAACATTTTGGGGTTCTAAGAACATTTCGTGGTAGGAGTGTGGGAATGCCGGGACGGTCGGTCCCTGTTCAAAGAAGAGGACGGTGCAGTGACAGACCGTGGGGTGACCTCGGAATCCCACGGAGAGCTCCCCGCACGGCTTTGGGACTCTGGCTGCCCCGAGCGCCCCGGACATCCTCGCAGAGCGGCCCGAGTCCCCCAGCCGTGCCGTCGCCCCGAGAGTGCCCACGGGCGCACCGCACGGTGTGGTCGCCGCGCCGCTTCGGGATCGACCGACCGGCGCTTCGAGCGATTCCCCCCTCGAGCTGTCCGCGGGCGCCCGCACCTGCAGCGGCCCTCGCAGCTGCGGTCCGGCGGCGCATGCGGAGCCGCTCGCGGGCGACTGCAACCGCAAGCGCAACCGAGGAACACGTTTTGGCCCTCCCGCGGGCGCCCGCAATCGCGAACATGCAACGCACTTCGGGCTGCCCCGCGGGCGCTCGCGGGCGCCCGCAACCACACAACCACAATTGCATACAACCGCACGCGCAACCGAATGCAGGCTGCCCCAAGCAGTGACTGCGTTAATGATTCATTCGAAGACCCCTACGGCGAATCACCGCCGCCCCCTGCCTTTTTCGAGCTGGACGAACGGGTAGGATAAGGAAAGGGGGGTACGAAACTTGCTGCATGCAGCTGGTTTCGGCCCCGTCGCCAGGCCCATTCTTCGATCCATGGGCGACTCCCGACGCCAGCAGGCGCCAGGAAAACCAGCTACGTGAGCTGATTTTCCACCCTACCCTTTGCTATCTTCGGTCCCCCTGCCTTTGGAAATTGCCCGTGCAGCGGACTGTTGGGCCGAATTCTGGCCGAGCTAGATGTTATTGAACCCCTTGTGGGAACGTGTGGAATTGGAGGCGGAAAAGGAAGCCTCTTGAGATCGTCTTGTGGCTTCCTCCTGGAGGCTTCTTGGAAGCCTCTTTGGGGCCTCTGCAGGGCTTCTGAAGAGCCTCTGTGGGGCTTCCTAAACTCATGGGGCATCGTGGGGGCCTCTCGGGGGCCTCTGGGACATGTTGGCTTTCAGGGGCCGTCTTGGGAGCTCCTCTTTGGGTGGTTTGCCGTCTTGGAGGTCAATGGGGGCCATCTTGGGGCCCTCCTGGCCCATCTTGCGGGCATCTGAGGTTTTCGGGCGATCCAGCGGGCCTTTGGGGCCGTCTTGGAACGGCGGACGCCCGAAAAGGCGAGAACGTCAAACTCAACGTGAAAAAACAAAAAAGAAAAAACATGCCGCTGCCTCCTGGAGATATTCCTGGAGCCGTCTTGGGGCCTCTTGGCCCCTTTTGGGGCCATCTTGAGCAGTGTTGGGTGCACCTGGATCCGTCCTGGAGACATCTTGGGGCCATCTCGGGATCCTCTCTTGTGCTCTGTTGGGGCCCTCGGGGCCGCCTCGAGGACTCACACCTGGCCGTCTTAAGGAGGCTGTCCGTGGGCCACCTCGGCGGGAAGGCCCGCGACCAGGGCGGTGCTCTGGGTGGCCGGCGCGCGGTCGGCAGGGACCCCGCTGGCGCATTGGAAGCAACGATCCAAGAAAAGCTGAGATCCAGCACTCGAGCAGTGACGAAGCGTCATGGCTCGCCTATAGGGCCTATAGCCCTACCAGACAACGTTCTAATGACCTTTTGTGGTTCCCACGAAATGTTCCTAGAACATTTCTGACTGGGACTGTTTTGTTTTAACACATCGGGTTTATGTTCTAAGGACACTGTTTTTGTTCTCGTGGTATGACTACAGGAATGCCGGGACGGTCGGTCCCTGCTCAATTTAAGCAACGATCCAACAGAAGCTGAGATCCAGCACGCTGTGCACTTGGGGGGCAAGCGACGGGGGGCGGCGGACTGAAGACGCCACCGCCGCCCCCTGCCACTACGTGGCCGAGCGTTGCGGCCAGAGCTCGGCCAGAGCTATGGGGCTCTGTGCTCCCCAAGCCCTTGTGGAAACCCTTCGGAGAACGCGTCGGGGAGAAATATGGAAAGGAGGAGAGAGAGGAAAAAGGATGAGGATGAGGAGGAGGAGGAGGAGACCTCTTGAGAGCGTGTTGGGGCACTCTGGGGTCCTCCGGGGGGCCTCTCGGAGGCCTCCCGGGGGCTTCCTTGGGCCTTTGGAGGCTCTTTGCTTTTTTTCCTGCCTGAGGGCGTTCCTGGCTTGTCTGACTCCGTGGGAAGCCGTTTAGGGGCCTCTCTGGGCCGACTTGGGGCCCTCTTGGGGTACTTCAGGGCCTTTTTGGAGGCCATCTTGGGCGTCTTGGAGGTCTCATGGGCCGTCAGGGGGCCATCTCAGAAGCCTCTTGGGCGCTCTTGGAGCCATCGTGGTGGCCTCTGGGGCCCCGTCTTAGGCCCTCCGAAAACCGAAAATGAACATGAACAACCGCATCATCCTGCAAACACCGAAGGGAAATCAGTGATGTTGGCCTCTTCGGGCGCTCCTGGAGTTCCTCTGGAAGGCCTCTTGGGCCGTCTTGGACGCCTCTTTGGCCGCCTTGTTCGATGTTGAGGCCATCTTGGGGGCATGTCGGCCCGTCTTGGAGATATATTGGGGCCAGCCTGGGCTCTCTTGGGGCCATCGTAGCCGTCTTGGAGACCATCTTGGCCGTCGTGGCTGCCATCCTGGGGCCGCCTCGAGCGGAAAGACCGACGACCTGGGAAGTTTGGGGGTCCTTGTGAGGCGGAAGACCGATAGGAGGCCGGCCGGCGCATCAGGCCGAGACCTTTTTTGGGATCTTTCGAGAAGAGCCAAGACAGCATAACGCCCGGTGCGCCGCGCACCCCTGGCCCGCCACTCGGGGGTGGCGGATCTGGTGGTATTCGGCCTATCCGGCCACCGTGCTTGGATTGTGGGTCAGAGGCCTCTGGGATGCCTCGTGGGAGCGCCTCTCGGGGGCCTGTTGGAGGCCGCTTGGGTGCCTCTTGGGGGCCGCTGTGGGTCCTCTTGGGCGCCTCTGGGGCCGTGGGCGTCTCTGGTGGCCACGTGGGAGCCTCTTGGCGATAGCGGGGGCATCTTGGCACAAGGGGCTCCTTGGGCGATTCTTTTTCCCTCCTTGGGCAGAAAACCGCCAAACACTCATGGGTGGTGATGCTTTCTGGCTTCGGGAAACGTCCTGCGACAACTCCAACAAAACACGCGGTGCATCCCAGGAACTCAGGCAGGTGGAGCTATGGGCTTTTGAAAGATCATGCAATACTCGGTATAGAGTACTCGCAGGGGCACGAGGACATTAGACTTGGTTCCTACGACACGGTGGCGGATAACGATAGAAGCTGAATCACCAGAGAAATTCAACATTTGATGTGGCGCGTTGTGTCTGGAACAATCTCTGGCGAAGCGCATGGCGCAACATCTGTGAGGTGGACGGAGTGAGGGCATCGCAATGTGTGTGTGTGTCTGTCAGGCAGAGAGCGTAGACATCTCGACTTCGATGGTGCGCGTTGTGCCTGTCAAACCTATATCGCAACATACCCATATGAAAGGTAGACAGAGTGAGGCAATCACAACATGATGTTGCGCGCGCGGTGCTTGGCGCAACCTATGGCACAACCCACGACAGCTTGATAAAAAGGGGAAATCGTTGTCGGGCCATACGGAATGGGCGGGTGGGATCAAGGTGGGCGGGAAAGAGGGTGGAATGCTGCACGCAGCCACCTTCGGCTCTGCCGCAGGACACGATGCGTGGTCGCTCCCAGCGCGAAAGCTAGCTGCAGCGCGCGCAGCTGATTCGCAAACCTTCCCCCTGCTATTCGGCGGCGAGCGAGGGGGGGAAGTGAGAGGGAGAAGGCCTTCTCAGGAGGCGGCGGAACTTCTCTGAAGCCCTCCAGCCTTCTGAGAAGTTTTCTGAGTCTTCGGGGAAAGCCCAGAAAACATCTCAGAAGGCGCGGGGACTTCCGAGCCTTCTGAAAAAAAAAACCGCCCCTGCTCACTTCCCCCCCTCTCTCGCTGCCGAGCTATCCTCCCCCTCCGCGTCCGCCCCGATGCCTGGGCCTCCTCGGCCCACCTGGAGGGAGAAGCCGACCCTGCGGTGACTCTTCGAGACGTCCCCCTGCTCCTCACCCCAGGCGCGCGAGAGCCGCGGGCGGCGAGCCCGTCCCGCACGGTGTGCGAGCCGGCTGCCATGCGAGTAGCAAATTCGAGCCGCTGGGTGTGATGCGCGCTGCTTGTAGGAGAAGGAGGAGGAGGAGGAGGAGGAGGAGGAGGAGCAGGAGCAGGAGCAGGAGGAGGAGGAGGAGGAGGAGGAGGAGGAGGAGGACGACGACGACGACGACAACGAACGCTGCCCCCCCAGGCCCGGGTGGCCTCCGCGGCCCCCGAGCGGGAGCGGCCTCGACGCCACCAGGGGCGGGGGCTCAGCGGGGGAACGCCTGGACCCCAGGCGCCCAGTCACCGCCGATGGGGCCTCGGGTACCCCACCCCACTCGGGCCGAACGAAAGGGGGGGATAGGGAAAGGGGGGGTTACGAAGTCTGCTGCATGCAGCTGGTTTCGGCCCCGCCGCCGGGCCCATTCCTCGATACATGGGCGCCTCCCGGCGCCGGGAGGCGCCGGGAAAATCAGCCACGCGTGAGGTGATTCTCAAACCCCCCCTTTGCCATCCCCCCCCTTTCGCCCGGCCCGACCCGCTCGGGGACGGGCGGCCTCGCCATCGGGGGCTTATCACCGATCCATCGGCAAGGTATCGCCGATTCCAGGCCGATGTTTTCCCCCCACCCACCCCGTGAAGCCAGCCCTGGTCGGTGCTTCCAACGCGCTCCTCCCCACTCACAGGTCGGTGTCCCCCCCCCCCCTTTAAGCCAGCACAGGTCGATGTTCCCGCCCCGTGAGGCCAGCCCTGGTCGATGCTCCCCCCTGCAGCCGGAGCCCGTCCCCGCGATCCTTCCCCCTCGCAGCCCCGCGGCGGCCTGGTGCCGCCTCCGGCGGCGCCCCCCGGGGGCGCTCCGCGCTCGGACCGCCCCGGAGTCTCTGCCGGGGGCTGCGCGTGCGCAGCCCGAGGCCTGGCCGGCCGAGGCGTGGGCGGAGCGGGCGCAGGTCAGGAAGAGGAGGCCCTGTGGAGGAGGAGGAGGAGGAGGAGGAGGAGGAGGAGGAGGAGGAGGAGGAGGAGGGAGGAGGGAGGAGGAAGAGGAGGGAGGAGGAGGAAGAGGAGGAGGAGGAGGAAGAGGGAGAAGGAAAAGGAATTGGCAGATGAGAAGCAGGAGGAGGGCGAACAGAAGGCCAGAGGCCTCTTGGATGCCTCTTGGAGTCTCTTGGTATGTCTCTTGAGGGTTTCCTGAGGCCCAAGGCCCCGCGGAGATGCCCCAAGCGAGGACGAGACCAAGGTGGAGAGCCCAGGCGCGAAGAGCAGAAGGGCACCCCTCCTCGAGGACAGATGGGGCTGCTCTAAGTCCTCGCGGCAGCTGCACGCGAGAACCTCGAAGCGCTGGCACAAGAAGCGCCCAAGGGTCCACGAGACGCTGCGGAAGACTTCGATCGCGTCCTCCCTCCCTCCCCTCCTCCCTTCCCCGACTTCCTGCAGACTGTGTTTTACAAGCCGCGGGCCCAAGAGGTCTCTACTCCTTCCCGAGGGCCAGTGTTCCGCCCCGGGCCCGTTCCTGCTGGCCCTGGGCCCCGAGAGCGGAGCACATTTGAGGCCGCAGCGGAGGAAGAACGCTGAGGTCGAAACCCACCACGACGTCGCAGGCTTGGGCCTGCGCGCCGCCAAGTCCGCCCCCCGCCCATCTGGCCAGAGCCACCGGCGCCCGTCGCGGCGGAGGAGGAGGAAGAGGACGACGCCACGAATTACGCTCAAAGCTTGCCCAACGCAAAAGTAGGAAGAGGCGGAGGAGGCGGAGGAGGAGGAGGAGGAGGGGGAGGATCTAGCGGGATGATGGGAAGCGCGCGCCGCGCCCGGCGCCCAGACGTGGACGCGGCCATCGCCATGTCGACGGAGCAGAGGACGAGGCTGCAAGAAGCCGTGGAGCCGCCCCCCGGCGCGGCGCGTTCGTGGGGCGGTCGGCCCAGGCGTGCGGGGGCGTCAGGGCCAGGGGGGGGTGGATACCATGGCCAAGGCCACGACATCTCCAGATTTCATGCTCCCCTCCCTCTTCTTATTATTCTTCTTGTTCTTCTTCTTCTTCTTATTATTATTAGTATTAGTATTAGTATTATTATTATTATTATTAGTACTACTATTGTTTTCATTATTATCATTCTTATTATTTGTTTTTCTTCTTCTTCGTCTTCTTCTTCTTCTTACGTACGTTCCCTGGCCCCCCCGTCCGCACACCTACCCTGGGCCAGAATGCGATAACGCGATGAACCTCTCTTCCCGCGGTGGACCCCAGATCTGGCGCGTCGGCACAAGCAGTGGCGGCCGGTTTGCGCTCCTCTCTTGTTCTTTGTAGGCCCCTGGCTCCCGGCGTGAGGGTGGCCCTGCGGGAAGGGCTCGAGAGAAACGGAGGCTCACTCATCAAAAAGTCGAAGCGCGAGATGAGTGGGTCTGGCAGTCTGTCTGCGTTGGTTTTGACGGTCGACGCTTTGTCGACAGGTTCGCGCCGCGTTGGCACGGCGGCGACCCCAGCGCGGGCGTTCAAGGTCGAAGGCCGCCACTGGCCCGAAGTCTGCAGAGATCGAGCGATCTGCGCGGTTGGACAGCCGCGATCGCAGTGTTTCGAGAGAGACACGCGGCGTCCGAAGCCAACGCCGATGCCATCGCGACGTGAACCTGCCGTACCCTAACTGTTGCCTCCAGCTATTCACCGTGAGCCACCAAGAGATGGGCCTCGGAGGAGGGACTCAGAGAGTTGCTTCACTGTTTTCGAGCTTCCGGGACCCTCCACTCCACGGGCCCTGGGGCTGCCAGGAAGCATCCATGACACGACACCTGTCCAACGGGAAAGCTCCGGGGGTCCAGGCCCGCTTCCACAAGGGCCCCTCCCTTGTGCTGCCTGCCAGAAGTCGTGGGCGTTTAAGGAGTCGCGCATGGATAAGAATTTCGGCTCTGGGTATTTTTGTTTACCATTATTGTCAATACTCCGACTCTGGCCCTTCGTGGGGTTTGAGCGTGAGCAAGGATATGGTAGAGCGTCGATCGGCTAGTCATCGCCGTCAGCGTCGTCAGCGCCAGCGTCGACGTCGAGTACGTCGTCGTGGGTGTCAGCGTCAGCGTCAACGTCAACGCCAGCGTCGTATTGGTGGTCGTCGCAGTCGTTGTTGTAGCATTTTCCTGACTCGTCGCAGTCGTCTTCGTCGTCCTCGTCGCCTCATGTCTCGTCATCATATGCGTCCTCGCCCTCATTCTCGTCCTTGCCCTCCCTCCCTGCGTTGTCCTCCCTCTGCCCACTCTGCCTCCCCCTTGTCGCCCTCGTCCACGCAGCCCTTCATCATCTTCGTCATCGTCCCCATTACTCTCGTCATCACCCTCAGCATCACCCTTAGCAACATCCACATCGTCATCATCATCATCAGCATCACCACCATGCGCATCACCATCACCATCAGCAGCATCACCATCCTCATCAGCATCATCAGTACCACCACCATCACCATCATTATCATGGTCGTCATTATCAGCAGCATCGTCATCACGGCCATGAACATCATGTAGCCATGATGGCTCAAAGCCATATAGGGACGTCATCTCCCGTATCGAGGTGCTCCAGGAAGACCGATGGGGCCTTACAGGTGGTTCAGTGCAGAGGCGACCCACGAGTCTGGCGCGCACGCATGTCTCCGCTTACTGAGGTGTTCCGTGCTAACATGGGCGGCACCAACAGATAAGTTCTTCCATTGGTACCATGGCGACTTTTGTGACGAAATCCTGACCTCGGCGCCAGTATCCTGCTGCTCCGCAGCACGGGTAGTCTCATGTTGGACAATGCCACTGAGAAAGTCCTGATGGCCTCCGTCAGCTTTGCGACCGCTGGAACTGCCACCCTCGAGTCCAATATGGAATTATGGCCGACAGCCATGTGCAGACCCAGAAGGGTTTCGAGGACATCGTCAAGCATCCAGGCGACATGTTCGATCCCAAGTTGGCCATCATATCATGTAGTGAAGTAGTATGGCATCGGCCAGGCAGCGGCCATCAATGACCCTAAGGAGAATGTAAGTTCCGACGTCATGGGTTCCGACGTCGTGGGTTCCGACGTGGTGTTCCGACGTCCGCGGGGTGTGTATCCGACGCCGGCCTCAGTTTCAAATTCCGACGGCTTGCTGTGAGGCTGAACCCTTTGTTTGAACGTCGTGGGTGCGAGGCTTCCCGCGCACCCAATGGCTCTCGCATCAAGAGGCATTTCGACATCATGAAGGGCCAGTTCCTCCAGCTCACAAACGCGGGGTGCAAGCCCATTGATGGCAAGCTCACGTACCCCATATCCTTCCAATCGTCCGGCGTTCCTTTGGCAGCGCGCGCCTCGCCCACGCTCTGCGTCGACGGCCGCGAGACAAGCGACAGAGTAGAACTCCGCGTCGCGACGGACCGTCCCATGCCTGGCAGGCTCGGAAAGCGCGCGCTCTCCAATGCACGGGAGACATCCTTCGCAGTCGAAGTGCGCGGCGCGAGGTGGTCAAGCATGGCGCAGACCCATGCGCGAGCAGATGCTGAATCGCAGATGGTGATGAGTGTATTAGGCTGGTTACATGGACCACTGACGCCCCCGACAGTTCCCTCTTCAAAGTCGCAGCGCGCAATGGGGAAGATGCAAGAGCGAGGTTTCACAGCTAAGCAGATCGCTAGTTGTTGTGCGGAGTTTCAGAGACAGGCCCATGACGATTGCGGGTTCGATGGCCGGCCGCGCCCGACTCTTTCCAAAATTCTGTCGTTTTGCAGGCGGGGTTCCTCATAAGTTGCTTTTCTCTCCCCTTGCTCTCCTCTCTTCTTCTCATTTGTATCACCTCGGAGTTTCCGCCTGCGTGGAAGGCGCCAGTTTCGCTGCGCCCTGGGTTGAGCATTGCAACGTACAACGCAACCAATCACTGCACCGCTGGCAGAGCAAGTGGGCCCGCAACGTTTCCGGCGTGTTCCAGACATGGAAGATAACCTGTCTAGGAGAGCGCCATGGCCCCCGCCGGGCTGCCTCCACGAGGAATTTCTGGGGCTCGGGCATTTAGCAGGCATCGGTTCCCCAGGGCCGGGGGCATTGCGATATCGGTGGATAGAGATGTGGTCTTCTCTTTCCAACGTTCGCATCCAAGGACGTCATCGAGGCTGACGGGGCGGCAATGTCAAGCACGTCAGGCCCCGCGGTTTCGTTGCAGATCGGGGGCGTGTGCATCGAGCCTGGGCTGCCACCGCCAGCGTTGCAGAATCCGTCGCGCAGGCGTCGCTCTCGCCTCTTGTCTGACCGAGAGCCCCTCGTCATTTGTCGCGGAGATTTGCAATTTCTTAGAGGGCAGCGCGCAGGGGGTCAGCGTCGAGAGCAGCTCCGCGAGAGGCGAGGCCCTCGGCAGCGGTCGACAAGTTGCGCGGCGCGTTCCGCGAAGAAGCCGAGGTTGAGCAAGTCGATATCTTTCGCCGATGCACCCCGGACAACTCCCCTGGGCGGCATATCGCGCGCGCGAGCTGTCCTGCCGCGGCCCTTCTCGAGCTTCTCCCCGCCGCGGGTCTGATTTCTCGGCGACGCGCGAGGCCGATTCGGACCGCTGGACCGCGTTCCTGCCGATTTCCGCGCAAAGATGGGTCACGGAGCATAGCGGGCACCTGTCGCTGCCCGAGAACGCGGCGCAACGTCTGCAACGTCAGCGAGGACCGACCCGGGATGCTAGTGCCGGACAGAGCGCATGCTCTTCGTCAAAAACGCGCGTCAGCGTTGGATCATCGATTTTCAAGCAGCGCCTCCAGACGCCCCGCCAGGATATATCCATCTACCAGGAGCCCGGGAAAATTTCCAGGCCCCGTCGGGATGGCTCGCCGTCACTTTTTGTTCCATTTTGCGCGTGCGCTCGCGCGCAGGGGGGGCCGCTCTTCGCAGTCCCTGAATGTCGCGCAGAGGCGCGCGACGTCGCATCCGCTCTCGGGCCCCCATCATGGATTCGCCTCTAGAGTTTCTCGAGGGCCCCGGCGGGCCTCGCGGGCGCAGGAACTCTGCCGGGAGGCTCTGC
Source organism: Prorocentrum cordatum (assembly GCA_963575745.1). Taxonomy (NCBI): domain Eukaryota; class Dinophyceae; order Prorocentrales; family Prorocentraceae; genus Prorocentrum; species Prorocentrum cordatum. Next base: position 61,362 of record CAUYUJ010016803.1, read on the forward strand.
AAGGAGATCTCCCACGGGCTTTCGAACATGGCTATCGCCCCCCTGTTCGCGACGACCCGATGGTTGACGGAACCAATAACTGCCGCGCTGGAGCTTCGGGGGGCGACCGGTTCCTATTGCGGGCTGCGCATCCGATGAAGGTCTCGCTCTCGCCCCCGGCGAGAGCGCCCGGCGCCGTCGGGGGGGGGGCTGGGCCGAGGCGGGCGCGCAACGCGCCCCCCCCCCGCCGTTGCTGAGACCCCCCGACGCCGCCATCTTTCGCAGTTGCGCCAGCCCCGGCGTCGACTGGCGGGCGGGCGGGGGGCGGGCGGGGGGGTGCGATTCACGGCGCGGTGCCGCGCGAGAACGGAAATGCGCCCCCCCGCCCTGATGGCGCCCCATCATCGGCATGGAGGGGTGGAGGCGCGCTTGCGCGCGATGCCTTGTTCTGTGAATATTTTGCCCATTCAAGCGGAGCGCAGCTGCCCGTAGACTTGCTCCGCGGGCTCCGTCGCCCCCCCCCCCGAGGAGGACTTCGACGGGGGAGAAAGGGGCCGGCGCAGTCATGGGGCCCCGCTCAAACCAGACCCATTGTTCCGGCCAACACGGACGCAGCGTTCCTTTCCGCCGGCGCGCCCCCCCCCCCGAGCACGCCCAGTTCTTGGCGGCCAAGTTTCAGCCAGGCGGGGTCGCGGAGAGGAATGGCCCGGTCTTTTGTGTTCCTCGAAGGGGCCTTGCTCGAGCGCGTCTGTGACGAGGCCTACGAGGGGGCAGGAGGTGCCCCGCGCGACCTCAAAGCTGCGTTCCCGTCCGCGCTGCGCTCCTGGACATGTCATTCGGTCGCTGCGCGCCCTTGCATTATGCGTCGCTGTTCTTCGCCGGCCGCCGCGGCTGAGACCGCCGCGCGCTGGGGGGCCGAGGGGTTCAATGCGCGGAAGGGCGAAGAATGGGCGCCCGCTCAACGCGCCAGTTCCGAATCCGGTCTTCAATCCGACGGCGCGGTCGCTCGACCGCAACCTTCTGCCCGTTGCCCAGCCGCGCACTTGCGTTCGAGGGCGTCGCGGGCGCGACCTCGAGCGGCATGGCAAAGGCGACTTCTGCAGCATGGAATTTGTTCCAGCTTGTCGGGGGCTTGCTTTCGGGCCTCCAACTGAACCTCGAGGGGCGCGTCGCGGGGCCCCGTCTGCTGAGATGACCTCCGCAATCCAGCTGCGCTCGAGGAACTCGGAGTCCAAGATGCTCAGCTGCTCTCGCGCGGCACCAGCGGGAAGCAGTCGGGCATGCGCCGAGGCCCCGGCGGGCCCTGCCCCTCGTGGATATGCCCGGGCGGCCAAGTGCGCCCGTGGAAGGGGTTGCGTCAAGGGGCGCAAGACGGGCTGGATGACCAACGTCAGGATCTACAGCGCGGTCGAATTTCCTGCCCCCTCGCACGCGCTCCACCTTGAGGCCGAGTTTTCCCCGCGTCGACGCAGAAGAACTGATGGTGCGTCGCGGCCGCCCCGAGGTTTTTCTTCCCGACCGCAACGACAGGGGCTCTCATCGAAGACGTCTGCTTCCCAGTGTAGGCAGAGGGCCTGGCGAGGGAGAGTCGGGCCGCTGTGCTCCGCGTCGGTCTTCATTCGGAAATCTTCCAGTCTGTGCAAGTGAGGCTCCATTTCCTTGCTGACGAGGACAGGGGCGCCCCTGTGCGACGCCTCCGCGAGTGGCACGACGACTCGATGCGCATTTCTCCGGGCGGGGCTACGACGGGGATGCATCCGCCCCGGAGCGTGCCGGAAAACTCTTAGAGCGTTCCAGAACGTTCCGAGAAGGCCGCGACGCCCGATGCATCCCCCAGAGCCGCTGGACCTGAGAGATTATCGATTTCTCCTGGCCCGAATTTGTCCTCGTCCTGGCTTTGTCTCATCTCTGTGCTGTGGATATCACGGGCCTCGCGGCGATTCCCCGATTCGCGTTCGACCCGGACACTTCCCATTTTCAAAGTAAAGTAGTGTGGTTTCTGAAATTCCTCAGTTATGTCCACGTTTCTGTGTCGTCGAAGTCGTTATTCGCTCCATGGCACCCCTCTGCCCCCCCGCGTGTGACCAACAGGGTTCCCCTGAATCTCGGCCTGGCCAATGAGTCGCTCCCTACCTCCACTGTCGTGGCTTATTTGAATTATGTGCAACGCTTGGCCTACGACAACAAGGTATCGCCAGCGTTTCGAGTGTTGCAGAGTTTGTGGTTCGCGTCGATTGTTATGTAGGTACTTCCGCCCTGCGGAGTTCCTTATTTCTGAAAGAGCGTGTTCTACCGCTGCTGGCGGAAAACCAAGGGGGGTCACTACCGGTTCGACCCCCCCCCTCCGGAAAACCAGGGGGGTCACTACCGGTTCGAACCCCTCCCTCCCCCCCCCAGCTCATCATAAAAATGGGGGGGGGGGTCACTACCGGTTCGACCCACCCCCCCTCCTTCGAAAACCGGGGGGGGTCACTACCGGTTCGAACCCCCCCCCCTCGAAAACCAAGTGGGGACGCGGACAGTGGTGGGGACGGTGGTGGCGGAGACAGTGGCGAGGGGACAGCGGGACAGTGGTGGGGACAGTGGGACAGTGGTGGGGACGGTAGTGGTGGGGACAGTGGTGGGGACAATGGTGGGAACAGTGGGGACAGTGGACAGTGGTGGGGACGGTGGTGGTAGGGACAGTGGTGTGGGGACAGTGGGAATGAGGTGGAAACAGTGGGACAGTGGAGGGTACAATGGTGGTGGGGACAGTGGTGAAGGCGGTGGCGAGGACGGCGGTGGGACAATGGGACAGAGGTACAGTGGAGACAGTGGTGGGGACAGCGGGGACCGTGGTGGGCACAGTGTGACAGCTCAGTGGGACAGCGGAGGAGTCAGTAGGAACGTGGGGACACTGGGGTTAGTCGGGCAGTGGTTGGGGCCGTGGAGACAGTGGGGAGACTGGAACCGTGGTGGGAACAGTGGTGGGACAGTGGGGACAGTGCGACAGTGGTGGGGGCACTGGTGGGGACAGTAGGGACGGTGGTGGAACCACTGGGGACAGCGGTGCTGGGAGCAGTGGGGGATGTGATGCGGACGGTGGTAGGGACTGGGAATCGTTTGCTGGCGGTGAGTGGGGGGGGGGGGAGGGGTTCGAACCGGTAGTGAACCCCCCTCGGTTTTCGAGAGGGGGGGGGGGGGGGGTTCGAACCGGTAGTGACCCCCCCGGTTTTCGAGGGGTGGGGGGTGGGAGGGGGTTCGAACCGGTAGTGACCCCCCCCGGTTTTCGAGGGGAGGGGGGGGGGGGGGTTGCCGGGGGAGGGAAGGGGGGGGTCCAGCAAGGGGGGGGGGGGATTTTCGGAAGAGGAGGGGGGGGGGGGCGACCCCCGGGCTGCGGAGGAAATGGCTGGCAATTTTCCACAGTAAAGTTGCGGTGGATCGCGCTCTCTCTTACTTTTTTTGCCCCAATCGTTGGTATCCGTCGCCCCAGTGTCTTGTTTGATCCTGCGAGATTTGGCAAAGTTGTTTTAGGGGACGGTTGCTGCTGTGTTTGCTCTTTTGTGTTTCCACGAACGCTCGTCGGGACGACAGGGCCAGGTTTGATCCCAAAACTGGTTGCGGCGCGGGCCAGGGCGCTCGCGAACAGACCGGCTGGGGTTAGGAATTTTCGGCCATCATTAACAACATCGCCATGAACATTGGTTCCGCCATCATTTGCAGTATCTTCGTTTCTTTTTGCCCGCATCATTCTGACTTCTGCAGTCCCATCATTATCCTCGTCCCTGATGTCATCATCGCCATCAACATCAGCATTATCATCATAATCACTCATTATCAGTTTCCTTCCGTTTATGTCCCCGTTATGTCCTCCCCAACGTTTTCTTCTCCAGCCCTCCTCGTTTGCCTTCGTCTTTCTCGTCGTTTAGCGAAGGTTTTCCGGCGGGTGCCGCCGACCTTGCGCGTAACGCTCAGCACGAGACTGTCGCACAAAAATGCTGAGGAGGAGGAGGAGGAGCAGGAGGAGGAGCAGCAGGAGGAGCAGGAGGAGGAGAAGGACGATGGAAGGGGGAGGAGGAGGAGCAGGAGGAGGAGGAGGAGGAGGAGGAGGAGGGGGAAACCGGGAGGGGGGGAGGTGGGGGCATACCGTTTGGGGTTTTCGGGGGGCCTTCTTGGGTCCATTCTGCAAACCTCGTGAGCCCTCTTTTGGCCATCTTGGGGTTGTCCAGGGGGCAAATGTGGAGTCGTTTTATGCACCCGTGGGCCTCTGTTGGGACTCTCGTGGGTCTCTGGTGGAGCCATCGTGGAGGCCATAGATCACAGAAGGAGGGGTCCAGATGTGCGTCCCCCCGTCTGGGTGCGAAACTGAGCTTCTTCAGGCTCTTTTGACACGCCACCGAGGCGCTCTCAGGCGCTCTCGGGGCCGTTTTCGGGGTCATCTTGCAGTTATACTGAAGCCTCAAGAGCCCAGCGAAAGCGAACATGTGAGAAAGTTAAACACATTGGAAAACAATGCAGTGTTGAGTAAGTGCCGCCTCCTGGTGGGCTCCTTCGGAAGCTCAGTGGCCACTAGGAGCCGCCTTGGAGCGGACCCGAGGCCACTTGCAGGCATGTTGGAAGCCATCTTGAAACAGACGTGGCTACCTTGGACGGTTTTGAAGGTGGCTGTTTGGAGGCTTCTTGGAGCCCTTTCGAGTCCCAGGGAGAGGCGACGCACCCCAAGGACCCCCCACACGCACGCGAGAAACGGGATCAAAGGTAAGGGGCTTCCTTCCCTGCGGTTCCGTTTCGGCGTTGCTGGGTTTCCGTCTGGCTGGCGCGTGAGGAGGAGGGCCCAGGGAAAGGGGGGGGGAAGACGACGACGACGACGACGACGACGACGACGACGACGACGACGACGACGACTGAAACGGGAAAGCGTTACACACGCCGACAGGCTCGGCGGATTCCCCCTCGCATTTTACCAGCATCATCATTGTCATGCGCAGGAAGCGGAGGAGGAAACGACCAAACCCCACGTCGTGATCTGTTCACGACCTGGACCCCAGAAGGTTTCGAGTTCTTATGCAGATGTTGGGTGTTCATCCTGATCATTTGATTTGCTGTCCTGGGGCCCAAAAAAGTGCTCCCAGAGTGTCAAACTTGCCAGAAACTTTCAATCGTGCTTTTTTACCACGCGAAGCGGCCTGAGGTTCTCGGGAGAAGCAGCAGGAGGAGAAGCGGTATCGGCAGCAGTAGTTTGTGGTCCGGAGCATGCGGGAGAGCACGAGTTTGGGACCAGTGGAATTTTGGAGCCACAGCGAAGGCAACGTTCGTTCGGACCGATGCTAGTGCAACCCCGCTCCCCCGAGGAGAAGGGGTCGCCGTTCAGAGCCGTGCTAGTCAACAAGAAGAAGTCTGGGCAATTGTTCCGTCTCCTCCCTCTCCTTCCCCCCTCCGCAGTTTTCTCCTCCCTCCTTTCCCCCCCCCAGGCCCTCCTCTTCCCCTTCCCTCTCCTGTCTCATCCTCATCACTCCTCCATCTTTTCTTTCCTTCCCTCCTCCCCCCTGTTCCCCTCCCCATCAGGACGGATCCCAGGGCACGCGCGCACGATTGTTCCAAGCATTCCAAGCTTGCAGTCAATGCACCCTCGTGCATGGACGGGTAGACTACGTGGAATGTCAATTCCAGGCAGCACTTATCTTGTATGGTAAGCTTGTCCAGCTCATGACGTCCACCTGTTGTCTGTGCCTGTATGAGCACTTTTCTTCCAAGCGGGCCACACGAATTGTTCGATGCTAGCTTACGGTGGCCGCGTTGGTTAGCATGTCTTACTATGCATTGTGAAATGTCATTGCCATGCCATAGACCGTTTGTGGGTCGTCGGCTTCGCCTCGACAGAACCAAGAGGAAACAGTGCAATCGGTGTGCGTGTGCTGCTGTTGTCCTCTGCCCCCTCCGCCGCATGCTCTCCCAGTGATTCATGGCTCAAGGTTCTTAAACCTGCTGGACCTCAGGGGGCTGATCATCGCAAGGACGGGTGTCTCAAGGAGGAGGGGGACCAGAAAGACGACGAAAGGTGCCTTCCCATCGTGCCAAGGTACGGAGGCGGAACGAGGGATCGCCAGCGCTGCGTGCTCTGAGAGAAACCCGGCACCGAGCTGGTGCCGGACAGAAGTTGCTCAGGGATTGGCCGAAAGGAGGGAGGAGGGAGCTGGTGGAAGGGCGTGGGAGGCCCGGAGGCGGTGGGAGGCCTCTGGGGAGGAGGGGGGCAGAGGCAGAACTCGTACCTTTGCACCACTGTTTTGAGGCATGAGCACCGCGTGTTCGCAGCAGTTTGGATCATGAGTTTCCCGTCAGATGTAGGCCTCCATCCCATCCCTCCCACCTCCTTTCCCCGCCTCTGCCTCCCCCATCTAGGAACATCCCGACGCAGCCTAACACCGTCCGCAACCACCCCGAAGCAGTCCAAAACATTCAACAGCATCCGAAAATCGCCCAACCTTTTCAATTGCCCTCGACGCCCTTCGAAAACATCAGACCATCTCCACCCTGCTCCGTGCCCTCCTCCCCAGTAGCCATTTTGTCTGAAGTTTTTCCCCAGCACGCGGCCGGGCTTGGCCAGCATGGCGTAGCGTCGTACGGATGAATTGCTCCCGTGGGGAGCGCCAGCGGCCGTGTGGCAGGGTCGACCTAGACGGTGCTTTTGCGATTTCGTGTACCGTTTCCGTATCGATTTCGTTTTGCGGTACGGGCGGATGGAAGATTAAACGAGGGACAGCGAGAACAAAGCGAAAACGGAAAACATTGTGCACAGCCGACCCGCACAATAGGGAAGAGCGAATTTCCCAACGGTGCCCTTGCATCCTCACCTCCTCGGCCCATCCTTGGCCACGTTCGTTCGCCGCGCCGCGCTCGAAGAGCCTCGAGACGGACGCCCAAGGGGCCCTTGCTAGGGGAACAAAAAGTGGCATAAACATAAAAACTCGGACGTCCGCGCGGTTTTTTCGGATCGGCGCTGGGGCCCCCCCGGCGGCGCCTCCGGCGCCGCCCCTGGCGCGCTCCGCGCGCCAGGGAGGGAGGTCCAGCGCCGATCCGAGAAATCCGCGCGGACCTCCGAGTTTTTATGTTTATGTCACTTTGTGCTCCCCTACTTGCATCCTCATCGCGCATCCTTATGACACGGGTTGACCTGGCTGTAGGGCGCTCCCTGCCGCATGGAGGAGCGCCGCGAATCCGCAGCCGACCTCGGCACACCGCCCGCCCAGTTGTGGCTGCAGTCTTGATTTTGTGAGATAGGTTTAGCATAAAGATCCCCTAGAGGGGAACAGTGGAGCAGAAAGCGAGAGGACGTTCATCCGTCCTCATTTGGTTCAAGGTCAAAACACCTGCTTGCTCCTGCTGCTGCCACAGTTGGTAGCGGAGCGTGGCCTCGTCCAGACAGCCATGGGTGGCGGCGCGCGGCTCCGGTGAGGGTCGCCAGCCGTCTGTTCGCGAGCTCTGGACCTGGTCGCGCTCGACCGACGTGCGGCGTGGGATCCACGGCAGATGGCCAGAGAACAAGAAGGAACACACTTCCTCGACGGACAACAGGGACAGCGTGCCGGTGGCCAGGCCGCCGAAGGCGCTGCAGGGGCTGCCGAGGCAGCCACAGCCGCGGGCGTGACGCAGCCGCAGCACCTGAGCGACGAGTTGAGGAGCAGATCCTGAAGCTGGTGCGGGAGGCAGTGCAGAGCACTGGCAACTCGAGTGCGTCGGCAGCCGCGGCGAGAGACAACGACGGCCAGGATCCATGGAGCCAGGTTGCTCCACGGACTTCACCTAGCGGGAAGGACCAGGACCGGGACCAGACCTGGGAGAAGAGCTGGGACGACACGACCTGGTCCGACCAGAGGTGGCAGCAGGACGGCAAGGATGCTGGCGATGGTGGGTGGAACAGTTGGCAACAGTCATGGTGGCAGGGTCCCCAGTCGATTCGGGGAGACTACTCCGGGTTAATCGGACCCGCCATCGCGGCCAGGCTGGGGACATTACCGGGCCTGGAAGAAAGCACTACGCCGGTGGAATCAGAATACGGACGTGCCTCTGGAGACGGTCGGAGAAGTTTCTCAAGCTCTTCCATTGGACCATGCAGGCCAAGTTCGATGACGCTCCAGAGGACCAGCTGGCGGGCGCCGCTTGGCTGGACACGGTGCTGGCGCGGATGGACCTGATGAGCGGCGAGCGAGAAGGCGACGAGCTTCGTCGTGCTGGTCGCCAAGCTCTGTACGAGGGCCTCCGCGAGCAGAAGGAGTCACTTACGCAGTTCGTGGCTCGACGAGATCAACAGTGGTTAGAGGCGGAAGCTCACGACATATGGATGTCGGACAAGCTGAAGAGGTTCATGCTTGAGGAGGGCGCGGGCCTGTCGGCCCAGAGCTCGCATAACCTCAGGACGCTGACGAAGCGAAGCCTTCAGTGCAAGGATGTCGCGCGGGCACTGAGGCAGTTAGATTGCAGCATTGGGGGGGGGCTCCTGCCCTCTCGGCTGGGATCTCACCCAGTCGTGGCCGCAGACGCCCGCTATGGCAATGACGAGTTGCATTTTGCCACTCCCCCTCTTCCTCGCCCCCCTCTCCGAGTCCTATCCTGCCGGAGGCCAAGGTCCGGGGACTACTGGCGAGGAAGCTGACGACTACGCGGACGACGACCAGCTGGAGGGCGATGCGGCCGACATCTCCGAGGCGGATGTTGCAGCAATCTTGACGGAGATCAACGACTGGGACCTAGCGGAGGGCGAAGCCGAGGAGGTCCACCCGCAGCTGGAGAAGAAGGCCCGACAGCGGACCTGGAAGCAGAACAAGGACCTCAAGCGCGCGGCCAAGCAGGATCGAGAGTTCTTCTAGGCCCCACCGCGCGATCGCCCTGGCCAGTCTGGCCGAGGAGGTCGGCGGCCGGGTCGAGGCCGAGGCAGGGGCTCTTGCCGAGGGGGCCGCGACCGCGCGGAGAGGAAGCCGCGCCTTTCCATTCAGCAGCTTATGAAGGTGACGAGCTGCCACAGGTGCAAGAAGAAAGGGCATTGGTCTCGAGAATGCCCAGAGTCGAAACCGCAGGCTGGGAGTGCCATCGCCGCGGCTACAGCTACCCGGTTAACCGGCCCGCGGACTTGGCCAGGCTGCAGGAGGCGCAGCAGGAGGCCGGAGCCATCTTCCTGGACGCCCCAGCCACCCAGGGCCTCATCGATCCAGGTGCTGGGAGCGACATCGTCGGTAGACGGGCCCTCGACAAGGAGTCGAAGGTACTGGCCAAGCATGGGCTGCAGTTCGCGCCGGCGCCTCGGGCCTTCAAGGTACCGAGGAGTGCCCGCGGAGTGTGCGGTGAGGCGAAGGTAGTCGGCACAGTTATGTTTCTTGTGTTCCTCGGCGGCATCCTGGGCATGGCGGGGGCCGCTGTCATTGAGGGGGGTGCCCCGCACATCATTAGTGTGAATATTTTGGGCTGCCTCGGTAGTGTCATCGATCTGCCGAGGAACCTGCTCTCGTCAGCCACCCTCCAGAAGGGGGTCGGGCTGGCGCGCCTGAGCTCAGGACATCGGATGGCAGACATCGTTCGCAGCGTGGGCGGAGTCGCGGACACTCCGAGCTCAGCTCCACGAAAGTACCCGTTCCTTGACACGCAGGCTTTTGCACTGCGGGCAGCAGACCGCGCGCCCGAGCTCGGAGCTGATGGCGAGCTAGCGCAGTACGTGTCTCTCCTCTTCCTCATCATTGTCTTCCTCATAATACCTCACCGCCATCATCACTCAACGCTCTCATAGGCCAGAAGCGGACATGGGCAGACCTCAAGGCAAGCTGGTGCACATAGGCATCGTCGTCCTCGGGTTCATCTTGTCGCGGCCTCAGCAGGCCTCTGCAGAATTCGCTCGGGCCTCGATCTATCGCGACAGCTAAGGAGCAGGCCATCCAGCGGTACGTGGGGGACGAGGACCTAGGTTTCCCATGCTTTGGAGCAGTCGGGCTGGGGTTGTCTCTGGCAGCCACTGCGGGTCTGTCGAGGGCCCTCGGCTGCCTGCGCGCAGCCTGTTTTGGCTCGAGCCGCAGCTCTGTCAGCGGTTGCAGACCTTCCATTCACCGTTCGGGTTTGACACCCAACCTTTCCGACAGTCAGTTTCATGATTGGTTGGCGCTCATGCTATGGTGCGAGCCTTTGCAGGGCGGAGGGAGGAAGCTTCCCGGAGCCCAGAAGGCCGCTCAGGAGCTGGACGAGGTCAGCTCGGACATCTCGTCGGAGACGCTCGACGCGACGACAGCGGGCTCGCAGGCGGCAGCAGGCTCGATGGCCGAGCCGACGAAGACGCAGGGCTCTCCCACCAGCGAGCCCCAGCTGAGCGCGACGGGCTCGGCGACGCAGCTCGACGCGGCAATGCCTCATGCGCCGGCAGCGCCTCAGGGGCCAGGGCCATCCTCTGGCTCAGGTTCACCGGGGCCGCGGACGACGGCGGCTCACACGAGGCATTGGCCAAGAGCAGTTCCACCGGGGTTCGGCCAGCCTCCGACGGCGCCTCAGATGCAGCGCGCCAGCCAGGAGAAGACAGCAGCAGCTGCGGCTGCACCGCCCCCCCCGACAGCTCCGGGAGCGGCGGGGAGGACGAGGTCAGCGCCAGCGAAGCCTCCTCCGGTGGCTGGTTCAGTTCAGCCACCTCCGCAGTGCAGTCACCCCCAGCACGGTATTCGGCATCACGGGAACCAACGTGGCAGCGGGAGCAAGTGCTCTCTGCGCGGCACTCGTCTCGCGTGGACCCCGAGGGCGGCAGGCCAGCAGGGACAACATCAGCCTACGGCCGCAGAAACAGCTCGCCGAGCAGCCGAGGCAGCCCAGGAGACACTGGAGTTTCTGCGGTCAGACCCGGGATTCTGCGAAGGGGGCGCAGCTCTCCAGACAGTCAACTCCCTGTCACAGCTGTTGCAGGGACTGCAGTGGCAACTACAGGGACTTCCGGAGGGAGTCTGCTCCTTGGGGAAGGTGCAGGAGGTCGTCGACAGGATGTTCCAGGTGATCACCCTCGCCGAGAACACGCCCTCTCAGACCCAGGAGGGCCTGCGACAGATCTTCCTCAGCTTGCATCGCATCCAGCGGATCCTGGGGACGATGGAGACGTTCGGAGAGGCGATCGACACGCTCCAAGAATCGGTCAACGCCCTCTCCCGGACGGTGGGGTATCGAGATGGCGGTTGGGCAGATGGGCTACATGATGGTAAATGTGGGAACAGCGGTATCCGCCATCGTTCAGGTTCGGAATACGGGAGCGATTCCAAACTCCGTGCTGACCCACCCGTGGCAGCCGACGGCGCAGGGGAGTGGGGCCTCGAGCAGCGTGGGGCCCAACCCGCTAGAGCAGCCCCACCATGGGCCACCTCTTCCGGTGCATCCTCCTCGGCTGGATCAGCAACAGCTACTGGTTCAAGCACAAGCGCAGGCAGCCCTGATCCAACATGCGGAGGCGGCAGCGGCGGGGCAGCCAGCGGTTGCGCAGGGGACCACGAATCCAGCGATTCCCGACTACCCACCTCCAGGGTGGCCCGCAGGGGCGGAGTGGCCACCTGTTCCAGAGCCCTTCGTGCCGGCAGCCAACTCGCAGGAGACGACGACCACGGCCGGCTGGACGGCAACGACCACCCAGCCGACCACCACTACCACAGCAACACTGGCGACTATTGCCGCGGAGCCGACTGTCGAGCAGACCTGGGAGCTCATCTGAGAGGTTCCATGTCGAGGCTCCCTCCGACGGAGGGTCGGAGGGCCAGTCCAGCTTTCAGACTGGCCAGCAGCTTCTGCGGCTGCCCGCGTGGCTCTTTTTCTCGCGAGGTGCCCCTGGCAGGGCGCGTTGAGCCACCTTCCTCCTCCCCCTCATCCAAGTCCCATCTCATTTTTCCCGTGCGCGTCTTTCCGGTGACGACCTCGGGCCTCGGGGCCAAGTTAAAGAAAAGTGGCCTCCTGGGGGGCCTGTGGCCGCCGACTTTGCAGGGCCCGAGTGGGCCGACGGGGGCGTGGCTAACGACGATCGCGAGGTCCAGTGCAACGAGAGGGTCCGAGAAGCCCTCGAGGTTATGGCCTCAGGTCTGCGAGTCAAGGGGGTTCGGGCTCAGGGGCTCGAGAATCCTGGGCGGACCAAAGCTCGCACTACTTTTCTTAAGGTTTTCTCTCCTCCTAGGACGCCCCCCGAGGTTCAGAGGCTCGGGGGAAGGTTGGGCGAGAGCCGAGCCGAGACCTTACCACCGGGTGGGATTCGCGGGCCCGGGCCGACCGCGACGAGCTCTGGGGGCAAATTCGAAGCGAGGACCCAGAAATCACCTGGCTCTGCCCGCCCTGTCGGGTGCGCTCCGCGATCAGCCGGGTGAGCGAGGCGGTCCGAGGTCCGATCGAATGGCCCAGTGCGGTCGCCGAAGGAGTGAACGATTTGATACTATGTGTGAATGTCGCGGCAGATCGGGCCCGGAAGGGCCGGCATTTTACCATGGCGCACCCCTTGTTCGCCAGCTCGTGGTCCACTAAGGTTACACAGTGGCTCTCCAGGCCCCCGGGGGTGCGCCGAGTGCGGGTAGATGTGCGCGCGTTCGGTTTTAACGTTACGGGGGAGGGATTAAGTAAGAAACCCACCGGAATCCTCACCAATCATCCGGGTATCCAGGCTGCTCTGGACGGTAAGTTGTGCTCAGGTGATCACAGGCGCGCGTGGCTGGAGGGAAGTGCGAGGACGTCTCGAACGCAGAGGTACCCAGAGAAATTCGTCAAGCTCGCGAGTCGAGCGGTAGTGGAGGAATAGAGTGGAGTCGGTCGGTATCGCCCCTCGTCTTGGGCCGAGCTCGACAAAGGATGCTATCCGACATGCCCTCTTCCAGACGAAGAGCCCCCCGTCGAGGATGCGGAGGAGTTCCCGGGAGATAGCGACCAGGAAGACGAACAGAAAACCAGGCCTCCTCTTGGCTCCCAGGCCGCGGAGACATACCGAGAGCTCACCGAGCAGGAAAAGCGTCTTTTTTTCGGCTCCATGTCAACATGGGTCATCCTGACCGCGTAAGTTCATCCGCGTTCTCTGAGCGGGAGGAGTCCCGAGTCGGTTCCTGAGGTGGGTTCGGGATAGTTCTCGTTGTTCAGAATGCGAGGAGAGATCGCGCACCAGCAATCACAGGAGAGTTGCTCTTCCCAGAACCTTCCGTTTCAACCGCATCGTAGGCGTAGATGTCTTTCATGTCGGATTCTAGGAAAAGACGTTGGCCTTCTTGAATATTGTTGATCACGGTTCCAACCTGCAGGTTTGTTCAAAGATAGAGGAGGTCGCGTCTGACGCCGTGTGGAGCGCCTTTGTTCGCACGTGGACTCGGCCTTTCGGGGGGCCCCCTTTCGCCCTCTCCGTCGGAGGTCCCGAATTCGGAGACAGCTTCGCCAGGGGATAAGAGCAGCGGGGGGTCATGCACCGCGTTTGCGATGCCAATTCGCCCCGGCCGGACGGCCGAGTTGAGAGGCATGGAGGTTGGATCAGGGAAAGGATCAAGGCCGAAGTTGAATCCGGTTCTGCTCTTCCAGGAAACCAGTCGGAGCCCGAGGACCTGGTTTATGAATTGTGTGCCCATAAGAACAGGTTTTGGTACCGAGGAGGTTTCCCGCCGCTCCAACTCGCGCTTGAAGAAAACCCTAGGCTTCCAGACGAGTTGTTGTCGGATGACGGTCTCGGGTTGCCCGGTTGGCAAGACGCCATCCGTCCGGCGTCTGAGCAGGACTCTGCCGGGGCCGAGTTTTTCCGAGCTCGCAAGATTCGGGAATGCGCGCGCAAGCTCGCCATGGAGTCGACGGCTCGCGATAAGATATCCAAGGCAGCTCGAGCGCGCCCACCACAGACAGCCATCGCCACTCTCTCTCCAGGTCAGCGGGCGTTTGTTTGGCGTCGGCTGACTCTGTCGGGGCCAAGGTCCGACACACTCGGGAGGAGGAGATGCGTGGACCGGCCCCTGGGTCGTGGTCCCTAGTGAGAGGGGGGCCGTTTGGGTTGCGGTCCGAGCGCGTCCGCGGAAATGCTCCCCCAAGCAGGTCAGGCCGGCCAGTCCTGAAGAAGAATTCGGACAGCAGCTCGCCCAAGACCCTCAGCGGGCCGAGCTGCCATCACAAGCTCGCTCCAGAAGGGCGGCCGCTGTCGATGCGCAGAGAGAAGGCCCTCCACCCGACGAGGCGCGGGGCCAACCTCTCTCCCCAGAGGCCGACTCGGCCCCCTTTCTTCCGGGTCGGAACTCAGGGGGCGATGATTTTCCCGATGCTGCCGATCTCGAGAGATCAGGCGGCGCCCCGCTGGGTCCACCCGCGCCAGGCGGGCCACCTCTCCAAGGGCGCGACGGGGGGCGAGCCGGCGGCAGAGGCTCTTCTCCGTCAAAAGGCGATTCAGCTGTCGCCCGAGCAGGCTCGGATTTAACTAGGCCCCCCTCGATTGCCGAGAGTAGCGAGGAGGGCACTTCGGGCATGTCTCGACTCGAGTCAGGATCTAGCGAAGCAATCTCGGCACAGCCAGGCATGCCGATGCCAGCGCAGATCGGGGCGAGTCGAGCCGCGGCGTCGAGGGGCGGCACCGGAGCGAGAGGAAAGTTGCGACAACCAGACGACACACCCATCTGTGCGAGGCAGAGCTTAGAGAAGCGAGCCAGGTTCGAGCCTCCTCCTGGTCTTCCTCCTCCCCCCGTCCGAGAGGAAGCTCAGGCCGGGCCAGGCAGCGCGGGCCCTTCCTCCTCCTCCAGGGTTTCTCTTCCTCCTTCCTCTCCCTCCTCTTCTCTTCTGCCTCCTCCATCTTTCGCTCCTCCTCCTTCTCTTTCGCCCGTTGTTCAGGGAACCGACGGTGGCACTCCGACTGGCAGTGACAGGGTTCGCGAGATTGAGGACTCATTTCGAAGATCGCCCGTCAGACCTCCGCCCACGGGCATCGGTCCTTCACTGCCCTGTGCCACCTTTTTCGCCACTCCCACGGAGCAGGAGGGCGTTGTTCTCACGGAAGAGAGCAGCGCCGAAGCGTGGGCCGCCAGCCGAGCTGGAGAGATCGGTTTAAGCAAGGTCTCTCCGGCTGAGAGAGCCAAGTTTGAAGTTTCCGACGATTCCGACTGGAAGACAGCGCGAGAGTCAGGAGCGGTCGAAGTCCTCCCTCCGAAGCAGGCGGAAGCTTTACGTCGTGCGCACGCGGATCGGCTTATCACGAGCCGCATGGCGCGACGGTGGAAGCCGGTGGAAGGCGCGCTTGCGGAGCCCACTGCCAAGAGCAGGCGGTGTGTGCACGGTCGCACAAACCCCGACACCGGGTCGTTTTTTTGCGTGCGTTCCGACTCCCCAGACCACCTTCCTCTATCGGTTCATACATGCCATGATGAACCTCGGTCTTTGGGGGGGCATCGCAGATGTCAAAAACGCCTTCTGTCAGTCAGGCCCCATCAGTCGATCCGGAGGCGAGATCGATGTGGAACCGCGCGACGGTATTAAGGTTGAACGCGGGTCACTAATCCGTCTCAAGGTAAGTGCGCATAGTTTCGGCGACGCCCACTTGGCTTGGAGGAAAACCATAACAGGGCACCTTAAGGAGCAAGGCTTCACCAGGAGCCTGCTCGAACCCTATTGGTGGATTCGATGCCCCAAGAAGGGCGCGATCGAGAACATGGTTCTCCTAGAGGTGGACGATTTCTTCATCGCCAGTCGTGCTCAAGAGAATCGCCCGTGGATTCGCGAGGTGTTGCAGGCGAGGTATCGCTTTGGGAAGTATGGGGACTGCCATGCCGGCCCTGTTGAACATGCTGGCAGACGGGTCGTCTTCTCTCCTCAGAAGGTCACGCTCGACCAAGAAAAATACATTCTCGAGGAAGTCCGCCCCGACTCCACGGCCCGGGGGCGGCTCGGGGTGAAGTCTGCTCCTCTCTCGAGAGAGGAATTTAAAGCGTTTCGTTCTTTGGTTTATAGGCTGAACTGGGTCGGGCGGGAGACCCGTCCAGAAGCCGCTGGCACGGCGAGTATTCTCGCCAGTCGTCTTAAGGATCCCTTCGCCGGAGACGTGGCTTGTGGTGCGACATCTTTGGGCCACGGCCTCAATTGGCCTGACCATCTGGAAACTGGATCCTGAGGCCATGGCGTTTGTGTCGTTTTCGGATGCCGGAGGGGTTGGAGCCAGCGAGGGTCAGCTTGATGCTAAGGGGCTCCCCGAGGACCCCGCGTAGGGCGCCTGGATGATCCTGGCCACGGATCGCATCGTGATAGATAATCGTGCTGTCAAGGCTTCTATACTTGCTTGGCGTAGTTCTAAGCTCCGGCGCAAAGTCACATCGACTTTGGCCGGAGAGACACAGGCCCTGACTGCCGCAGTGGCAGAGGTGGAATTTCTACAAGTACTGTATCGTGATGTTGTATTTCAGGACGTAGATGTCTCTGATCAAAGCCGGGGGTCCGGGCCGTTTACGACAGTTTTGCGAAGGGACTGCTCACTAGGAGGCCGAGAAGAACAAGTACATGTAGTAGATGCTGAGAGTACATACGACACCATGCCGAAAGAGGGAAACGCAAGTGCTCGATACAGACGTACCGCCCTCGACTTAGCAGTAATCTGTGAAGCTTTAGAACATGTTCGTGGATCTGCGCGCTGGATTCCCCATGGGAGAGTGCCAGTCGACAGTATGGCTCAGGACGACATTGCAAAAGGAAATGCAGCCCTATCTAATTGACTTGCCAGTGGGAAGGTTGCGCTGGTCGACGAAGATAACGACATGGCACTTCGCAGAGACAGAGAGACCTGGCCAGATGGACCGGTCTCACTCTGCCTCCAAGAGGATTTTAGACAACGACGACCGACTGGTGGCCTTGCAGGAGTTCATGCTTCCAGTCAGTTGTGTTCGTTCCGAGGTGCTCGATCAGCAGGATGGACCACTCAAGTCCTTCTCTCTCCTCCCTCTCCCCTTGTCCCCGACCGTCCGGGGGGCCGGACGTCTGCCTTGTTTGTGCAGGCACTGTTTGATCTCTTGGGGACTGCTAAACCTATAAGAAAGCCTGACCAGAGTGGCTGCAGTCTTGATGTTGCGAGATAGGTTTAGCATCGAGATCCCCTAGAGAGGAAGAGTGGAACAGAGAGCGAGAGGACGTTCATCCGTCCTCATTTGGCTCAAGGTCATAACACCTGCTTGCTCCTGCTGCTGCCACACCGCGGGCTCGGGGAGGTGCCTCCGCGCCTGCCGGGGGCTTCTGGGACCTGGGCAACGCGCGCCCGCGCGAGGCACCGCCGGCGCATCGAGGCTCGAGCCGGTAGGCGGACCAAGGGGCTCTCCCCCTCCTCCTCCTCCTCCTCCTCCTCCTCCTCCTCCTCCTCCTCCTCCTCCTCCTCCTCCTCCTCCTCCTCCTCCTCCTCCTCCTCCTCCTCCTCCTCCTCCTCCTCCTCCTCCTCCTCCTCCTCCTCTCCACGATGCCTTTCGGCACGAGCGAAGTGGGTGCGGAAAGACTGGGCACAAAGTCCAGCAGCACTTCCCGTTCGTTCTGAACAGGACTCGCTGTCCGCGCCGCCACGGACGTTGTCCATTCGAGACAGGAGGCCGCTTGCCCAACAGCGGCCGCTGTTTGTCTGGGACAACAATTGTTCTTGGGCATCATACCCATGTTCCTCGTACCCATTCCGGGCGTCCGAAGCCTTCTCCTGCCCATTGGATCGCCACGGGGGAAAACGGGTCCTGAAGGAAGTGGGTCCTCAGGTTTTTCTCCGTTTTCGGGCCCTCGGCGCCCTCCACGGGCCCCGGGGCTGTCAGAAAACGACTCGTGAGGAAGATTTCGTCCTGGGGGAGGGTCCTGGGGTCCAAGGCCCTCCCTCTCGACCCCCGTCACGAAGCAGTTCCGTGCGTGAGCGACAGCAGTTTGGGAAAGAGGCGCGCTTTCGCGAATAGGTGTGGATGTCAAGAGAAAACCGTCCGTCCACGTGGAACGTCCATCAGCAGCGGTGGCCGCCTGGAGCAACCTTTGCCTGACCACTCCGCCACTCCCGTTGGGAGTTCCCTCCTCCCCCCCACTTCGTCCCTCCACATTCCCTCCCTCCACCCCTCGCCCCCTCCCTCCCCGTGCCTCCTCCCCTCCCTCCGCCCTCCCTCCCTGCCTCCCCATCCCCCGCCCCCTCCCTCCCTCCCTCCCCTCCTTCCCCTCCCTCCCCCCCTCTCGCTCCCCCCTCCCTCCCTCCACCCTCCTTCCCTCCCTCCCCGACCCCCGCCCCCTTCCTTCACTCCCTCCCTCCCCCTCTCCCTCCTCCCTCCCCCTCCCGCCCCCCGTTTCGTCCCTCCGCCCTCCCTCCGCCCTCCCTCCGCCCTCCATCCGCCTTCCCCCCTCCTCCCTCTCCGTGCCCACTGCCCTCCCGTCCGCCACCCCTGGTTCCAGGAACGATTTCACGGGCGAGGACATATGGCTCCTCATCGGGGCGCGCGTCGCCGCTCCCCAAGTTTTTTTCGGGAGGAGGGAGGGAGAGAGGCAGGGATGGGGAAGAGAGGAGGAGGAGGAGGAGGAGGAGGAGGAGGAGGAGGACGAGGACGAGGACGAGGACGAGGAGGAGGCAGAAAAACTAATAAGGAGAGGGGGGGATGGATGAAAAAGCAGGAATGAAGGGAGGAGGGAGAACACTAAAGGTGGAACGGGTAGTAGTAGTAGTAGTAGTAGTAGTAGTAGTAGTAGTAGTAGTAGTAGTAGTAGTAGTAGTAGTAGTAGTAGTAGTAGTAGTAGTAGTAGTAGTAGTTAGTAGTAGTAGTAGTAGTAGTAGTAGTAGTAGTAGTAGTAGTAGTAGTAGTAGTAGTAGTAGTAGTAGTAGTAGTAGTAGTAGTAGTAGTAGTAATAGGTAGTAGTAGTAGTAGTAGTAGTAGTAGTAGTAGTAGTAGTAGTAGTAGTAGTAGTAGTAGTAGTAGTAGTAGTAGTACTATTAGAAGTAGTAGTCGTAGTAGGTAGTAGTTGGTAGTAGTAGTAGTAGT
>CAUYUJ010016803.1:80378-261593 GCA_963575745.1 Prorocentrum cordatum
GAGAGCCCTCGTCGCTACGGCTGGATGTTCCTCGAAGTGCTGCTCATATTGCGCCCCAGGAGAGGTATGGGAATAGCGGCATCGGTACCCTGTTGTTCCCCTACTCTCGGTGCGATCGAGACGGAGATGGACAGTTTTTTTTTGCGACTGGCCTTCTCTGTGGATGCAGGCTACTTTGGTTATGATGTTGACGATGAGGCGCTTCGCGATTCAGGGAAACTGGGGGGCTTGACCAGAAGGTAGCAGCGGACTTGCGTGTGGGGCGAAGATCAGAAGCATTGCCTGGCCTTCTGAAACAGGATTCGTTGTCGGTGTCGCCGCGGACGTCGTCTATTTGGGGCAAGCGTCGCTTGCTCAACAGCGGCCGCTGTTGGTTTGGGGTACAGGTTGCTGGTAGGCATCGTCCCCATAATGTCCGTTCCGTTCTGGACGTCCCAATTGCTCTTGCTGCCGATACACGTGCTGCTTCCTCATCCGCCCTCCGCATCCATGCCTCTTCCTTCTCACGGTTCCACGTGGCACCACCAGACGCACCTCCAACCATTACAAGGATCAGGGTCGGATGATTCGAAACATGTGCTACGCTGCTCGCTACTTCATGATGATACGCATGTAAAGCATCATATCGGCATCGGCGAAGGTCGAAGGATGATGAACGTTCTCTTCGTCCTCATCCTCCGTCCTCCGCCTCACTCTTCATTTTGCTCGTGTTCCCTCTCCTCCTCCTCCTCCTCCTCCTCCTCCTCCTCCTCCTCCTGAGTTACCCATGTCAACGATATAACGCAAACCATGCCAATAGTAATGGAAACCCGTATCGACAGTACTGGAAACACGTGGCGGCAATGATGCAAATTTCCCACGCACAATCAAGGATCCCACATAGGTATGCACTGCGCGCAATCGGCGGCGCAGCGAGAGCGGGGTGAGACAGCAGGCTGGCTAAGCAGGCCTAAAAGGAGGAGGAGGAGGAGGAGGAGGAGGAGGAGGAGGAGGAGGAGGAGGAGGAGGAGGAGGAGGAGGACGAGAGGGAGGGGGAAGAGGAGGAGGAGGGAGGAGGAGGAGGACGGAGAGGAGGAGGAGGAGGAGGAGAAGGAGGAGGAGGAGGACGGAGCAGGAGGAAGCGCATGCGCTGGAGCATCTCCGTCCACTCGCCTGAACCACATCGGCAGCCGCTCCTCCAGCAGCACGTCGACTGTTTGCTGGCCGTTGGCTGGCAGCGGAGGGCCAGCGCCAGAGTCGCGCACCAGGTCGGCCGAAACCTCGACCCGCCTCCGGGCGTAGCGGTGCGCCTGATGGCCGCCATTCTTGTACGCAGCCTGCGTCAAGCTGCGCCAGCCGTCTGCTGCGCCCGGGCATCGGCGCGACAACGCCGGGCCAGCTCCTGCTCAGCGAGGCGTATGGTTGACTCGTCAGTGCACCCTTGGCACCTGTCGTGAATCACGCCCACCAGCCGCTCCTTGACCAGCGGGCCGACGTCGGGCAGGTCGAGGCCGTAGACGATCGCCTTCATCTGGTACCTCCTTTGTATCAATTTGGCTCGGCCTCGGTGCCCTGGGTGGGCTCGCGCCGCCGTCTAAGCTTGCTGGAGCAGGCCGTGCACCGCGATCCACTGCACTGCATTGTGGCGGGCTCGTGACGGTTGCGGGATTCCCGCTCACACAAGGTCCTCAACGGGACCTCTTTAGTGCGTGGCCCCGCAGCCCGGCCAGTGTGCTTCCGCACCTCGGTCGGCCCAATACCGTGAATTCGCGCGAACTCGAACCACTCCGAGATCATCATGGCCATCGGTGCTGCGGAGTGCTTGCCCGCAGCCCAACTCCAGGGAAACGCTGGGTCTTCCAGCTGAGGTCCACAGGGGGCCTCGCACTCAAAGGCCTTGAAGCGCAAGGGCCGGGTGATCTGGCGCCCACCCCGCAGACCCTCCAGGCTAAGGAGCACGGGAGCATGCGGGTGGACTGGAGCCTCTGGCAGCACCCGCACAGCTGCCGCGCACGTCGCCAGCGCTTGCGGTATAACGAGATAGTCCAGCACGCACTCCGGCACGCCGTCCGCCGCCTGGGATTGAGGCGGCACCGCGTCCGCTGCCCGGTGAGCCTCGCAGCTGCCATCCCAGCATGTCGCACTTGCCCCCGCCACCACAACGCCGCGCGTGGCCCGCATGAATCCGGACGATTCCAACTCCTCCGGCGAGACATTCCAATCAGCTTGAATGACCCACACCCTGTCGAGGCCCAGGACCACCTTCACTAAGCTCCAGAGGAGGTCGACGTTGCCCTTAATTTAATGCATACGCCCATACGCCCGTCACCGCGTAGACGGAGAGGAGGGCTAGTCCACCAGGCAGGCCCACGTCGAGCACCGGGCCGACGACCCGATGCTTGTACCCGTCCAAGTGCATCAATTCGAGCGGCGTTGATGCCACCGCACGGTGGACCAGCGTGGCAACGCCGCCAGACAGATCTCTCTAGCGGCCCAGGCCCGGTAGACAGTGCCTTGCCCATGGCTGCTTGGCGGTGCCACTCCTTGGCCAGGCCAGCGGCGCCGAGCAGCTTCTCGTGCCGCGGTTGGCCGGCGCGAGCCGCCCGGCGCCCTCGCCCGCCAGCGGACGGGGGGCCTTCCCCCGCCTCAGCCAGGCATGCATGACCGTCCGCTGCCCATCACTCGAGGAGAGCAAGAAGACTTCCCCACGAGTTGATGTTGACCCCCACGATGCTGAGGCAAGAGGTGCGGCTCGTCGCCGCAGGACCTCCTCCCTCTCTCCCGCAGCCTCCTCTTTCCTCCTCTCGCCACCTCCTCTAAGCGGCGCTTCCTCGCTGCTGCAGCGGGATGCCTGGCAGACTGTTCCGCCGCCGCCAGCTCAGGGCGTAATGTTGCCCTTCAGACTTCTTCTTGCCAATGGTCTTGGCGACCAGCTGCCCAGCCAGCCGCACGGCCGCCTTGGCCTTAGCTCGCCTGGCAGGGCGATCGCCGCCATCACCAGCAGCAGCAGCGCTGGAGTCCAGCTCGTCCAAGACCTTGTCGAGGGCTGCCTAGTCGCCTAGTCCTCCTCATCGAGCATGTCGAGGTCGGGCATGTCTTGGGGGGCGGCCTCCTCCTCCTCCTCCTCCTCCTCCTCCTCCTCCTCCTCCTCCTCCTCCTCCTCCTCCTCCTCCTCTCCTCTGGCGCCGCCTCCACCTCCTCCGCGTCTGGAGGATGGATGGATGAGGATGAGGATGAGGATGAGGATGAGGATGAGGATGAGGATGATGCTGATGATGATGATGATGATGATGATGATAATGATGATGATGATAATAATGATGATGATGATGATAATGATGATGACGATGATGATGATGATGATGATGATGCTGATGATGATAATGATGCTGATGATGCTGATGATGCTGATGATGATGGCAAGACGCTGACGATGATGACGATGATGGTGTTGATGCTGATGATGATGCTGATGATTCTGATGTGTGACAGATAGTCGATGTTATGGTAGACGATATATGATGTTGTTGCTGCTGATGATGATGGTGGTGATGGTGATGATGGCGCTGCTGATAATGTTGATGTACCTTATGATGATGTTGCTGCTGCTGCTGATGATGATGATGATGATGACGATGATGATGATGACGATGATGATGATTATGATGATTATGATGATGAGGCTGACGATGATGCTGGTGCTGGTGCTGATGATACTGATGCTGATGAGGAGGAGGACGAGGAGGAGGAGGAGGAGGAGGAGGAGGAGGAGGAGGGAGGAGGACGAGGAGGGATGATGACGAGGAGGAGGACGAGGAGGAGGAGGAGACGAGGAGGAGGAAGAGGAAACGGAGGGATGCATAACAAAAATAAGGAGGAGGACGAGGCGGCGGAGGAGGAGGAGGAGGAGAGGGACGAGGGGAGGAGTGAAGAAAGGGGAGGGGACGAGGAGGCACGAGGGCGGAGGGGAGGCGAAGCGAAAAGTGAGTTTGCTCCTCTCGCTCCGCCTCGCAATTGCGGCGGATCGCGGCACTTGGCCCTCGTGGGCCATGCCGTTCAGGCCGTCTCTCTCCTCACCTGCTCCTCCGATACGGATCCGATGAGGCGCAACATTTTCTCTCACGCGGACCACGGCGCCTCACCCTCTGAGACGCGAGCTCGCGGCCCGGCAGCTTGTGTGCCCGGGCCGCGGCCGCCTGCCCCCCACGGCACGGCAGCATGTCTGCCAGGGCCGCCTGTGTCCACTGGGATCATGTGTGCCCCGACCAGCAAGCTGGCAAGCGCACGTTGGCCTCCTGTGCCCACTGTGGGGCCGAGAGAAACGCCATTGGAGGCCCCACCTCAAAAAGGTGAGGGCGGGTGGGGCCTCAAAAAGCTGGCCCCGCATTGGGCCTTGAGCCCAGAGGGCCAGAGGAGGGAGAGGCTACGCGCGCGAGCAAAATCCTCTGTTACAACTAACGTCCAAGTTTTGCTCCTCTCGCGTTCCGCCTCGCAATCTCGGCGGATCGCGGCACTTGGCCCTCGTGGGCCATGCCGCTCAAGCCGCCTTTTTCCCCACCTCTTCCTCTGATGCGGATGCGATAAGGAGCACCTTTTATTATCTCACGCGGACCACGGCGCCTCATCCTCTGAGGCGCGAGCTCGCGGCCCGGCAGCCTGTCTGCCCGGGCCGCCTAAACCCCGCGTGATCTGGCGCTTCCCGCTACACCACGCGCGCCGCGAGCCACGGGCCCACCTCGAGAGTCCTGCCCGCACTGGAGGGGAGACCTAACCCTGCCACTACCCAGCACTCGTGCGCCAGTACCGCCCGTGTTTTTGTTGCGCCTCGGCAAGCGGCCGCTCCTCAGCCTCGCGAGGCCCCACCTGCGCGTTAGCCCTTGGCCTGTACGGCCGGGCGAGGTACCCTGCGCCTCGAGATCAAAGGCCCCTCACGGTTGCCACACCTCTCCTCTTCAGACCATGGTCAGGTCCGCGTCTGCCACACTGCTGGCCACGCCCTGCGCCATGTCCTTCGCCCCCCCCCCACAGGTAGCACTGGAACGCGTCGCTGTTCCAGCGCCCCCACCGCTTCACCAGCGTTGTTTCTATGAACGCCGCGCACAGCGCGGATGCTCCACCGATCCGCAGGCCGTGGGAGCCGAGGTCGTTCGGGCCCACTCCCTCTGCCACAGCCGACTGCATCACCGCGCGCTGGACGCTTGCTCGCGTCACCAGCCTGGTGTCGTCATAGGCGAAGAGTGGGTCGTACATCCTCGTCCCTGAGAACCTTTTGGACAGCGCGCCAATGGATCACCCTGTAGTTGAAAAGGGGGCGTGTGCTCGCAGAACACCCCCCCCTCCCCCCCTTCAAAAGGGGAGGAGATGTTCGACCTTCCCCCCCCATTTCCCCCTCGAAGGGGGGAGGGGTCCGGACCCCCCCCCTCCCCCCCTTGGTGTTGGAAAGGGGGGGGATGGGGGTTCGACCCCCCCCACACCCCTCTTTGCGCCGAGCAGGGGGCCGGGGATAGGGCCTCTCCCGCAAGGGGGGGGGTCTGGCTTCGCGATAGTATACATATAACGGCGCACCGGGTCCGGGGGCCCGGGGCCGGGACCCCGACCGCAAATGTGGGCCCTGGGGGGCCCGGAGGCTCGTCGGACCGCCGGACGCCGTCCAAGATCGTTCGCAGGCGGCTTCGGAACGCGCTCCGATGGCTCCAGATGCCTTCCAAGACGCCTGTCATGACACCAAGAAGGTCCCAGAAGCCTCCAAGACGCTTCGAGAGGCAGCCCAAGAGAGGCCCAAGAAGCAAAATTCGTGCCATTCCGATGGGAAAACGTATATTTTTCGCATGTTCGCCTCTTGGGCTTTCACCGCGTCCAAGACGGCTCCAAGGCTGCGCACGAGTGGCCCAGGACGGCCCCAAGACGGCCGAAGAGAGCCCCAAGACGAGTTCGAGAGGGGTCCCAGACGGAGAAAGCCAACCTCGAATTCCGAGCTTCCGGCCCAAGAGGCTCCAGGAGGCGCCAAAATGCCGCCAAGAGGCGCCAAAAGGCTCCCAAAAGCACCCCAAGACGTTCCGAGAGGCACCCCAAGAGAGGTCCAAGAAGCAAAAATGGTCGCATTTTTATGGGAAAACGTATGTATACTTTTCGCATGGTCGCCTGTTGGGCTTTCACCGCGTCCAAGACGGCCCAAGAGGCCTCCAAGACGGCCTAGGAGGCCTCCGGGAGCGCTCCAAGGCTGCGCACGAGTGGCTCAGGACGGCCCCACGACGGCCCAAGAGAACCCCAAGACGACTTCGAGAGGGGTCCCAGCAGGAGAAAGCCACTCTCGAATTCCGAGCTTCCGGCCCAACACATCCCAGGAGGCGCCAAAACGCCGCCCAGAGGCGCCAAAAGGTTTCCAAAATCAGCCCAAGACGTTCCGAGAGGCACCCCAAGAGAGGTCCAAGAAGCAAAAATGGTCGCATTTTTATGGGAAAACGTATGTATACTTTTCGCATGGTCGCCTGTTGGGTTTTCACCGCGTCCAACACGTCCGAAGAGGCTCCCAAGACAGCCTAGGTGGCCCCCAAGAGAGTTCCAAGACGGTTCACGAGGCGCCCAGGACGGCAAAATTGGGCTCCAAAATGGCCTAAGAGAGCCCCAAGGCGTGCCCGAGATGGGTCCCTGAGGGAGAAAGCCATTGTAGAGTTCCGAGCTTTCGGCCCCAAGAGGCTCCAGGAGGCGCCAAGAGAGCCCCAAGAAGCCCCCACGAGAGACCCAGGACGCCCCAAGAGGCTCCAAAGGCGGCCCAAGAGAGCCCCAAGATGGGCCCGAGAGGGGTTCCACGCAAGTTGTTATTGTATCGCTCGGGAAAGAACGAGGATGAGGAGGAAGACGAGGAGGAGGAGGAGGAGGAGGAGGAGGAGGAGGAGGAGGATTCCTGGGTTTGTGACTCGACATAACCTAAGCGCGCGAAGCGCACGCGTGTTTCTAGTGAGTAGCAAATGGAGAGTATTGAGTAGTGGGTAGTGAATAGCGAGTAGTGGGTAGGTTATAGCGAGTAGTGAGGAGCGAGGGGTGGGTAGTGAGTGGTGCGCAGTGAGTAGTGAGTAGTGAATAGTGGGTAGTGGGGAGTGGGTAGTGCGTAATGAGTAGCGAGTAGGGAGTAGCGAGTAGTGAGTTGTGGGTCGCGAGTAGGGCATTGTGAGTAGTGAGTAGCGAGGAGGGAGTAGTCAGTAGTGAGTAGCGAGTGGGGAGTAGAGAGTACTGAGTAGTGAGTAGTGGGTAAGGAGTAGGGAGTAGGGAGTAGTGAGTCGAGGGAAGTGAGAAGTGGGTATTGTGTAGTGGGTAGTGGGTGGTGCGTTGGGAGGAGCGAGTAGTGAATAGTGAGTAGTGAGTCGTGAGTAGTGAGTAGTGAGTACTGCATAGTGAGTGAATTTTGACTAGTGAATAGTGAGTAGGAACAAGTGAGTAGTGAGTAATAAGTAGTGCGTAGTGGGTCGTGAGTATTGCCTACCGGGTAAGTAGCGAGTAGGGAAGATGGAGTAGCGAGTAGTGAGTCGTGAGTAGTGAGCAGTGAGTACTGTGTAGGGAGTAGCGAGTCGCGAGCAGCGGATAGTGAGTGGTGACTAATGGGCAGTGGGTAGCGGGTAGTGAACTGTGAGTACTCAGTAGTGGATAGTGGTAAACGAGTAGGGAGTAGTGCGTAGCGAGTAGCGACAAGTGGGCAGTGAGTCGTGTTCAGTGAGTAGTGAGTATTGGATACTGGGTAGTGAGTTGGGAGTAGGGAGTAGATAGTGCGAATGGAATGGGGAGTAGAGTGTAGGGAGTAACGAGTAGCGAGTAGCGAGTAGTGAGTAGTGAGTAGTGAGTACTGTGTAGGGAGTAGCGAGTGCCGTGTAGTGGAAAGTGAGTAGTGAGTTGTGGGCAGTGAGTAGTGGGTAGTGAAGTGTGAGTAGTGGATAGTGGTTAGTGGGTAGGGAGTAGTGATTATTGATTATTGGATCGTGAATTGTGAGTAGTTAGCAGTGAGTAATGAGTACTGAGTGGGGAGCATGGAGTAGTGAGTAGTGGGTAGAAGGTAGTGAGTGGTGGGTAGTGAGAAGTGAGTCGTGAGTAGTGAGTAGTGAGTAGTGAGAAGGAGTAGTGAGTAGCGAGTAGTGAGTAGTGGGTAGTTATAGTGCGTAATGAGTAGTGAGTACTGTTCGGGGCTAGGATTTGGATTTTGGTTATAGGGCTATGGGGTCGGGGTAAAGGGCTGGGATTTGTGTTCGGGGCGGTAGAGGTCGGGTTCCGGAGCCCGGGGGCGCCGCGGCGAAAGGGGGGAGAAGGGGGAGGGGTCGAATTCTGGCGGCCAAAAGGGGCGACGGGGGGGTTCGCCCCCCCCCCCCCCCCCCCCCCCCCCCTTGAAAGGGGGGGTTGGGGGGTCGCCGACCACGGATCGGGAAGGGGGGGGTCGCCGACGACGGATCGGGAGAAGGCGGAGAGGAGGGGGGGGCCCGACGACGGATCGGGGAAGGGGGGGGGGGGGGGCAACCCCCCCCCCCCCCCTCGGGGAGATCCAGCGGCGCGCCCTCAACTTTCCGCGCGCCCCGCCCTCGTAGATCGTCGGGGCCCCCGCGACGCAGCTACTTTTCCGCAGACTGCCGTCGCCTCGACCCCGAAACGGTCGCGCCACTTGCGGCGATTGTGCTGATCGGTCTTGCTGGCCCGGAACTCGATGACGACCTCGTTCGCTTCGGGCCAGTTCCTGCACGGCGCGCCCGCCGCCTTCGGAGTGATGTCGACCCCTCGCAGACCTTTGCCGCTCGCGTAGCCGATCCTGTCACCGGGCACGCACTCGCTAGCCTTCAGCAGGAAGAAGTAGCCCGTTGCCACCGCCACCCAGAGGGCCGCGCCCTCGCGAGACCATTCCAGCTGCAGCTCATCATCCTGGGGGTGACCGGCTTCTTCCGCTTGGCACCCCCGTCGCGAACCCCGATGCCGTCGATCGCCATCCAGGGCCTTCCTGCGCCCGCCGACAAATCGCCCGCGCCGAGGGCCAGGTGCCAGGCGCGGACAGCGCCCAGGCACCGCTTGATGGCGCTTACCTTCTTGCACGACAAGCGCGCGACAATCGCCTGCAGCAGCCCCTCCCCTTCTCTCCGACTCGCGAGCGCGACCCCCCGCAGCGGGCCGATACCGCGCGCGGCAAAGGGGCAGTCACCACCGCCAGTTCAAGTTGTGCGACTTGATGGCGGAGTTCGCCAGCCTGTCCAGGATGAGGTCCAGTTTGGCCTTTCCCCCCGTCCTCGCGCGACTCGAGGATCAGATCGCACGGCAAGGCCGTGTCTTGGACAGCTTCCGGCCCGAGCTGGTTTGGCGGCCGGTGCTGCGCTGGGCCCGCGCTCTCGCCATTGCGCTTCTTCTTCTGGGAGATAGCTCCAGCCCTGCGCCCCTCTGCCTCGCGCGGCATCTGCGCCGCCGGGGCCCGGTCGAGCCATCCCCCCCCCCCTCTGATCGGGGTGGCCCCGGGTCCTGACCAGTTTGCACAGCTGCTCGCGCGCCTCCCCCCGCTCCAGGCATCCGCTCTTCCTGCTGCCATCTGCCTCGCGGCCTCCACGCCCGCCTTCGCCTGCCCCCCGGTCGACCCCCCGGGCGAAATGCGCGAGGCGCTTGGATGCCGTTTGCCCCCGCACGCGAGCCTCTTGAGCCCCTGGCGTCGTCGAGGCAACGCGTCGCAGCCTCCGGGTCGACGCCGGCGCCACCGTCGGGGCCCCGGCCCTCGGGCCCTCGCCTCCTACCCAAATGCTCGGGCCCGCGCCCCGGCGCGGCAGGCTGCGGGGCCCCCCGTAGCCTGCCCCCCCCCACCCCGCGTTCCTGGGCAGTTCGCTCCCCCTTATCAGCCCTGATGGCATTAGCCCGCAGGGCTACCATCCTCGCCTTCTCCTCGGCGCCCGTCGCCCCCGCCCGCGCGCGCTCTGCCTCCTCGCGCATCCTGCGGCGAGCGTCTCGGGCGAGGGCGGCGGGCGCTCCTCGCCGGCGCCGCTGCTGCCCAGCTCTGCTGTCTCAGGCCGACCGCTGCGCGCGTCGGGGGGTTCGCGCCATGGTCGGCGCCGCTGGGGGAGGGCCCCTGACCTGGCCGCAGCGCCGCCGCCATCGATCGCCGCGGCGGCCTCCCGCGGGGCGCCTCCTTCTGCTTCTTCTCCCTCTTCCCGCGAGCGCCCCCGCCACCCTGCGGGGGCGGGGGGCCCGCGCCCTGCCCGCGCGCAACCTCCTCTCAACGAGGGCAGCGATCGATCCCGCCCTCTGCCCCGTCATCTCCTGCATGCCTACCTGCGCACTCGTCGCGGAAGTAGACCGGTTTCCGGGTCGAGGCTGGGGCGCCGTGCTCCTCGCGGGGGCAGCCGGGCAGGAGGCGCGGCATAGGCTCGCGCCCCTGCGGTTCCTGGGCGGGGCTTTGGTTTGCACCCGCGGGGGCCGCGCCGTTGGCTGGCACTGCCGTCGTGCGCGCGGCGCCAGCCGGCGCCTGCCGCGGCTCGCGGGCCGTCGCCCCCTCGGCCCTCGCTGTCCTCGGGGGCGTCGCGGGCGCCCGATGCCTCGCGGCTGCCCGGGCCCCCCAGTTGCCATCGTTCTCCACGGTGTCCGCGCGCCACTCCCCATCCCCAGCTCCCCCTCCTCAAGCTGACGCCGGGGCCTTCGCTCCTCGCGCGCCTGTCGTCGGCGCCCAGGTGCCTCGGCGCGGGGGCGCCGCGCGACCCCCCCCGCCGCCCCCCGCCTCGCGCCCCTCGCGCGCGGGGCCATGCCTTCCGCCATCCGTGCGCCAGCTGGTTCTGCAGCAGTGGGAGACCGGGAACTCCTGCGCCAGTCGGCATCGGTTGCAGCCCGCCACGCTGCGGGGCGGGGCGCCTTCGCTGCCCCGCCTTCGACGGCGCACCTGGCTGCCCGCCGCCTCGCCGTCGGGCTCCGTCCTGCGCGCCGCGGGGAATCTGCCCCGGGGCGTCGCGGAAGTCTCGGATCCCTCATCAGGCCCCCCCCCCCCCCCCGAAGGTCTGCGCGCCCGCGGAGCCCCGCCCGCCCCCCCGAGTATCCCCCGTGACCTCGAGGCAATTGCTCGGAGAGAAAGGCGGCGGCTTCGGCGGCGCCAGTGGCGCCCCCGCTGGCGGGGGCGGCGGGTCTCCCGCGCTGGCCTCGGCGGGCGCCGCCTTGGCCGGGCGCCCCCTGCCGCCGCGGGCTGGACCTGCCCGCCCGCCCCCCGAGCGGGCCCTGCCGACGACGCCGCGCCTGCAGATGGGAGCTCGTCGCCCCTTCTTTTGGGCCGCAGCGGTCGCCGCTCGCGTCTTTCGCTGCCGAGCCTCGCAGCAC
Organism: Prorocentrum cordatum; assembly: GCA_963575745.1. Taxonomy (NCBI): domain Eukaryota; class Dinophyceae; order Prorocentrales; family Prorocentraceae; genus Prorocentrum; species Prorocentrum cordatum. The sequence goes on from CAUYUJ010016803.1 coordinate 91,665, forward strand.
TGGCCGCGCCACCACTCCCCGTTGGCGTTGCGGCATGCGCGGCGGCAGCGCCAGCCCTCCGCGAACTCGAGCTGGGCGCGACCGCCTCGGCCAGGCCTGCGGCCTGCCGCAGGCCGCCCCCCCCTGGCCAGCGGGCGCGCCCCTGCCTCGCACCCTTCCTGCTCGCCCCTGCAGTGCTCGAGACGCCTCCTCGACCGCCGCGTCTGCCAGCTGCGGGGTGGCCGACCGAATGCTGCCAGGGCGCCCTCCTTGTCGCCCTCGGTGACAACTCTGGGGAACTTCGCCATCGCGCCGCCCGTCAGCTTCCAAATCTCTCCCGCCCCGAGCTGCCGGGCGTCTGGCGGAGGCCCCTTCGGATCCAGGATGGGGGCGCGGTCGCCGACTCGCCCGCTCGCCGCCCCAGTCCTGATGCTCGGAGCGGGGCCCTCGGCTGAGACGACGATCTCCTTGGCCTCTCCGGCCCCGGGGCGCCGGTGGCCGCGCGGCACGCCCCCCCCCCCCCCCCCAGACTTCTTCGTTTTGGGATGCGCGTGCCCAGGGCCAGCTCGCCCTCGCCGCCGCCCAGGCGGACCGCGCGCGGGCGCAGCTTGCCCGCGCGCGCGCGGGCGCTCATCGTCTCAGCGCGCTCCTGACCCAAGCTGACGGGCTCGCCATCTCCTCGGACGGCCACGACGACCCGCCGTTGCCGGGCCGCGGCGCCGCCAGGATCCGCGCAGTTCACTTCGACCTCCTCCCAGCTGTAGCCCGCCGCCTTCAGCGTCGCGCCCGCGGGGGTCAGCTCAGCTGGTCCCGGGGCATCCGCTACCGCAACCTTAGCGTCGACTTGGATGATGAGATCCGCCCAACGCCTCGCCTCCTCGCCGTTGTCGTTCGCGAGGCTAGCCGCCGCTGCGTACACCTTCCCCTGCGCGCGACTGGCCCACTCGGCCACTTCTGGCGGCCGCAGCGCGCGGCCAGCCCCTGGCGCTCCAGCCGCGCTGCGCATACATGCGATGGCGCCCTCTTGGCGCTCGCCCTGCACGGGGCCCCCAGGGCGCGTCTCCAGCCGACGAAGACCACGCATCTTAAGGGTGCGTTCCCGATGATGGGGCTCGCGACGCGGTGCCGCCAGCTGTTGGGCTGCGCGCGCATCCTCGTCACTCTGGCCTCCCAGGTCAAGGCCCGGTGCAGCCAGCCCTTCGGTGCTTTGCCCAGCTCTCTCGCAAGCTGACCACCTCGTGCCCCTTCTCAGCCGCGAGTGCCGCTGCCTCTTCGTTCTCCACGCGGGAGCAGGTGTCCGCGGTGACGTTGTATCACGTGCGAAAGTACGCGCTGGCCACCTCGCAGCCGTAGACCGACACCAGGTGCGTGATCATTCAGATGAGGAAGCCATGGTAGCGGTTTTGGGCTCGTCGGTCCTGCAACCAGCAAAGGACAGTGCAGGTGTCTTCGCGGCACATGATAACGCCTCTCTCCCACTGCCCCTCCGCGCCCGCCTCGGCCGCGAAGGTGGCCAGGTTCCTGAACTCCGCGATCGCGATGGTAGCCTCGTCATCCTCATCGACCCCCACTGCCTCCCTGAGCGCCTGCTACCTCACGCAGGCACCCCGTCGCCCAGATCACCTGGCGCTGCGCACCTGGGGGATCCAGCCTCTTGTCGATGGAGAGCATGCCCGACGGCGCCCCGAGGAAGCGCGGTTTCCACTTCGGGCGATCCGCGGCCAGGACACGAGCGACTTCGGCTCTCGAAAATCGACCGCGCCAGGGCCCCCTTGGCGTTGCTGTCTCGGGGCCCCGTTAGCCTCCGAGGACGCCCCCTCATCAGGGCGCCCGTGGCGCCACCAGGCGCCGCGTGGCCGGCGTGACCAGACACCACTATTGGTTTTTCCGGTACACCTCCAGGAAATGCAGGTGATGTTCTGTAGTCCAGGATCGGGTCCGCCAGGAGGCTCCTTTCTCGAACTTCCATTATGTTTCGTGAAACAAACAAAAAAAAGCAGCGGCCTGGAATCGATGATGGAAAGATACGGCTAAGGCCATAAACGACAAAGTAAATCTCTCCTCGCACGCATCTGGCCGACTCTACAGGACAGTACACAGCTGGAGTGACACCGTTCTTTTCGCCATTTGACGAAGGGTTCGGTGCGAAGCCAACTGGCGCCACTGGAGGAGGAGGGTGGAGGAGGAAGAGGGGGAAGAGGAAAAGGAGGAGCTAGACGATCTCCAACTCAGTCATCGGCGGTGTGGGTTCGAGTTGTACCTCGGGCAAGTCGTCCTCGTTTCGGAGCACAACTCGTGTCACGGCCGACTGCAAAGCAATCTCGAGGAGACTTACCGTCGATGCATGAGACCAAAGGTCATCCCACGCTGGATTCGCTTATTCACCTGTCTAGAAGATGCGCGGGCGAGTTTCGGGACGGCGCGGATTCTTTTTCCTCCCATCTCCGGAAAACTTCGGCGCCTAGGCACTGCAAAGCACCTATCCTCCATTTTGTTGTTCGTTCAGCCCCGGAACGATAAGATCAGTCGACATAGATCGCATGGTGGGGCCGGCACACTCGTGCGGGCCAGCATATGCTTAACATTTCCATTTGGCACACTACCGTCCGCCTCTTGGAATTTTCGGCAGGTTCCGAATCACAGACAAAATATTGAATCACAGACCGTGCGCGCCGAATCACAGACCGCGCGCGCCGAATCACAATCAGCACACATGGAATCGCAGACACCGCGCGCCGAATCACAGACAACACACATGGAATCACAAGCCGCACGCGACGAAAATCACAGGCAGCATTCAATGAATCACAGACAGCACGCGACGAATCACAGACAGCACACATTGAATATTAGACCGCATGCGACGAATCATAAACCGCACGCGACACATCACAGGCCGCACACTTAGTCCAAAATCACAGAAGCCGAATCACAAACCAAACATTGAATCGCAGCTTGCACATAATGAAATCGGATACCGTCCGACAGAAACGGTCGCAATGTATTCATTCCTTCTTAGGACACAGGGTTCCATTTAAGAACATCGGTTTCAATAACAGCGGCGATTGGCTCCTATCTAACGACACCGATGCCTTTGCCCCAGCATCAAGGGGGTTACGAGCGTTCCCCTCCACCAGGGAAGGCAGGGGTTCAAGAAAGCACACAGCCTCGCACGGCTGCGCTCGGCCCCGCAGGGACGTGACACCCCGAGCGGGCCTTGGCGGCTCGAAGGAGCCCGCACTGCCAGGCCCCGCCGCCTGCGGAATAGCGCCAGCATTCTGAGCGAGCAAGCAAGAAGTCATACACCCGGAGGTGCGTAGGACACAAATGTGGAAAACATGTGGGACAACGATCATCAGCATTATTCAGATCATGTTGCACTACAACTGCAAGTCTGCCGTGCGCACGAAATGCCGCCAAGAGGCCTCATTCGTCAGAAGTGGGATTACATTAGCCAAGCCGTTCGCTGCGACACTCGCCATGCGCAGCACCTGGGTTGTCCAGTCTGCACGCGGTCTGCCTACTTTCCTCACGTACCTCTCAGAAGCTGGCCGGAAGGACTTCGGGCAGAACGCGACTTCTCTCAGCAGGCCCCCTTCCGGTGCCCCTGCTGCCTTTCCCAGGAGAAGGAGCTGCTGCCTTGCCGCGGCGTTCGTCAGAGAGGCTGGCAACAAAAAACAAACGACCGCCGCACAACTTACGCTGTTGGTGGACGGCCGCCCCGCCATGGACCATGCACACCGGCAGACCGACAAACAGAACATACACATATCGCTGACGCACTGTCCCCCCAATCCATGATTGGTTTCCCTCGTGTCTCTCGGGTCGGTTCCCTCCCCTCCCCTTCGTGCTTTAGCTGTGCCCAGCCTCAAGGCTCAGTGCCCGAGACGGATCTCTCTTCGCGCTGATATGATAACCTTCCTCCTCACTCCTAGTCCCACCGCTCCCCATGTCCACCCACGGAGATGACAATGGTAAGCGGAGCGTGGCTTCGGGGCCGGGCGGCGAAGGGGACACGTACTCAGTGAACGGAAGAGAGGACGAGGAGGGCACGCGTGCCACCGGCACGCAGACGGACGGAGATCGAGACACAGATCAGCGTTCAGGAGATCGCTGGACGAGATGGGATTGGTCCACTCAGTGGTGGGACCATGGAGATGACTAGTGGCGCGACAGGAGTTCGTGGTATGCGTGGGAAGACGGTGAGGAGTCGCGGGTAGGTCGCGAGAATTTGGGCCTTGAAGGGCCGGAGTGCTATATGTCTTCCCTCTCCTCCTCGGGCCCCGGGGGCCCGACGTTGGAGTCTCAAGGGACTTCCGAGAATAGGTTGGGAGGTGACAGCGGGTCGAAACTCCCCGGGTCCGTAGCTCCCCCGGCTCAAGATCCTCCCGACACCCTGTTCCGAGACCCTGAAGTGAGTTTTCAGCATGGCGGCGAGGCCGAGGAAGACAGTGCAGAAGTCTCGATCCCAGTCTGCGAGTCCGGCACGACGGTCGTCGAGTCTCCCGACGCTCCACGAGGCCACTCCCATGGTCACCGAGGACAGCTGGGAGAGGCTCTCGGACGTGGCGCTGAACGAGGTGCTGGACGCCGAGGCTCTCACGGAGAAGGAGATCCAGCAGCTGAACGAGGGCCAGTTCAAGTTCGATCCGGCATCGGCTCGCTGGAGGTCAATGGGGCTCAAGCTTCTCGGTTGCGTGCGGACGTGCGAGGACATGCGCCTCCTGGGCGGGATGATCCCACACCTGCTCCAGGGAGCGGGCCTGGAGCCGATCGACCAGGCCACCTGTCCGCACCCTCCCTGGGCTCAATGGTCCAGCGGCAACCAGTCGAGCTGGTGCACGTTCTACCGGCGCTGCGGTCTGCATCTCCGTCTACGTTCCAAGACCGACAAAGAGTGGAGAGCCATGGCCCAGGTGAAGAAGCAGGTGAAGGCCAAAGCCAAGGAGATGCGCGCCCAGAGCAAGGCAGCGACGGCGGCGATGATGGCCCAGTACGAGCGGGACTTGATGGAGCAGGCTGGCGCGGACAGCGACCCGTGGACTCCAACGCCTCCACCAAAGCCTCCGCCACAGAAGACGCCCAAGGCGAGGAGTGCAGCGACGGAGAACCTCGACGAGGTCCCGGGCAATCTCTACGCTCCCACGGAAGTGGGATACATCCCCTACAAGGAACCGCCTCCAGACGCCCCGGTCAGCAAGAAGTACGCGCAGCAGGTGAAGGGGGCGGATGTCCGTCCAATGACGCAGAGCGAGATGACGCGCGCGCTGTCCGACATGAAGGTGCGCCTGGAGACGCAGCAGCGGTCCAACGAGCTGACCTGGCAGGGCGTGGGCAACCTGATCCGGGAGAACCGGGCCATGGCCGAGATGGCGGCCAACAGCAACAGTGGCAGCGCAGCGCCACGGATGAACCCGGAGGACCTCGCGCAGCTGGCGCAGATGATGGTCTCGATCCAGAGCGGCGGAGGCGCAGCGCCGCCACCAGCCTGAGGGCATCTGAGGCCCCAGGCCTGTCGGAAGCTCTAGAGATCCGGTCACGCGAGCAGTCGAGGCCTATAGTCTCGACGGAAGTTTTTCTGAGGGATATGGGGGTTTGGCACGCCCGCGTCGGGGCCAGCACCAGCCTATCCGATGTCGATCCTGTGTTGGGGGTTTGGGACAGCACCGACCGCAGGTTTCTGGAGTCTCGGGACCTTGAGGAGCTTCTAGGATGGGAAAGGCGCGAGCTGTCTCCCAGTGAGTGTAAGTTTTTCTCTGTCGTTATTGCCATGGAGGCGTGCGGGGGGGGGGTCTGCATCTTTCCCGCGAACCAGGATGCCCTGCTGTCTGCGCGAGGCAGTCCGAGGGCAGATGTTGCGTGAAATTGCGCAGAGCGCTTGTCTCGGTAAGCAACTCGCCGCGACGCCAGGAGCTGCTCTGACGGCACTTCCCGCGTCGCAGCGCACTGGCCTCCTCGGCGCGGCAAACGAAAGGTTTGCAATGGGCACTGACAGATCTGATGGGGAACTGCGCCACGCCCACGCAGGAAATATTCAGATGCAGGGCGGGGCCAACGAAATCTGACTACTAAACATTCGGTTGGCGAAGGAGAGCAGGCAAGGGTCGCGCAGGAGACCCGAATGGGAAATACGCAGATCCAGCAGAGCGCCCAGAGAAAACAGGTAATGATTCGATGAGAAGCCCTGGAAACAAAACTAAACTGACTTACGGAAACGAGAATTCAGGCACCAGCGCCCAGAGACTGGGCGCGGGAGGGGCGGGGCGCGCGCGGCGGCCCCCGGGCCCCTTGCTCCGCGCTCGCGAAGCCGTCTCGATGGCCGCCGCAGTGTCCCTGGGCCGCGCGCGCAATGGAAGAAGGACCTGGCGGGCCGCCGCGCGCGCCGCGGCACTGGCCCAGGCTGCGCGGAAGAGAACAAATGCGCGAGGGGGCGGGGCGTCGCGCGCGACGGCCTTCGCGCCGGGGCGGCCGCGGGCTCGGAAGCCTCGGCCCATCGCGCAGAAAAAAACAACTCTGCGCGAGGCGAGGGGGGCGGGGGCAGGGGCGCCGCGCGCGCGGCGGTTCTGTGCAATTCGGCGCGACAAGAGACAATTCGAGGCGGGCCGGGAACACAGCGCTCGGAGCAGCTCAAGCGATTCGCGGAGGGAACAACGCCGCGCGCGAGGGGCCTGGGCCGCTGCCCTGGCGGCCCCTGCCCATTCGAATCGGATGCGGAGCCGCGCGCGAGGGGGGCGGGGAAGCCGGTCGCGCGGCGCCCTGGCCGATTCAGCTCGACCAAACCAGATGGCGAAGGAGCAAGGCCGACGCCGTTCGACGCGGCGGCGCCGCCGCAGCGGCGGCCGCCGAGCGCGCGGCAATGCTGGTCCAGTCTGCACGGGGAACGCGGCGCGCGCGGCGGCGGGGCCGCCGCGAGCGCGGCGACGCTGGTCACTTCTGAAGGGGAGCACGCCGCGCGCGCGGTGACTCCGCCGCCGCGCGCGCCCGCGACGGACTTGCCCCATTCTGCGCGCAGAAACGCGGCGCGCGAAGGGCGCGGCCGCCGCGGGCCCCGCGCCCCCTGTCCACGTTGAATGCATCGAAGAAACGTGCGCCAGAAAGGGAGGGGGGGCGCGGCCGCCGCGCGCGAGCGCGGCGCCCCTGGCAAATCGCGCGCGACAGGATACCGCGCGCACGGGAGCAGGGCCGCCGCTCGCGACTGAGCAGGGCGGGGAGGGGGGGGGATGGGGGCAAGGCGGCCGCGCAGCGGCCCTGGCCCACTCTGAACGGGCCAGCGCGATGCGCGAGGGGACAAGGCCGCCGCGAGGGCCGCGGACCTGCTCCTTCCCAGATGGAGCACCCGAGCGCGCGAACGGGCAAGGCCGCCGCCCGCGCGAAAGTCCCGGCCGTTCCTGAGTTAGACAACACAGCGCGCGTCAGAAAGCAGCACGGCCGCGCGCGCGGTGGCACTTGCCAGTTCTGCGCGTCAGTGCAGTGCGCGAAGGGGCAGGCCCGCTGCTCGCGTGGCGGGCCTGCCCCGTGTCGCGTTGGAAAAACATCGCGGGCGAGCTGGGCGCGGCGGTCGCGCGCGCGGCGGTTTTGTTCGACGCGCGCGGAGAAAACGCCACGCGCGGGAAGGGGGCAGAGCCGCCGCGCGCGCGGCGCCCGCGGCCAATCCTGAATGCGCAGCTACGTCCGCAAGGGCGCAGGTCTGCCGCGCGCGCGTCGGCCCTGGCCCAATCTGTTTAAAAACTGGGCCACGCGCGCGGGCCCGCGGCCACCGCGCGCGCGGCCACCCTGGCACACTCGGCTCAAGGGAACGCAACGCCCGAGGCCACGGGCCCGCTCCACGTGGAAACGGGGGCGTTGTGTCCGAGCGGGCACGGCGGCAGCGCGCGGCGGCCCTGGCGCGCCCTGCACAGGGCGGCGCGCCCCGCGGGGGTGGCGGGGGGGGCCAGGGCAGCCGCGCACGCGGCGGCTTCGGCCGACTCTGCAACGCCGCGCGCGGGGGGGGGGCAGCGGGGGCCGCCGCGCGCGCGCGGCGGCCTCGGCCTGACCCAGCTGGAGAGCCGCGGGGCGCGGGGCAGGGCCACCGCTCGCAGCGCCGCCCTGGCCCAGGGCTCGCCTGGATAAAGAATCGCGCGCGGGGGCAAGGCCGCCGCTCGCGCGGTGACCTTGCCCATTCTGCATCGAATTCCAGAGTGCGCGACGGGGGCGATGCGCGCGCCCCCGCGGCGGCCCTGGCACCGCTTGGAACGGCAGGGCGGCGCGCGAGAGGGGGCAGCGCCGCGCTTCGCACGGCCCCGCCCCATATCTATTGGAAAGGCGCCGCGCGCGAGGCGCAGAACGGGCGCGCGCGAGGCCGATCAGGCATATCCTGCGTCTGAAGACGCTGAGCAAGAGTAGTCGGGGCGGTCGCGCTGAAGACGGCACTGGCCCTGCCTGCGCGGGGAAAAGCCCAATGCGCGAGGGGCGCAGCTGCCGCGCGCGCGGCTGCCCTGGCCCATGGCGCGCGCGCGCGTGTGCAAGCATAGTTCTCCGTATGGGTATAACAAGTGCACTTGTTTGTCCACGTTTACAAAACATTACATACAAACATACGCACATGCATGCATGCGTACACACATACATGCATGCATACAAACATCTGTATATAAAGAGATGTGCGCGCATACATGTGCATAACGGTATGTATGGTTTGTAGTGCGACGCGTAGATGCTCATATGCGCATATTATATATATATATATATATATATACGAGCAGGGCCGCCCCGCACACGGCGGCGGCGGCCTGCTCACCGCGAGGAGAATAATGCGCGAGGGCATGGCCGCCGCGCGCGCGGCGGCCCAGTCCAAACCTCGCACGGAACGGCACAGGGCGCGAGAGGGCAGGGCAGACGCGCACCTGCCCGCGCTGGATGGGCGAACGCAGCGCGCGAGGGGGCAAGGCCGCCGCATTCGCGCGCCAGCTAGGGCGCCGTCGGGTCAGAACTACGCCCCTCCCCTATGGCACGCTGTGGCTGGGGGGGGGCGTCCCGCCGCGGTGTTCCGACGGTGCCCCGTGGTGTCGCGATCGTTTCCCGAGGTGTCTCGCGGTTGCCCGCGGCGCCCGCGTCGCAGTGCGCAGCGGTGTCCCGTGGTGCCCAGTAAGTGTAAATTGTTAGCGATCTCCCAACTGGCGCCCCGCTGCTCACCGAAGTCCTGACTGTTTGGGGTGCGCGACCAGAGAGCAGTGCGCGAACCCAGCAGGGCCCCAGGGCGCGCTTGCAGTCGCTTGCGCGCGAGACCCGTAGGGCCCACGGGCGCGCCCATTTGAATCACTAGACTCGAGGTCCCGAACAGCGGGTGTTAGCGTCTTTGCAAGTCGGCAAGCGCGGAAAGTTAGCCTGCAAGCGAGCAGGTTGGCAATATGTGTAATTATATCCACATCATGCGCGCGCGTTGCGATGTCCACGCGCGTGGTGGCTTGACTGCAGTTGCAAAATGCGCGCTCGCATCACCATTGCACTCACAGTGAGAGCCAGCTGGGAACATCTCAAGTCCCCCGAGGCTTAGGCCAAGCAAGGTGCTGTGCCTTGAGCGTCTCTTTCGCTCTCGCCTTCTCAGCAGGGGGTAGATGGCCCGGCGCGTCCTGGCCTGGGGCAAGTCAGAGCATGATCGCTCGCTCGCCGACCTTCTGCGACACAGCGTGCCTGCACCCATTGAGAGAGGCCCCCCCCTGCGACAGCTGACCGGCGCAGACCCCGCAGCGGAAGACGTAGCCGACCTCCAAAGCTGGCATCCAACGCAAGCGCGCAAGAACGACCTCGTCGCTCTCAACGGCGACCGACCCCTCGCCTCCTGCGCGCGGCGACTGAGCCGGCGGCGGCGGGGCATCAGGGGCAGGGCGGCCGCTGCTGGATAAAGCTTCACCAGCCGATGGCGCGGGCCCTCGGACGCCACCGTCATCCTCATCCACCGCGCCAGCGGCCTGCACGATGGCGCCGTCCTCCTCGGTGCCAACATCGGCTGGCCAAGCAATGTCGTCGGGGCCCAGCTCCCGCGCGTGCAGCGCCTCCTCCGACTTGCCGAAGTCATCGTCAACGTCGCCTCCATCTTCGACGGCGACGCAGTCGGCCTCGCATTTTGGCTATGGCTCGTCAGCGGGGGGGGGGGGGGCGGGCCTTCCGCTCCCAGCAATGGCGTCGCGGTAGAAACGCGACGGCCTCCCCGACGAGCTCCCTTCCCACGGCCACCGCCGCCTCCCCGGGCTCGACCGCCCCCTTGCAGGGTGAGGGACATTTACTGCCAACCAACCTGTGTGGGGTTCTTGTTTCGGATAGAGCACTAGCTGTGGTCGAGTTGTCCTCTTCCCCCCTTTCCTCCCCCACTCAAATGTCCCCTACTTCCTGCTTCCTTTCTCCTCTGTTTCTCCTCTTCTCCCATGGTTTCTCTTCCCCCTCCTTTCTCTTCTGTTTTCTTCGTCCCCCTTCTTCTCTTTCTCTTCTCTCTTTCTCTTATGTTTTCTCTTCGTCCCCCCAGAGGCGCGCGAAGCGCGCAACTGTCGCCACTTTCGCCGGCCCCTGGGAGTTTCTGCGTGGAGGAATGGCACGCGGACCCAGCTGGGACCTCTCGGCGCCTTGCGCGGATGCGAAGTACGCAACTGTCGCCGCGGTCGCGGGCCCCTGGGGGGCCCAGCGGAGCGGAGTGGCCCCGCGCGCAGCCCGCCGCGGCGGCCGCCCGACGCCGCGCACTCCGGGCCCGCGCGGCAGTCGCACCCCGCCCCAGATGTCCGCCAAGGCGGGCGCTCCGCTCTGCAGTCGCCCCCCGCGGCATACATCTCGCCGTCAAGTGCATAGCCGAGGCGGGCACCTCGCTCTGCGCGACCCCTCCCACGACGGGCGACCCACTGGACGCGCGAGCCGAAGGGCGCGCACCCCGCGCCGCAAAGCTTCTCGAAGCAGGCGCACCACCCTGCGAAGCCCTTTCCAGACGCGCCACCCGCCGCGGGCACACCCCACCAGGATCGCACCCCGCGCCCCAACCCCCCCCGCAGCTTGCGCGCGCAGACTGCAATGACCCACCAGAGGTGGTCACCTAATGTGCAGCCGCCCACCCAATGTGGGCACCCCACTGTACTATGACCCCCGGCACCTCGGGCATCCCCCCGGCTCGGATGGACCTGGGGTGATGCGCGGTCTGCCGACCCCCCCCCGCACCTCGGCCATCCTCCCGGCCGACGATTCGGCGAATGTTGCGAGCGAGCGACCTGGGGTAATGCGCGGTCTGCCGACCCCCCCCCCCGCACCTCGGCCACCCTCCTGGCTCGGATGGACCTGGGCCAATGCGCGGTCTGCCGACCCCCCCCCGCACCTCGGCCACCCCCCCGGCTCGGATGGACCTGGGGTAATGCGCGGTCTGCCGACCCCCCCCCGCACCTCGGCCATCCTCCCCGGAATCCGACCTGGGGTTAAAAATGCGGCGGTCTGCCGACCCCCCCCGCAGCTCACCATCCCCCCGGCTCGGACGGAGGCTGGGGCAGTACGCGGTCGGCCGGCACCCCGCACCTTGGCCATTCTCCAGCTCGGACTACGAGGGCGCGCGCGCGCATCTTTCGCCCCCCCCGCCCCCGCCCCCCCCTGCCCCCGCGCGTCGCCCGCTGCGGCCGCGGCCCGCGTCGCATGTGGGCCCTAGTTCGAAAGCGCGCGCTGGCCCATGCCCCCGAACCAGCTCAAGAGCGCGCCACGCGCCTTCTCGGCCGAGGAGCTTAAAAATGGCGGCGCCGCAGCGCCCCCCCCCCCCCCCCCCCCCCCCCCCCCCGCACCCCCGAGCGCGCCGCGCGCGTTGCTATCCCGAGCAGGTCTGTCCCGAACGCAAGTGCGGGCGGGGAGCAGGGCGCCCACAAGGCCCGCTCGGGGCATTAGGTTGATCGCAGGGGCGCGGCTTCGCGCGGCCGAGCGCGCGCGCGCGCGCCCAACAGCGCCCTGCGCGAATGCGCGCCTTCGAGCTGCAATCCGCAGACATGGCTCGGCTGGCGCCGAGGCGCGGGCCCCCGCTGATTGCGGGCCCAAAGAACTAGCTCGCGCCCCGCGCGCGCAACGCGCCGCGCAGCTCCCACGCTGGCGACTCAAAACAGAATGCCGAATGGCTATGTTCAGTTCGAACACCAACGCACGATGCCAGAAGCGCCCAAAATGCTGCACTGCGACGCACGCGCGACTTTCCCCTTTCTGCCAGCTTGCCCTCGCACCGTTAGAACAAACAGTGCCGAATGGCCATCCTGAGTTCGAAAAAATGAACCGTGAAGTCCATGTGTGTCACGCGTGTTCGCATGGTCCCAACGTAGCTGGACGCAGCAAGATGCAACGAGCAGATCCCAGTGCCCTCGCGCGCGCGCAGCGCAAGAACCGATGCAGCATGACCACCCCGCGCGCTATGATAACATGGCGTTCGCCAAACGTTTGGCTCGCACTCCGACGGGGCCCCCGCGCGGAATGATGCATCGCGACCGAATGCGCGTTCTCAGCGCTTGCGCGCGCGCGTGCCAGCGCTTACGCAGAATCGCCATCTTAATCTCGCAAACCCAATGGTGACAACCAAACGTTTCACTTATATGTTTGAGGCCCCTTCGCGGGACAATCAAATGTGACGCGCTGTACTTTTCAGGGTTCCTCGCGCGCGGCGCGCACGCGCACAGGCGGCGCGCACGCGCGCGCTCGCGCGCGCATCAAATGCGCCGCGTGAGTACCACCTTAACTTCGAAAACTAATGATGAAACCACATTGTTTCCGCCCATATTCTGAAGCCTCAACGCATAAAATATACGATGTGGCTCACTGTACTTTTTCAGGGTTCGTAGAGCGCGCGCGCGCACGCGCGCGCACCATCAAACGCGCATACAGATTAGCCATCTTAAGCTCGACAACTCAATTGTGAAAACCAACTGTTTCACTCATATTGTGGAGGCCTCAACGCGGAAGCATACGATGTGGCACACTGAACTTTTCAGGGTTGCTCGTGCGCGCGCGAACGCGCACGCGCGCGCGCACGCGCGCGCACAATCAAATGCGCATACAAAGTAGCCATCTCGATCTCGAAAACTCAATGGTGAAAACCAATTGTTTCACTCATTTGCTGAGCCCCAACGCAGAAAAGTAAAATGTGCACGACTGTTCGTTTCAGGGTTCCTCGTCTGCGGCGCGCCCCAATCATCGCGCGCATACTGTGTAGCCATCTTAATCACGAAAACGCAATGGTGAAAACGAATTGGTTCACTCAAACTCTGGAGGCCTCAACGCAGAACAGTACAGCGTGGCACACTGTACTTTTCAGGGTTGCCCGTGCGCGCGCGTGCGCGCACGCGCGCGCGCCCGCGCGCACACTCAAATGCGCATACAGGGTAACCATCTTAAGCTCGAAAACCAACTGTGGACACCAATTGTTTCATCCATATTCTGGAAGCCCCAACGTAGAAAAATGCAATGCGACACGCTGTGAGTTTCAGGGTTCCTCGTGCGCGCGCGTACGCGCACGCGCGCGCGGACGCTCGCGCGCTCGCAATCAAATGCGCATACAGAGTAGCCACCTAAATGTCGAATGCGCAATGGTGAAAATCATCTGTTTCACTCATGTTCTGGAGGCCTCAACGCAGAAACATGCAATGTGGCACACTGTATGTTCCAGGGTTGCCCCTGCGCGCGCACAATCACATGCGCATGCATAGTAGCCATCTGGAGCTCGAAAACTCACTGGTGAAAGCCCACTGTCTCACTCATATGGTGGAAGCCTCTTCGCAGAAAAATGTAAGGTGGAATGCTGTATTATGCAAGGTTGCTCGCGCGCGCGCACGCGCGCGCAATCAAACGCGCATGTAGAGTAGCCATCTGAATTTCGAAAACGTTCTGGTGAAAACCAATTGTCTCACCCATATTCTGGAAGCCTCAACGAAGAAGAATACAATGTGGCACACTGTGCGTTTCAGGACTGCTCGCGCACGCGCACAATCAAATGCGCGCGCAGAGAGGCCATGTGAATCTCGAAAACTCAATGGTGAAAACACATTGTTGCACTCATTTGCTGGAGGCCCCAGCGCAGAACAATACTATGCGGCGCACTGCGCTGTTCAGGGTTGCTCGCGCGCGCGCACGCGGCGCGCGCAATCACATGCGCATACCGAGCAGGCCATCTTAGCTCGAAGACTCATATGGTGACAAACCAACTGTTTCACTCATGTGCTGTAGGCCTCTTGCAGAAAGATGCAATGCGGCACGCTGATGGCAGTTTCAGGGTTCCTTCGTGCGCGCGGCGCTCGCGCGCGCAAATCAAATGCGCATGCCGTAGCCGTCCCTGATCTCGCAGACTCAATGGTAAAAACCACAGTTTCATTCATGTGCTGAGGCCTCAAACGCAGAAACATCCAATGCGAAACGAGGTAGTATTCCGGTTGCTCCTGCGCGCCATGCTCGCGCGCGCAACAATCAGCTAATTTGGCGCGACCATCTCAATCTTGAAACTCAATGTGGAGCCACCGGAGAAGTACTTCCCTGGAGGCCTCCGCGGAAAATACTCAGTGGCGGAAGCTGTGTTTTTTCAGGGTTGTCTCGAGCGCGCGCTCACAGCGCGCGCGCAATCAAATGCGCATGCAGAATAGTCACCTTAAGCTCGAAAACTCAATCGTGAAAGCAAGATGTTCCACTCATATTCTGGAGGGCTCAACGCAGAAAAATACAATGTGGCACACTGGACTTCCCAGGGTTGCTCGAGCGCGCGCGCGCGCGCACGCGCGCGCGCAATCAAATGCGCATACAGAGTGGCCATTTCAATCTCAAAAAACTCAATGGCGAAAACCAATTGATCCACTCATATTCTGCCCCGACGTGGAATTCTACTATGCGGTACACTGAACTATTCAGGGTTGCTCGTTCGCGCGCGCAAGCAAATGCGCATACAGAGTGGCCACCTTAAGCTCGAAAACCCAATGGTGAAAACCAGCTGTTTCACTCATACTCTGGAGGCCTCAACGCAGAAGAATACAATGTGGCGCACTGTACTTTTCAGGGTTGCTCGAGCGCGCGCGCACGCGCACGCGCGCGCTCGCGCGCGCACGATCAGATGCGCATACAGAGTAGCCATCTCAATCTCAAAAACTCAATGGTGAAAACCAATTGTTCCACTCATATTCTGGAGGCCCCAACGTGGCATTCTACCGTGTGGCACGCTGAACTTTTCAGGGTTGCTTGTGCGCGCGCGTACGCGCACGCGCGCGCGCACGCGCGCGCAATCAAATGCTCATACTGAGTAGCCATCTTAAGCTCGAAAACTCAATGGTGAAAACCAATTGTTTCACTCATATTCTGGAGGCCCCAACGCAGAAACATACGATGTGGTACGCTGAACTTTTCAGGGTTGCTCGTGCGCGCGCGTACGCGCACGCGCGCGCGTGCGCGCGCGCTCGCGCGCGCACAATCAAACGCGCATACAGAGTAGCCATCTCAATATCGAAAACTCAATGGTGAAAACCAACTGTTTCACTCGTATTCTGGAGGCCCCAACGTGGAATTATACATTATGGCATAATGCGCGCTCCTTGTTGCCCGCGAGCGCGCGCGCGCGCGGGGGCGCGCACGCG
The DNA here is from genome assembly GCA_963575745.1 of Prorocentrum cordatum. Classification (NCBI taxonomy): domain Eukaryota; class Dinophyceae; order Prorocentrales; family Prorocentraceae; genus Prorocentrum; species Prorocentrum cordatum. The sequence goes on from CAUYUJ010016803.1 coordinate 107,228, forward strand.
CGGCGCCGCGAAATGCAAAATCATGCGAAGCCACGAAAACACCCGCAACGCTGGTTGCTGGATGGGCTGGCGGGCGCGCGCGAAGCACAAGAACTGCGCCAACTTGCGCCGCGCCGCGGCAGCCTCCCGGCCCGCCACCACGCAGGCCGCCACCTCCTGGCGCCCCAGCTTGGGCCGCGCACTGGCGACCGCCACCAGGGCGCCAAGCCCCGCGGCCGTCAAGGGGTCGGCCGCGGCAGCCCAAGGGCCCGGCCCCTCTTGGGCCATGCTTGGGCCTAATGCCGCGGAGCGTGACACTCTGCGCGACCGCATTCCAGAGAATGCACGGGGCCCGCAGACGCAACGATAATAATCTCCGCTTCAATGGAAGCTTCGGAGGGGCAAACAGATAATTCAGGGGGGTTCTTGGGAAACAGTGAGACACTGCGAGCCTATCTAGACCCTCGGGGCCCGCGTGGAACCAGCGGCGGGCCAGCGGAACGACCGGGCGAGACTGCCGAGCGAAGGTGGGGCCCAGAGAAAGCATTTGGAAACGCAACGAACCATCCGGTGTCCTATGGGCACCATAACGGGCTCTAGAGGCAGGCGAGGGATTCTATGAGAAGCCCGAGGGCACCATCAGGCAGCGATTATATACCACGAGGGCATACTATATCATATGGGTAATGGACCCAATGTCGAAACTAAACATGCGGTGCATGAGCGGTTCAACGCGTTCGAACATGATGATCCTGGGCGCGCAGGGCCCACTGAGACTACTGACGCCGTTTCCCCACCGCTCCAAGATGCGGTGCACTGCGCGACTGCTGGGGGCACTGGGGCTGCGCTCTGTAGGAGCGTTTTGCATTCTCAATCACCAGTCGAACCTGCGCAAACGAATCCAGATTACGATCGATGTTTCTGTATTATAAAATTGTTCCAAAAACGCTTTAAAAAAATTGCTGCAACTGTCGGATTACTAATGGGATGATTTTTTCCGCTTCGAAAATGACTATAAAAAACGCTGCAACTGTCAGATTATGCACGCGCTGCTCTGGCGAGGCTCCTCAATGATACCCCGTAACAAGTTCCGCGACCGTCCCAGGCCCCCAGGTGCTCACAACCCCTATTCCATCTGTCAGTGGCAGCGTGGACTGTGCATAGTGTTTGCGTGAGAATGCGCAAATAGGCGTCCCGAGTGCCTTTTCGGAATAGCTTTGACCGTCTGTATTTATTGTCGATCTCCACCATCATGTCAATGTGGTGGATGTGAGCCCAACCATCTAGCAAACAGGTAACGCCAGGTGGTAGTCGGAGTGCTCCACGTGGTTGTTGATCTGCGTTTCCTGTTTCATCGCTGGGGCGCGGTTGAGGAGGGTTCAGGCGTGGTCGGGCAGGAGGGCGGCCTGCCACGAATTGGGACAAATGGTGTGATAAATAGTAATGCGGTGCCGGATTCTTATGCAAACATAGCGCCGCAGCCCCATACATCTCTTGTATGTACCGCGCCTCCGAGGACATACAAAGAACATCGTCGATGGCCCGTTTTTGCGCCGTTTCATCCATATAGTTCCCAACAGTGACGTCTCGAATAGCATACCTTTGATTGGCAAGCCACCGTATCAATCCTTCCCCGTCGTCGATCCCAACATCCCGGAATGCTTGTCGCCACGCCCTGAAAAACGTCATCGACATATCACCCGTGATGTTGTTTGGTGAATCACGCATAGTCTCAGGGAACGCAGTCGCCATGTTGCAGAACCATTGTAATAAAGGATGTGTATCCTGAGCCCCCACCGCAGCCCAAATCAATTGTTGACGCTTCGCGTATCCCCACCAGCCGTCCGTAACCCTCTGGTCAAGCCGTCCTCGGCGAGAGGTTGGTCGGGGCCCCCTTTTCCCTGCGCGGACGTTCGACCTCCGTGGCGACTTGTACCAGGTTTGCTTGGTTCGTTGAAGGCTCCGCAAAATCCCCCCCCCCCCCCCCCTTTCTCCTCTGATCGCCCCCCGCCGCGGCACACTAAGGTCCTGACGGGTCGCAGCTTCAGCTGCCGCAACAAGACATAGCAGCCTTCCGCTGCCACCCTGGATCTTTTCACAGCTTGGATAATGCCCAAAAACAACTTAGGCCCCATCCGTCGATGGCCCTCCTGCCTGCCGTACAGTGACGACGGGCCGCCAGAACGCATGGGCACGCGTGTCTTCCTGGCCCGCTTTTGTCCCTGGATGCGTTGGGCCTATTTCCACGGCGGTTGGCGGCACTGGCGCGAGATCTGCCGGGGGCCCGTCGACGACACAGGGCACATCCTAAGTGAGAAGCACTACGAGATGTCCGAGGCACGCTACCAGGGCGGTTGGGCAGACCCGAACACCTTCGTCACTCCTGGAAATCTTTGGGGCAATTGTGGAGGAGAGCCCTATGATGCGTACCACCAGGTGTCCTTCGTGCGGCAGCCTTGGCACGGCTGGAGGCCAGTCCAGCCCTCGGTTACCCGTGACGGGGCACGCTCGCCCCCTGGCATCTCGATCCCAGAGGACGCGCTACACGTGCCCATTACCTACCCCCTCCGGGCCGATCCGCCAACGCACAACTGCCCCCGGGGCACCAGGGTGGACCAGGAGAGGGCGCGGACGCACATGATGGACAGGCGGGGCGCCGCAAGAGAAGGCCTCAGACTGTCCGAGTGCGGCGACGGGAACAGGATGCGTGCGAAATCGACCATCGGGCTACATCCCACACCTGGACAGGCTTCAGGCTCCGCGGGCTTGCCTCCCCCTCCGCCCCCGCCGCCTCGCCCTCCTCCTGCCTGGACCCCACCCTGTCAGCAGCGAATAGTTCTGTTGGCCGAAGACAGTGCGACGGATGTCGACGCTCTCTCTCCGACTAGCCCAGCAGCCCTGGATGAGCCGCTGGCCATGCAGGCGGCCTCAGAGGTCGCCAGTCACTACTCGGTTCCGCTGGGCTCCCCGCACTCTAGAGTCCACCCCAAGGCAGCGCTCGGGGAGCTGATCGGCGCCGTTCGACTCCCCTCACAATGGCCCTACTCACTCCAGGACCGAGGGCAAACGCTAGGGAGAATCGCCTGGGTGGAAAGCCAGGCCTCGGTCGAGACGGTAGACGATGGCAAAGGCTCCACTCGAGAGGATCTCGCCCTCTTTGAGGTGGGCCGTGGCATGCTTCTTTCGGACTTTTGCTACGTGCTTGATGGCGAGGTACGCCTGCTCTGCCAAATCCAGGGCATGGTCGAAGAAGCCCGCCGGCGGTCGCAGGGGGCCTGTTTCGGGGTGTGATTCCCCAAGCTCGTCTGCCAGGATTTCCAGCGCCAGCAGTGAGGTTACATGATTCGGTCCCAGCCATTGTCGCACGGCGCCGGCGGAATCGCCAGATGCAGCGCAATATGTCTCCACTGCGCCTTCGAGGCGCGGCATCAGAAGCGCCAGCGGGGCGCGCAGGCCCTCGCCCCCGCTCTGCTCGAGAACGGGGTGGGGATTCTCCATCGAAGCTGCCTCTTTGTTCCGACTACCTCCCGCCGTGGCCGCAGGGCCACGGGGCGGAGGCGCGGGTTCAGCAGCAGCTGCGCCGAACCCCGTCCCCCACGCCCGCTTGGCGGTGCGCGGTGGTGCGGGTTTTTGTTTGCCCCCCCCTCGTCCCCCGTCGCGGCTGCTGTTCGTTGGCCGTCAGACGAAGGTGGAGGGGCAGATGGTTATTTTTCCCGTTCCCGTCCCTCGGGCCCGCTTAGCGGTGCCCGGTGGTGGGTCTGTTGGGGGTGGGCGTGGGTTTCTTTGTGCCTCTGCTGCTGGGCTCGCTTGAGCCGGAGGCTACGGTTGCCTGGCCCTCTCTCTGTCGCGTCGCAAGCTTCCTGCTTCCCCTCTCGCGTCTGCTACTACGGCCAAGTAGGGGGGGTCATCCCGCTTGCACGTCAAATGCGCCGAACGGTCAGGCGCCCCAGGGAACTCTCGAAAGGCGCGGCTGCGCCGACAGGTCCCACCATCCCCATGAGACTTAATCTCTCCTGCGCCGTGTCCCCCCATACCTGGTAGGAAGACGTATAAGTCTCCTCTGCGGCGGTGGTGATCCAAACCTTGAAGGTGTGGGCACGTCGTGCCTCCAATTAGGAAATCAGTTTCGAGTGTTGGTTTCTGCATTCCCCACCCCACTTTCCTTATCAACTGTTCATTGTATTGCGCCCAAGATTGATGAGGATAGGTGGGTGATGATTCTTCCGTTGGCTTCAGCAGGTCTCTCCCAATTGGGAGAGGAAGGCAGGCCTCTCCCGAGCCCAAAATCAGACCTACTTTAAAGGAAGCCGGCCTCCAGGGAGAATGCCCAACCGGAATACCACCCACTTCCTGGGAACCCAATTCGAGATCCTGGATACCCGGAGTGTGCAGCCACTTGGTGGTCCCCCAAAGTGTGGCCTCATTTGCGGCCTTCCCGAAGCCACTTAGTGGTCTTCGTTTGGCTTGCTGTCGCTGCGAAATTCGCTTGAGCCGCAATATTTTCTTTGTGCCTCTGCTGCTGGGCTCGCTTGAGCCGGAGGCTACGGTTGCCTGGCCCTCTCTCTGTCGCGTCGCAAGCTTCTTGCCTCCCCTCTCGCATCTGCTACTACGGCCAAGTGAGGGGGGTCATCCCGCTTGCACGTCAAATGCGCCGAACGGTCAGGTGCCCCAGGAAACTCTCGAAAGGCGCGGATGCAGTGACAGGTCCCGCCATCTCCATGAGACTTAATCTCTCCTAGGCCGTGCCCCCCCAAATATCAATAACACCCAACAAACACTAATTGTAATAACAGCTAGCACTGGTTTCAACATCAACTGGACATGGGTCTCAATGGCAGGTCGGCGCCAAATCACCTCCGAGACTCAACGCACAATTTGCCGCTTCTGTGTTGCACAGCAATCCCTCTCGGGCCATACCGCGGCGAAAATGTGGATGCAGTTATGCGGTGCGCGCGCGTGCGAGGGCAAGTCTCATAGAAATTGCTTGGGCCCCCATCTGCCATAGACCTCTGCCCCGAAGCATTGTAAACGCGCCAACCTTCTCCACAACTTCAACTTAGGTAATATTGCTCTCCCGTTCGACCCGTGCAAACCGCGATCCTCCGTGGTCGTCGGTGCCATTCCGTGCCAATCTTATTCTCGTAATTGGGGTCATTACCGCCACATCGCAAAACATGAGCAGCCCAATAGCCACGTTGATCGCAGTTACCACGATATCGAGACTCCGCATGTCGCCAGACGGTACTGGAACACACGTTTCAATAACAATGTTTGCCCGCCTCCCTCCCAATTGTCCTTCCCCTTTTTTCTATACCTGCTTGGGCCCGCGAAGGTGATTTCTCAATCTCCGGAAATTGTTCCATTTCCCCTGGGCGCGTTCACCGCCGTGAACGCACAATCCACACGTTGCAGAACGCGATAACGCAGGCACGCGCAAAGTCGCGATCGAGCGCGCGTTGAGCCATGGAATCGCGCGCATTTTCGAAGACGGCCCACGCGCCCCTCAATTGTCGAAGCTGCGAATCAAGAAAATTTTGCTAACGACATAAAGAGATTAACGGTTTCGTGGGACCAATTTTCATGATGCCCTCCTCGCGACGCAGGAGGGGTGGGAGGGGCACGAAACCATGTAAATAATATGGTATTCCGATACCCTCCTCGCTCAGGCGGGGCCTCCCTGGAGGGGTGGGAGGGGCACGAAACCATGTACATAGTATGGTATTCCGATACCCTCCTCGCTCAGGCGGGGCCTCCCTGGAGGGGTGGGAGGGGCGCGAAACCATGTAAATAGTATGGTATTCCGATACCCTCCTCGCTCAGGCGGGGCCTCCCTGGATGGGGTGGGAGGGCGCGATATGGCACGGTATGGTACGTATGGTGTGGTATGGTATGGTATGGTATGGTATGGTATGGTATGTGTGGTAGGAACTATGGTATGGTATGGTGTGTGCGGTAGGAATAATATTGCGCTGTATGGAAGATGGAGCGGGAGGCGGGTGGGAAGGAGAGGGTGTTCTGGGAAAACAAGAACCCCACTCAGGATGTGGGGGACAAACAAGGAATCGCGATGGAGATGGCGAAGAACAAGACATCCGTTGCGACTCAGATGAGCCGGCGGATCGACGCAGGCGCTGAACCGGAAAATTTGCCCCGAGAGGACAAGTATACGCCGCTCGTGGCGCTCAACGACCACCTGGCTTACGGTCAGGGCCCTCAGCGCAGAGCGAATGGGAGAGCGTGGCGCGCGCTCCCCGAAGGATTAGAAGATTCTCATGTTCTGGCGCCGCTATTACAGAACTGGGCAAAAGTATTTCTCAAAGCCCAAGGCCCCGCGCGCAAGTTTTGCCGAAGTTGTGGCGTTATCCGCGACCAGGGCCTGAAAACGTTCAAGTTGTTGGCGCTGGGGTGGTCGGGGGCGCATGTCCCTGGAGGAGAATGGGCGACCGCCTCTGCCCCACTAGCTTTCGCGCTCGCGCCGCAGGAGCGAGCAATGATGCCGCGGAGGCAATGGTCGATAGTGTCATCGACTCTACGAACGACGTCGGCGTGAACTTGGTGGGGCGCACTTCGGCCGTCTAACCAAATCGCCCGCGGCGGGCCCGCTGCCGCGCCAACGCAGAGAGAGAGAGAGAGAGAGAGAGCGAGAGAGAGAGCGAGAGAGAAAGAGAAAGGGAGATAAATAGAGAAAAAGAGAGAGAGGAGAGAGAGAGAGAGAGAGAGGAGGAGAGAGAGAGAGAGAGAGAGAGAGAGAGAGAGGAAAACAAAAAAAAAAAAAAAAAAAAAAAAAAAAGTGAGATGGGGGGAGGGGGCAGGGGGCAGGGGGAGAGCGATATATATATATACACACACACATAAATAAAGAAAGACAGAGAGAGAGAGAACAAAAAAAAATGAGAGAGAGAGAGAGAAAGAGAGAAAGAGAGAAAGAGAGAGAGAGAGAAAAAAAAAGAGAGATGGAGAAAGAGAGAGAGAGAGAGAGATTAATAATAGAGAGAGAAACAAAAAAAATAGAGAGAGAGAGAGAGAGAGAGAGAGAAAGAGAGAGAGAGAGAGAACAAAAAAAAAGGATAAATAAAGAGAGAGAGAGAGAGAGAACAAAAAAAAAGGAGACAGGGGTGCGAAAAGAGAGTTAGAGAGAGAGAGAGGGCGTATATTCCAACGCGCGAATTCTGGCTGGCACGGTGGCGGATCCAAATGGCGGGCCGCCTTAGTGAGCACATTTAGGCTGCGATTCCCGCGTGCCGCGCATGTCCGACGAATGCAGCACGTCAAGAAAGATGCACGCACAGCGCAAAAGCGCTGGTGGCAACGCGACTGCAGCAAGGACGTCCTCGATTACGTGCACCGCAGCGCCTTCCTGGGGCCCGTGCTGTTCGACGCTTTCCGGCGCCGCGTGCTCCGGGATTTGCGGGGCCAAGACGAGGGGGATTTCGTGGCCGACGTGCTGGGCGCGCACACTCGCGAGGTGGATCATCTCTACGTTGCGTTGTGGCGGAGCTATCCGGGAAGGGTCGACCCCCCCATTCCCGTCGCATTCGTCCAGTGCGATTGAGAATGTTTGGCGGGTTGTTGACATTGGCGTGCAGGACAAACCTAAAACGACCGACGCACTCGATGACGTTCCTTTTCTCGAACGCATTATCAAGTCATGGCATGAGGAGAACAATTTCAAAAACGTTGATCCGGGCATCAGCAACAGGAGCCCATCAGAGCGGTCTGCTTCGAAACCTTGCAAAGCCCTCCTCCGCGGGCGCGGCGCCCCGACGGGAAGGGGCCCGGGCAGGCGCGATCGACGACGTCGTCGGTTGACGACGAACGGCGCCACGGCAACGGCGCGCGAAGGGCGGGCGGGGGCGGAAGGGCCGAACGATTTCAAATTCCATTCGCGCCCCAAGTGCGATGGCGGGAATTTTGACACAGGGTTATTCTTCATGGTATTCAACGCTCTGTATTCTGTGTCGCCCATGTCAGACCGGGAAGCGGCGCGGGGGGATTCGACCGGGGGGCGGGCCATCAAATTTCGACGCGACGCAAGTTCTGTATTATTCAAGCCATTAAACAGTATCGACGGTCAACCCGGACGGGGCGTTTATCGAGTCCCACCAGCGTTGCGCCCTCGATGGGCAGACGGAGCATAGCTTGCGGTTGCAACGCCAATTGCAGCGCGCGGACCGCTCGCGAGTCGACCCGTCCAAACGGCGCCTAACAGGCAGGGTGAGTCGTCGGGCGCGCGGTGCATCGCCGCGCCGCAGCAGAAGCCGCCTCGGGCCTGCCGATGGCGAGCCCGGTCGCGAAGCGCGGGGGGGCCGAGGCTTGGCGAACGAAAACAACGTGAATGAATTTCCCGCCGCGCGGAGCGTCTGTTCCAAGGCGACTGGGAAAGCGCGCGCCCCGCCGAGGGTGCGCGGGGTGCGCGCGCAATCCGGCCGTCTTGGAACGCGCGCTCCGGCGGCGGAAACAATGATCACGTTGTCTTCGATCGAGAGGTGGGCGTGGCCGCGGCGGCCAGGGCAGAAGCCGGGGCAGGGGCCGGGCCTGCGAGGCGCCGCGGAGGTGATCGACGGCGAGCGGCAACGCAGACCGTTAGGTGGAATCTGCGGGCCATGCCCGAGCGGCGACCCAAGCCGCGCCGCCGGCAGCGGAAGTTGGAGGGGGGTTGGGATTGGAAGATGGGGGCTTTTCGGCGATTTCGACGCCGGCGAAGAGGAGCGGGAGAGGGAGCTACTCGACGACTTGGATGAAAGATTGAATTAAGGCTACTCGACGACTTTAGCGAGATGGAGAGGGAGTTATTCGGCGAGGGATCGGGGGAAAAAAATATATTTTGCCATTGCTCGTCCTGGGAACCCTCGTCATCAAAATTTTGAGCGGGGCGCTCTGCGGGGAAAGTCCGGGCGAGGGGGGTAGCGGCATCAAATTCTTTGCTGCTCCCCGAAGACGGCCCGACCGGCGCGCGCGACGGGGGGTCGGAGGGTTTTTTTGAGTGGCGCCGCGCGGCCAGGATACCCTATTCTTGTGCATCCCCCTGTTATGCTCTAACCTTCTCCGTCCCGCCCTCATTCATCTTCTCTTTTGCTTGCCCTTCTCTTCGTTAGAATCAGTGCGACATGTTGCTTCATTCATGCGCGATCTGCAACGTGCTAAAGAAACGCGCATCTCTCGGCAAATGGAATCGGAGATGGAAGAAAACGGAATGAGGGCCGGAAGCGGAGGAAGACGGAACGGGAGTCGAGGAAATAGCAATCGGAGCTGGAGCGGGAGGAAGATGGAACGGGAGTCGGAGTCAGAGCCGGAAGAAGGAACGGGAGTCGGAGCCGGAGCCAGAAGAAGACGAAATGGGAGTCGGAGTCGAAATCAAAGTCGGCGTCAAAATCAGAGGAAGACAGAATGGGAGTCGGAGGCTGAGCCGGAGGGAGAGGGAATGGGAATCGGAGTCGGGGGAAGACGGAAGAATACGGAACGGGAGTCGGAGTCAAGCCCGGAGGAAAACTGGATGGGAGGCAGCGCCGGAACCGGATGAAAACGGAATGGGAATCGGAGTCGGAGCCCGAGGGAAGCGAAATGGGAGTCGGAGTCAGAGCCGCAAGAAGACAGAATGAGAGTCGGAGCCGGAGCCAGAGGACGACGGCATGGGAGTCGGAGCCGGAGGTGGAAGAAGACGGAATAGGAATCGGAATGAGAGCCGGAAGACAGAAAAGGAGTCGGAACCGAATACCCCCTATCGCCCTCTTCCTTCTCCTCCGCCCTCATCCTCGCCTTGTCCTCAGGTGTCCGGTGACTGGGCCGAAGAAAAAAGCTCGGGCGCTCGAAATTTTCCAAAACTGGACCCGTGGGCTTCTCCAGGAGACCGGCTTGACCGAGGTCTTATTGAGCCCAGCTGCACCGATGGGTCTGCAAGCCCAGACAACAAAGACAAATGCAGAAATCCAACCTGGATCTCCAAACATCGCCGAAGGCAATGACGATGGCACCTGCGCCATTGGACATCTAGTAGCACGCTCGGGGCTTCCATCCAAGCCAACGCGAACGCCCACGCCGGCGGTTGCGAATCCATTGACGCCGGCGCCCACGCCAACCCGAACGCCGGCGGTTACTCTAGCACCAGCGTTACTTCCGACGACATTGGCAGCCACGCCGACGCCACCGCCTACACACTTACGACGGCACCGACGATGGCGCTAACGAGAACACGAATGCCGACGCATGCAGTATTGATAAATGCGCTTACGCCAACGCGACTACAAGCACCCGCGCCAGCACCGATGCAATCATATTATGTTTGCGATTGGCGTTCGTGTGGGGGGGCGGCGAGTTGTACAATAAGCGGCACTGCGCGTTATTACGATGGATATGGGTATGGTGCCGACAATGAAAAACGAAAAAGATTTTATCGCTTCACGACGACAATGGTGACTATGTGGGACACTGTAGAGAATATGCACGGCGCGAGCCTACGATGCGAGCGACGGCACCAACGGGACTCGCAACTGAACAACGGGACTCGGAACTGGAACAACGGGACTCGCAACTCAACAACGGGACTCGCAACTGGCAACAACGGGACCCGCAACTGGCAACAACGGGACTCGCAACTGGCAACAACGGGACTCGCAACTGGCAACAACGGGACTCGCAACTGGCAACAACGGGACTCGCAATTGGCACGGGATTCGTAACTGGCAGCAGCGGGATTCGCAATTGGCAGGCTTGCAGTTGGCAGCAGGGAGACCTGCAATTGGCAGCAACGGGGCGCGCAAACGAAGGAATTGTAGAGACGTGCGGCTTTTGCAGGAGACCCCGTTTAAGCGGGAAAGTCGGTAAGAGGAAGAAAGTTTGGGTTAGGCGGGGGAACCGGCCTACCAATTCAGCAAGAGATCCGGCTTATGCGGGGGAACCGGTTTAAGCGGGATAGCCGGCTTAAGCAGGAGAGCCGGGAGAGCTGGCTTCAAAAAGAAAAGTAGGTTTAATGGGAGAGGTTGCTTTAACAGGAAACTGGGTTCAAACGGGACGGAAGGCTTGAAGACGAAAACGTTTTCAAGTCTAGAGCTTGTTTTTATGGGAAAGCCGGTTTGGTGGGTCGGCCTTAGCGGGACATACATAATGGTGAGATATGTCGGGGATTCGTTTATGGATTAGCGGTGAAATCCGGTTTTGTCTTATTTGTATTGCATTGATTTTGTATTATTATGTATTTCTTTCGATTGCGTAATCGTAAATGGCCCCCGTTCACCGCATTGCAAACGCTGCCGTAACTATGCGGAGAAGCTTATTTTATTCCCGACATTCTTCTGCATTGTTTCAAGGACCGAACCCGCGATCATAATGATTATTCCGTTTGTCATATGCGGGCCTCCTGCAGCCAATAGAATGACACTTCATTTCGACGACGACCTGCCGATGACAACGAAATTCCTCGACAATTTCATGGCGACGACCTGCTCGACGATAACGAAATTTTCTTGGCCGACCTCTTGCATGTGATCTTTCCTCCTCTTCACCCTCTTCCTCACTCGGACCTCGCAGAGCAATTATGTCCACCCCAAACGGCCGTGCTGAACCCCCCAACGGCCGCTAAGTCAGAACGCGGCCGCGATCGCGCCCCTTCCCGCCCGGCAGCTGTAAAGGTAAGTCTCTGCGCATTCGACGACCTGCTAGGCGATGACGAAATTTTCCCCGTGGCCTTCTTCGACCTCCTCCTCTTGGACCTCCTCTTTTGTTCTTCTTCTTCGTCCTTCTCTTCATGCTCCTCACCCTCTCTCTTTTTCATTTTCTTGCTCCTCGATCTTTTCCCTTTTCTCTTTCTTTCCCCAATCAGAGTTTGCCTCCGTAAGGCTCTGAGCGGATTAATATGACAGGGTAAGCCTCGTCGTGGATTTCGGTGGCCGCGCCGGGGGGCCCAAGTGTCAGGGGACGCCCGGGCGTTCCGCAGCCGCATGGTCCTATAGACTTCCGCGGGAATTGGAGAGAACTAGAATAAGAAGAGAATGGGAGGGGATCGGAAAAAATATCGGAACGGGAGCAAACCGGAATAGGAGGGAGCTGGAATAGGAGGGAGAGAACCGGAATGGGAGGAATGGGAGAGAACCGGAATAAGAAGAGAAATGGGAGAGACATCGGAAAAAGATATCGGAATGGGAGCAAACCGGAATGGGAAGGAGCCGGAATAGGAGGGGGAGAACTGGAACGGAAGGAATGGGAAAGAACTGGAATAAGAAGAGAAATGGGAGGGAATCGGAAAATGATATCGGAATGGGAGCAAACCATAATGGGAGGGAGCCGGAATAAGAGGGAGAGAACCGGAATGGGGGGATCTTGGGCAGCTACTGGTGCCGGGAAAACGCTTCCCAGGGAATGCAAATTGGCTTGGGTACATGCGACAGCCATCTGTTCGGGCGAGGATCCGGCGTACTACTCCACGCCAGGGTTTGGGCCGATAACGGTAAGCTATGGATGGCTCCTTCTAGGAGGTGTGGTGGGAATCGTCATGAGCATGCAAGTCATGCTCTTGTGCACACGCACACCGCTCGCGTTGGCTGTGCCGGCTGCGGCACCGGCAGCACCAGGTGGCATACTGGCATTACCAAATCAACCTACGCAGATGGAGCTTGCGCAACTGGAGGTGCTCCGGGCCTTGAGGGCGGGCGGCCGTGGCGCTCTCCGCACGATGGCGACCAACGCCGAGACGACAGAGACGGGTTTCCTCTACCATCTCGCCGGTCTGCCGGCACCGCCGCCGCCCAGGGCGGCCGGGGCGCATCCTGCCGGTGCTCCGTCGCCGTACTTGGGTGGGGCAGCACCCGCGGGGGCCGGGTACCACCCATACTAATCCGCCCCACGTGTGGGAGTTCCTGTCGCCTGCATGACGGTACCAATGCAGGCGGGAATTGGACGTTTGGGGATGTTTGTATTCGGTGTGAAGTTTATTTCAATGGTGTTGGATACAGGGCTGCAACCAATACCAATTCTACGGATGCCACTCGGATACTTATGGGTACAACGTCGGTACGTTGCGTGCGCCACGGTCTGCCTACGACTGCATCTCCCAACCACGGTTACCAGGAGAACCAGGAAGGAGAGGAGAAGGGCACGAAGGATAAAGATGGCCCCTATTGGAACCATTTTGGCCTCATTTCCAGGAGACCCCCAAGGAACGGCGCAAACATTCACGATCCGGGAGGCATGTTTCTTAACATATTTTGCGCTAGCTCCCACGGTGGGCCCCGCAGTAATCTTTCTGGACCTCGTTGGGCTCCCACGGGACCTCTACTAGCCCCAACGGCGGCACCAACAACGGGCGCTACGACCAGGCATTCCGACCTCAGCAACGACGCCGCCACCAGCTCCAACACCAACGTTGCCCAATGCAATATGCAGAAATGGCAAATGGACTGCTCGTGGTACGGCTTTGGCTATGGTTTAACATGGGGATTGGTCAATTCTTCAGTGGTTGGGGGTAACTTCGATTACGCGGTGCATTCGGTCCAACACCAAATTCGTCTCCGGCAATTCTGCAAACGGCCGCACACTACGATCTTACGATTTGCAACGGCAGTTTTGTATGGGGTACACGACATCTACTCGATTCGATACCATATACTTTTATACCGGTTATCATTCCTACACGGTTCACGCATTGGTGAGGCTTCAAATCCAGGACCACCACCATCGGCATCACAGTCTGGGCTCGACCGGGCTTTGCAACTTTTAGGGTTGGGAACAGCGCGCCGGAACAATGACGAAACGGGAATGCCCGGTGGGGAACGACAAGATCGGCTACTACCACCTATGACGTACGGTCCGCCTCCGCCCAACCCCATTTCGTATCCGTTTGTCCCGCCTGCTTTTATGCCCGCTTTTGTCCCGAGCAATGCTGGCACCAATGGACCGAACACCCACCGAGAGGAACCTTTGGGCGACCGATCTGCGGCTGCCGAGCCATTGTCCCCAGGAAGGGCGGAGTACGAACCGCTCCCCAGGGCCGTCCTGCGACCGCGGGAGCCCGAGGGTCCGAGCCACATGGGGGCACCTTGTGGGCCACTTCAGACTTCTGCCGGATCTGCCCCAGAGCTCCCAAATGATCCCTCAAGCGACCATGCCACCCCTCCGCCGTCCCCAGGACCCCCGCCTCCGCTACGTAACGATCACTCCCCGACTGCTCCCCCTGAGCCTTACCCTACTCCGCCGCCTGGTCTAGCTACGCGTGAACCTCCGGGGCCCGAACGTCCTCAGAGGGCACCTGCTTGCACCGAACGGCCCCGAACGAATGTCCGACACCCTCCCGGCGATTTGTTTGACAACAGCGACCACGAAGACGAACGCGCGGAACCACCACTGGCGTGCGACATCGGGGCGATGAGCGATTTGGATGACGACGGAGATGAGTGGGAAGGGAGGGGCGATACCCATGCTTACGAAGACCGCCCTCCAGAGCCAACAGGAACTTCGGGAAGGACCCAACCGCAATTGCGTAGTGCACCCCGCACTTTAGGTTTGGGCGGCCGTCCGACTCCGGATCCAACTTCCGAACAAGCAGAACAAGAAGAAGGAACAGGGCATGATGGTGCCCCCGACCGCGCAGATTTCGATCGGAGTATTGCTCAACCGACGCCTGACCTTTACACACAAGCTCGAAAACTACTCCGCATTGTTGACTCAATTCCCGCTGGAGCAAATGACGCAATTATGCTGGAACGGATTGAACAACAACACTGGTCAGCATTCTACGTCCCCCTTTTCTGGGCGGCCGCCGGTGATACTGATGATCACAATCTGGTGAGATGGCTCGAACAAATGGTCACACTATTTACTTACATCTTCCACAATTTCGATACATTAATATCTATGGCGACGGTCCGGGAGGCATTCAATGGTATACGGCACGGCATGCGTCAAATTGGTATTCACGACGCCCGTGGTCTTACTGCATGGTTACACGCGCACAACACTACAGGAATATATCATGTTGTGAATGCGTACTTCCCACAAGAATTGCAAGAACGACTACTGGATGATATTGCTGTCATGGCAGGTGCCGCACGCAGTCTCGATGCGGTCTTATTCACTATCACCGTTGGCTTGTTCAAAGCCCCTGAAGTGCGAAGATGGTTAACCGACGTGGCACGACCCCGAGAACCGGCGCAACCACGACGAGGTAGAAACGAATCTCGACCAACTGAACCACCGCGACCGACGGAAGTGCGCACCTCGGCCGAACCACAACCTACAACAAACACTGCACAGGAGCGGCCGCAGACTATTCCAGGCGGCACTCACCGACAAGGTCGCCCGGGAGTGGCACGCCTACCAAATGGATGGCGTCACATCGACGCAATCGATATCAGGAGCGAAGTCGACAATCACATCCAAACGATTCAAGCAATACCGAAATGCATACGCGGACCTTTCCTATGAATACTGACTCAATGCTTGGTAGAAATAGAAAGAACACATGTGTGTTGGGACCGGGATGAGAGTGCTGAGGGCGACTGCATTCGGGCATGGATGTTATTCTTACTGCTGCCCCGGATGTTGCTCCACCCCACGGCGCATGGAGGGAAGGCAGGTGAACGTGATCTACGCCAACGTATTGCTCTGTTCGATAATGGACATTGGGACCAACTCTTAAACCGAGCTCGGAACAACATTGCCACACGCAATTCCCGCTCACGCGTGCACCTGGGAGGACCGCCGGAGAGAAAGAGAAGATTGATAAGGCCATGTCTCTCATCAAACGTGGGGAATTGAGGCATGCTGCTAGGGTGCTGACTTCGACAGGGATTGCCCCGGGCACCCAGGCCACGCTGGACGAGCTGACCAACCCGCAACTACGGCCACAACGCGCTGCGGACCGTTTCCCCGATGACCTCGACGCCTTTGCACCTGCCCAACAGGTAGATTTGGACAGAGACATCTTTGCCACGACGTTGCGACAGACGAGGCGCGGGCTCAGCGGAGGGATGTGGGGTAGCAGGTACGAACACTTTAAACCTTGCTTGGAGGACGAAGTGGCCTTCGACGCTTTATATGAAGTGGCCCAACGCCTGGCTAAAGCGCACATCCCAGATACGATCAGGGATGCCATGCTCTTCTCTTCGTTGACTGCGCTACTTAAACCTAACACGAGTGTTCGTGGCATATCCAGCGGAGATACGTTTCGACGACTGGTGGCCAAAACATTGGCCAAGCAATTGCAGAATCCTCTCCGGGAAGCCGTGTGGCCGCGCAATTTCGGCATCTACGATCGGTCCGGAACAGATGCGGCCATACATCTGCTACGGTACATCACGGACAAGAACCCCGACAAAGTGCTCCTGAGCATCGACGGCGTGGGCGCGTTCGACCACGTTTCCAGGGCACGCATGTTTGAACAATTATTACAGAATGAACGCTTACACGGTTTGGTGCCATTTGTGAAGATGTGGTATGCTGTGCCATCACAATACAAATGGAAGGACGACCACGGGCGAGTACATACTATACCACAAGGGGATGGGGGAGAACAAGGTGACGCCCTAATGCCGGCATTGTTTTGCTTGGCTCTGCACACAGCGCTGGAGCAAATCAAAGCTGCGCTGCCAGAAGGGGCAGAAGTCGTCGCATACCTCGATGATATCTACATCGTCTGTGACCCCATGGACGTCGCACATATCTACGATGCAGTGCGCACTACGCTCCGGAACGTGTGCCGAATCGACGTCAACATTGGTAAGCTGGCAGGTTGGAGTAAGAACCGAGGCCCTTGTCCCCCAGGCCTGGCCGACAGGTCACCTACGGCATGGGTGCGCGACAACCCTGATTTTGAGCGGGGATTGCGGGTCCTCGGGGCACCTTTTGGTTCCAACGCGTACGTAGATCATTTTGGGAATGCCGAAGCTACAGAGAAGGCGAAGCTACTCAACATATTACCCAAGCTCCCTTCTCTGCAGATGGCGTGGCTCCTATTATATTTCTGCGGCGTGCCGCGACTCAACCACCTACTACGGACAACACCGCCGAGCCAATCGCGCATCGCAGCGCAGACGCACGACACCAACGTCGCAAGTACTTTTCGGAAGCTCTTTGGTATCCCCGGACCCGACAATTGGGGTCATCAACTACACGGTCTCTCTTACAATACGTGGTTGGCTCAATCACAATTGCCATTACGGTACGCTGGACTTGGATGGCGAAATTCTTGCCGGCTCACCCCGGCGGCCTACTGGGCGAGTTGGGCGGACTCCCTACGCAATATCACACGTGGTTTTCCGGAAATTGGTCGTGATATGCTTTACCACCTCAACGCGATAACGGGGGCAAACATCGACGGTGACCACGATTGCCCAGATTGTTTAATTCAGGCAGAACGGTCCGGGCGAATATGTGCAAATAATGGATGGCCTGGACGGCCCTTGTGGGCACAACTCGCTATGGGGGAGCGCCCGCCCGCACCGCCAGAGCAGCCGCTAGCGCTAGGTGAGTGGGCCCATGGATGGCAATTCCACGCATCGGACCCACTCGAACACACATCCCATGCACAATTGTTACGTGATTTAGGTGGTGGCCCCACAGCCCGGAGGAATGCGGCAACGATGGGTTCGGGGGCCTCGAGACGGGGGTCAGTGCAAACGGGGGTCAACCAGGGCGCCGGATCCTGCGGGATCCTGCGAAGGCCCCCTCTGGCTGACCCGGGTTAGGGAGCCGCTCGTGGCCGCGAGGCGGCCGCGCGCATTGGCTGACCCGGGTTTGCGAACCCCTGCGCTGCAGTTTTTTTTTCCTGCATTGCAGTTTTTGGTGTCCTGCTGACCCGGGTCTGGATTGACCCGGGTCAGAAGATCCCCGATTGGTAAAGCACGGGTGCATGCCAGCATGGGGCCTTATGCGTCAATATGGTTGACAACTTGCCCTACCACGCCAAGCTTAGTTACGGAGAACGCACAAATACTCTGCGCAGTTCGGCGTCGGCTGGGGATTGCAGTACTATTCGAAGGGGGGGCCCCCATGGGCACGCAACAATGGCAACAAATCACAATGGGAGGCAGTCGGCATCAACAAGTGGTGGCAGCATGGAGGCAAGTGTTCACCGAAGCAGGGGCTCTGATCCCTGACAGAAACGTGGAACGCCTGCTGGCAAATACCCGCATCCCTACTTCACCCAACGATTTGCGACGATTGGATTTGGTGGTGCCGGGACTGCGCGTGGAACGCGGACTGCCTCTCTTTTGTGACGTAACCGTGGTGTCACCAATCAGTGGTACTGGAGCGCCCAGGGGGGGAACAAGCAACCAAGCAGGCCGGCTTTTAGACAAAGCGGAACACGACAATAACATTACGTATGCCGACGTGATATCCTCCGGACTTGGTTCACTGCAATGCTTGGGTGTCGAAGTACATGGCAGATGGGGGCGACAATGCGTATCGCTAGTCCCTGCATTGGCGCGGGAACGTTGTCGAGATTTACCCGGCGCTATATATACGACGGGGTACGGCTTTGGGATTGTTGCATCGGTGGTGGGGGATGTTGGGGATGGCCGTGCAAAGGTCAGTAGCAGACATGTGCCACCATACTTACACGGACCTTCCCCCTACCTCCTTCCAGATAGCGTTCCAGATAGAAATATCGAGCGATTACTTGTGCGCACAAACATCCCCATACCTCCCGAAGATTTACGTCGGTTGGATTTGGTGATTCCGGGACTCAATGTTCATCGTGGTCTACCACTGTTTGGTGATGTTACGATCGTAAGACCTATTTCGCGGAACGGGCAACCGAGATCGGGGACTAGCAATCGCGGTGGAGCATTGCTGGAACAAGCAGAACAACAGAACAACAGGGATTACCACGAAGTCTGGGAAAGTGGATTGGGTTCGTTACTATGCTTAGGCTCAAAAGTATTTGGCCGATGGGGGGCCCAAAGTATACAGATCGTACCAGAACTCGCTCGCGAGCGCCCCCGGGGCTTGCATAGGAGAATCCGGCGGGGCACAACTTTAGGTTTGTTGCACCGGCGGTGGGGGCTTCTAGGGATCAGCCTGCAGTCAGCCGTCGCCAGGGCTGTATTGCGGGACGTGGCTGACCTACCAGAAGTGCGGCTCGAGCCCACACCACCACTTACAGACCTGGAGGTGGTGTAACTCCTCCTCCCTCCTCCTCCTCCTCCTCCTCCTCCTCCTCCTCCTCCTCCTCCTCCTCTGACGCTGCTTAGCGCGCTTAGGGCGTCTCCGCTGTTTCACCCCACTCGGGTTTAGCGATGGGCACTTGGTGCTGTGTCGTGGCTGCGCTGCGAAGGGGGAAAAAAAAAAAAAAAAAAAAAAAAAAAAAAAAAAAAAAAAAAAAAAAAAAAAAAAAAAAAAAAAAAAAAAAAAAAAAAAAAAAAAAAAACTTCCCCCTACGCACTTGGAGCCATCCAACCTCGACGACTTGGAGGTCTTGTGATCGCGAGCCTGACTGCCTCCCGGGCAGTCCCCTTCCCGTTCCTCCTCCTCCTCCTCCTCCTCCTCTTCCTTTGACGCTGCTTTGCTGCGTCCTCCTACTCGCTGGGTTTCACCCACGTTCGGTTTTCGAGCGTGCACTTCCGAGGAGCTCGAGGCGACAGAGGGGAGCTGGCGCGCGGTATATATATATATATATATATTATATATAATATATATATATATATTATTATATAATAATACAAAAAAATAAAAAAAAAAAAAAAAAAAAAAAAACCTCGTTGTTGCCAATTGCCCCGTTGTTGCCAGTTGCCGGTCCCGGTGTTGCCAGTTGCGACCCCCGTTGTTGCCATATGCAAGTTCCGTTGTTGCCAGTTGCGAGTCCCGTTGTTGCCAGTTGCGAATCCCGTTGTTGCCAGTTGCGAGTCCCGTTGTTGCCAGTTGCGAGTCCCGTTGTTGAATTGCGAGTCCCGTTGTTCCAGTTGCAAGTCCCGTTGTTCAGTTGCGAGTCCCGTTGCCCTTCAAGCTACAAGGCTGCGCAGAATGGGCATTCCCGATTCGTTTGTCCAAGCCGGGTGAGATATTACAGCATGATTTGGGGAACGGTTTGAATTGTCTGGGCATGTTGCTTATGTCGGTGGTATCCATTGCGATTTACAGGTTATCTCCTGTGCGCGGTGTCCGCATCGGGAAAGCGAGAAATCCAGGACCACCATCATCGCGGGGAGAGGCGGCGGCGAACTTGCGGAATCTGGACATATTAGGATCGACGGGCGCACAACCGCAGCCACCCGACCTGCGCATATCCGCATCCGCATCCTGCTCCAAGGGCTCAAGGGCCCAAGGGCTCAAGGGCTCCAGGGCTCCAGGGCTCCATACACCCATAACCTATCTCCCTTCCTGCACTCACCGCTTACATCTCACATATCATCCTTTTGTTCCTCGCCCTCACTGCGTCCGTGTGCCGACGACCGATGGCATGTATAGGTCAAGTGGTAGACGGTATTCTAACAGCAGTTTGTGGTATCAATTGGGCTGGTTGGGGTGGTGCTGCTTGGAATGCAATGGGGCTATGGGCAAGCACAGCTACAAGGTACACTACAACATTCCTCGCTGGATTACTTCGCGAATGCTACCTCGCGGGGGCCCACGCCACAGCGATTTGCACTGGCCAGGACCCCCACTACTACGCAGTGCCGGGTTTCGTTCCGATTGTGCTGGGGTATGGCTGGATGGTGGTTGGCATCATTGCGGGGGCGCTTATCATGCAAAGCATGGGGTACTCAACCAAACCACCGCCCCAACCCCCGGTGGGCCCCCCGCCAGGCTTGGCCGCCCCGCCGCCACCAGCACAGGCGCTAACACCAGAAGAAAGCGCCCGGCTCGAAGTCATCCGGGCTTTGACCGTGGGCGGCCAAGCGGCCTTGCAAGCGAGGGCACAGATCGCGAACATGACGGAGACCGAGTTCTTGCGCAGATTGGCCGGGCTCCCGGCGCAAGCCCCTGCGCACCTGCCATACGGACCCGCAGGGAGAGGATCACGGTTGCCGGGACATGGCCCCTACTAATGGTTACTAAACCGATACGCGCGGCATGGTGGTCTACCCGAACTACCGGCCACGGTCCGCCAGGAGGGAGGGGGAGGATGATGAGTTTGATCATTTCCTTTTGTTCCCGCCCACCTTTTCGGACTTCCCTGAGCGCGATCTTGGACTCCGCCCTTTATGTCACTCTGACTCCGGCTTTCATCCCCTATGCTCCCAGCAGTCCGACACCGGCTTCCGACCAGGGCGCCAACGAAGATTCCTACGAGGGCCCCCAACGGCTCCCCCAGAGCAATAGAAGTTTCCATAAAGGGCCCCGTGGCATTTCCAACAGAGGGCCCGAAAGAGGTTCAAGAAGAAGGCCTACAAATACCCCCGGCGATACTTCCATCTTCCGACTCCCGCTCCGACCCCGGCACCCACCGAACACCCAACAACTGATCGACGATGAAGGTTCCTACGTCAGCGCCCTCTGGGGTATCTGTTCGATTTCCGACTCCCGCTCCGACCCCGGACCCGACTCCAGGAGGCGACCCCACCTCCGACACCGGTACGCAGGCAGTTTAATGCGATTTCGGCATTGGTTGCGCTTCTTGATAGTCATTAGTGGGAGGTGGGACCACGAAGCTTTGGATCGATCGCGATATTGCCTCGACCTCTGCCTCCCAGTCCGACCTTGGCTCCGACTCGGGCGTCCATCGCGGCATCGTCTGCGGACTTTCCGACTTTTATCCCGACCCCGGCTCCAACCGATCACCCATTGCCCGATCGATTATGCCCGACTCCCATTCCCACCCCATTTCCGACGGACGAAATATTGGAGCGGCGAACTATCCAGGATGCATAAGAACGACGATGGGGCAGGAAAACACGTGCAAGATGAGGAATCAAATGAAGAGGATGAGGGAGACGACGATGACAGAATGAACGGCGAAACGAACCAAAAGGAAAAGGACCACACTACCGATGCTTATCTATGGTCTCCAATTCCGGCTTCGACATCGGGCGCTACGACGGCTACAACACGACCGCCTTGTCCGACTTCGGTGCC
Organism: Prorocentrum cordatum; assembly: GCA_963575745.1. Classification (NCBI taxonomy): domain Eukaryota; class Dinophyceae; order Prorocentrales; family Prorocentraceae; genus Prorocentrum; species Prorocentrum cordatum. The sequence goes on from CAUYUJ010016803.1 coordinate 129,209, forward strand.
TATGGCAGTACGGGGAATAAAGGTCATAAAGCACGGACCCTTATATTGGTTACTAGCCGCTCTCATTCCCCCGCCCGCCCTCCCTTCCTCCGAGACGGAACCCGATAAGAGGCCCCACGAAAGCTTGCAAAATAGATGCGAAGATAGTCCCATTGGAGGCTCATGCGGGGGGTCGTTCAGAACTTCAGAAGGCAAACTTGTGAGCATAAGGTTCCACGATGGCCCCCCAAAAAAAACCACCTGGGTCCTCGACGCTAACGTTCCGACTCCGATTACATTTCTGACTCCCGCATTCGATCTTCCGACTCCGGCTGAGACTTCCGACCCCATCGCTATTGATGTTCATATGTGGTCTCCAACTCCAGCATCGAGTTTGGATACTGCGACGGCTACAACACGACCACCTTGTCCATCTTCGGTACGCACTGCAGCGCAGAGAATACATGCCATAAAGCACGGACCCCTATATTATTACACACGGCAGTACAAGGTTACACTACATGCTGGGGGAAAAATCGGGGAAACAGCGCATCCAGGGCCGCAGGTAATACAATTATGCTTGCGATGGTGTGGCATTCCATATTGCAGCAACGCCTCAAATGCAACATAATAGAATGGTGCGCGCCATGGTGGCAATGGCCGGCAATTGCAACCAATTGCTGCCCGACGTGGTCCCGATGGAGGTATCGATTCCCCACTTTACGATGCTCGGCATTTTCAAGCATACGAGGACCACTACTATCACCATGGAGATGCCTCAGGACCAGCTACCGCAAAATGCTGGCACGTATGGCACAACCAACATCCGTATGGTAGGGGCTTTCACCTACAGGGTCCGGTTTTCTATGTCATATTTGGGGACGTGCAACCGACGAATGTTGACATGTTACGTTTGGACGCGCCTTGATAAGGATATTGACCTCTATAAGGCAACAACTTTGGTTTTACGCCGCTACCGCCATGTTTGCGAACGTCTAGCTCCGTCCGTACTGCAACATCTCCCATGCACTTGTAAGCGTCCAAAACCCGGATAGCGAAGCCAAGCGCGGAACGCCGCACGGGGACCTCTGCCAGGCCACCGGAAACGATGCGCGGGACGCTGGAAACCTCGCAGGAAACGCTTGCAGGGGCGCCGTTTACGATGCGTGGAGCCCTGCAAAGCGCGCAAGGAAGATCTGCCTAGGAGCCTGGAAGCACTGCCGAAGCTCTTCCGAAGCTCTGCCGAAGCGCTTCGCGCACCCTGGAGCCACGCGTATTGGGAAACGCTAGGAAGCCACGCTCCCGGACGGGCTGCCGGTTCCGGCAGGGCGCTGCGGGGATCGTGGACCGGCGGAGGTGGGCGTGTCCTCCTCACCACCGACAGCCGGCTTCTTATCTGAAACCCTCAGCTCTCCAAGGAGCTATCCGGGAAAATTCTCGCCGTATGCCGGTGTGCGGATAGGGGAGGCTGCGCATCCAGGTCCACCTGGACTTGACAGAGCGTTGCAACTGTTGGGGTTGGGACCTACAAATGGAAATCGCGCGGCTGAAGATGGAGACCGAATTCTATTTACGTCACCCGCACCACGACTCCGACCACGACAACTTGCCGACGTACCACCAACTACGGTGTCATCCGGTCCGCCTCCCCACCTTCCTAACGTAACCCCCTACCCATTCGTCCACCCTATCCCCGTGCCCGCCCCTGTCCCCGTTACCTCGGCTCCAGAGCCACTATCACCAGGAAGGGCAGAATACGACCCACCGCCGCAAGTACCCCCTATCGACAGGGCCCTTGAGCTCTTGCATCTGGGGCCTGGGGTGGGCACTCACGACGACGCTCCCATTCCAGCCCCAATTGAGACTCGCGAAGCGGCCCGCATTGCAATTTCAGCAGCATCAATGCCCGGAACCCCCACCTCAATCCCAACCCCCGCGGGCACACCGCCCAGCCCTCCACCTGGACTGACCTTCCCTGCGCCCCTCCAGCCTGGCCTTGACCAACAAGCTGGCGCAGACTCTTCTCCCTATATGGGGCCAGCTTGTGCAGACCTCGCAGCTGGACCAACCCCTCCAGTCGGCGATCGTTCGGACGATGACGACGCGGCGGTGGCCATCTTTCTGCCAGAACCATCTGCCAGGCGAAGCGTACGCTCCATGATGCGCCTATTGGATCGTGCAAGTGCGTCGGCCACGGAGGAGGAGACAATGGAGATTATTGGCAACCACCGATGGTCAAAATTCTTGGAGCCTATTATTTGGACGGCTGCGGGAGATACCATATCTCACCCTGCCCTAGATTGGCTTTGCGTCGTTATCTGCCGACTCGCGACCAATGCGCAATTCAACGGCCAACCACTGACACCAGAAATATTGCGATTGGCATTTCTATGGTTCCGACAGTTCTTCCGCGAAGTGGGAGTAACGAATGTCGACGAATTGGGCCCGTGGGTGTTCAATGAAGGCGTGGCTGACGCGAGCGTGCAAGCATGGCAATACTTGGGGCCAGAGGCACACAATCACATCATCGATAGGGCATGCCGACTATCGACGGAATGCGGAGCACTGGAATCCGCACTTGTTGCCGCGGCACGCTGCTTGCACGACCACCCAAATGTACGACGGTATCTCTCAGGGGCTGTACAGAATCACGGTTCAGATCTGCATGAAGATCCGCGGCTTCCAGGCCCCTTTGCACCAAATAACGACGACCGACGGCAGGCCCCCCAACCACCACCTGGCGATGATCCCCTGGGGCCAGCGGCGCCACTAGCGTGCGACGTGGGGGGCATGAGCGATACCGATGATGACGGCATCGATTTCGAACCAACCCGCCCTCCACCACAAGCCCGCGAGGCGGCGATCCAACTTTTGCGATTGGTAGATTCGATACCTCTTGGGGCAAGTGACGCGACAATCGACGACTATGTTCTGCGACACAGATGGTCATCATTCAACATACCGATATGTTGGATGGCAGCCGGGACCAACGATAATTCAGAACTACTCGGATGGATGGAATCAATGGTGCAATTCTGCATGGACGAGTTCCCGACTTTCCACACGCTTGTGTCCGTTCAGACCATACGGGATGCATTCACCCACATACGGTTTGGTATACGGCAAATGGGGATTGCAAATGCAGACGGGTTGGTTCTATGGCTCCAAGCGAACGGGGCACGACACGCTGTAAACGAACATTTTCCAGAAGAATTGCAAGAACGACTGATGGACAATATAGCCGCGTCGACTGCTATGGCAAGGAGGATGGAAACGGTATATTTTGCGATGACAGTGGGCATGTACAAGGCGCCAGATCTGCGACACTTTCTCTCCCAAGTATTGCAACCCAATCTCCAACCAAGGGCAACGCCACCACTCCCCAGAGAATCCGCGATCCCTGGAGAGGCAGCTCCAGCACCTCGAGGCGAACCCTCACAAGCAGCCACGCACAGGGGGGGACGCCCAGGCATTGCTCGAGTGCCGAACGGATGGAGACACATCGACGCTGTGGACATCAAAGAGGAAATCGACGTGCAGGTGAAGACACTCAAATCGATCCCAAGATGCATCAGGGGCCCATTTCTGCGCATCTTAACTCAATGTTTAGCTGAAGTGGAGCGGGCACATTTGTCTTGGGACAGAAATGACAATGCCGAAGGGGATTGCATCCGGGCGTGGATCTTATTTCTTCTCCTCCCTCGCATGCTCCTGCACCCAACCACGCACGGAGGGAAAGCGGGAGAGCGGGATCTCCGAAGACGTGTTGCCCTCTTTGATTCCGGCGAATGGGGGCAGTTGCTGGACCGAGCACGGCAAAGAGCGACCAAACCACAGGCGCGCAATGCCAGCCGCACGAAGACCGACATTGAAAACGACGAGGCTAAGATCAACGCAGCGATTTCTCTAATTCAGAAAGGAGAACTCAGCCACGCGGCCCGCCTGCTAACCTCCAAAGGGCTTGCCCCAGGCACACGGGCTACGTACGACGAGTTAGTGAACCCACTGTTGCGACCGGCAGAACCAGCTGAAGATTTCCCTGCAAACCTCGAGGACTTCCACACTGAACCAGTTGAATTGGATAAAGGAGTTTTTGCGCAAGTTCTCCGCGAATCCAGACGGGGTCTGAGTGGTGGCTTATAGGGTAGCCGATACGAATACTACAAAGCATGTCTGGAGGACGACGCGGCCTTCGACTCTTTACACGAAGTGGCGCAAAGACTGGCGAAAGCAGAAGTCCCGATTGTCATAAGAGATGTTTTGTTGGTGTCCTCACTGACGGCCCTTCTCAAACCCAACTCGCGGGTACGGGGCATCTCAAGCGGGGATGCTTTCAGGCGGCTGGTAGCCAAATCATTGGCCCGACAATTGCGAACACCCCTACGTGACGCAGTATCGCCATTGAATTTCGGGCTACACGATCGCAGCGGCACCGATGCAGCCATCCACTTGCTCCGGTATCTCTCAGATGCAGACCCTGATAAAGTAGTTCTCAGCATCGACGGGGTCGGAGCCTTCGACCACATCTGCAGGGCGAGGATGTTCGAGGAACTCATGCGTACACGCGAACTTCACGGGCTTCTACCGTTTGTGAGACAATGGCACGCCGTGCAATCCAAATTCAAATGGAGAGATTGCGACGGGAAGGTCTACACGATACGGCAAGGAGACGGAGGGGAACAAGGCGACGCGTTGATGCCGGCTTTATTCTGCCTGGCTTTGCGGCCCGCCTTACAACGAATTCAAGAATCCCTCCCACCAGGTTCCCACGTCATCGCCTACTTGGACGACATATATATCGTTTGCAATGCGGCGGATGCCTCAGGTATATACGATCTAGCACGCGATACTCTACGGGAGGTTTACCACATCGATGTGAACATTGGGAAACTTGCGGCCTGGAGCAAGCACCCCAACCCGTGCCCGCCAGGACTGGCCCAGCGGGCGGCGAACGTATGGGTACACGACAAACCCGCAGCAGAGCAAGGTTTACGAGTGCTGGGTGCACCGATGGGCACTGATGCATATGTCGAGGCCTTCGGGGCCACGCTGGCAGAGGAGAAGGCGAAGCTACTACAAACACTACCTCAGCTCCCTTCGCTTCAGGCAGCATGGCTTCTACTCTACTTCTGCGCAGTGCCGAGGCTGAACCACCTGCTACGGACCACGCCGCCAGCGCAATCCAGAACTGCTGCCATTGCGCACGACAACCATGTTTTGAATACGTTCAAAACGTTACTCGGCATCCCAGGCCCAGAAGAATGGGCTAAAACACTGCACGGAATCACTTGTGACACGTGGGTGGCCCAAGCAAAGCTTCCACTGAGGTATGCCGGATTGGGGTTGCGCGACTCCGTACGGTCCGCGCCCGCAGCATATTGGGCCAGCTGGGCAGACTCAATCGAAAGCTTGGCACAGCGGTTCCCGACGGTGGGTACGGACATCATTTACCATCTGGGAGCGTTACATTCAACACCACATCTGGAGGCAGAGCGGCGACCCGATTGCTTAAAGGCCGCGGAACTGGCCGGGCGAGTTTGCGCAGACATGGGATGGACCAGCCGACCTACGTGGGAGAACTTGGCTACTGGAGAAAGGCCGCCTGCCCCCGACCCACATCCTCATGCTCTCGGCGAATGGACCCATGGATGGCAATTCCACGCATCGGACCCTATCGAAGCATCCGCACATGCCGCACTACTTCGCACGCTGGGGGGGGGGAGATGGGGCCAGGAGAAACGCAGCGACGACGGGGAAGACACGGATCTTTTCCTGCATGGGCCCATATGCAGCAACATGGCTCACCATATGTCCCACTACCGACACTTTACGATTGGATAACAAGACTATGTCTTGTGCTATCCGCCGCCGGATTGGTATTGTTGTCAAATACGACGGCCGGGGCCCGCATGGCCATGCCGTAATGACAACAAACCATAATGGAAGGCTCAACTCAAGACATACGCAAATGGTGAATGCGTGGCGACAGGTTCTAATGGAAGCAGGGGGGCAGATACCAGACAGAAATGTGGAACGCTTACTCCGAGAAACGCACATACCGATTCCAGCAGGCGACGACCGACGGCTAGATCTTATTGTTCCTGGGCTCAATGTCGATCGAGGGTTGCCACTCTTCTGCGACGTTACTGCGGTGTCTCCCCTTGCACGCACGGGGGGCCCGCGCTACGGAACAAGCAACAAAGGTGGGAAGATGTTGGAAAGGGCCGAACAAGACAACAATGTGACTTATCACGACGTTATTTCAACGGAACTGGGGTCACTACAATGTCTGGGGGCAGAGGTGTTTGGAAGATGGGGCAAACAACCCGTGCGGTTACTGCCCGCGCTGGCCAAGGAACGGTGCAGGTACCTACATGTGCGAATACGGCGGGGTACAACATTGGGCCTTCTACGCAGATGGTGGGGGTTCCTTGGCACTACTCTGCAAAAAGCCGTAAGCCACATGGTGCTGGAGGAGTGGTCAGATATCCCGACACTGAGGCTTGAAGCCCCCTGCCCGCTGGACGAGCTCGCTGTCCTGTAGGCTGGAGGGGGCGCCTTCCCTCCTCCTCCTCCTCCTCCTCCTCCTCCTCCTCCTTTTCCCTGCTTAGCCGCGCGCCGGGGCTGTGCAGGTTCCGTCGTGTTTCATTCCATTTGCGTTTAGCGAATGGCACTTGGAGGCGCATGTGCGCGGGCTGCGCTGCGGGGGAAAAAGAAGAAGAAGGAGAGGAAAAAAAAAAAAAAAAAAAAAAAAAAAAAAAAAAAAAAAAAAAAAAAAAAAAAAAAAAAAAAAAAAAAAAAAAAAAAAAAAAAAAAAAAAAAACTCCAATTCGGACCTCCTTCGGCTTCAGCAGGACGACCAACTTCGATTGCAGCGTTCGACGGACAAAACGCGACAATGCGACTTGCGGGTTCTTCTCCCTGGCACGGGCAGCAAATCATATAATTAATAATCCCGAGGAACCACTCCCCTCGGGCAGGGCTGAATTCGACCTACCTCCGCCTCCGCCTGCCCCCTCTCCTCCGAATCCATCGGTTGGCCCCCTTCCCCGCGCTCCCCCGACTGTCCTGCCCCTTCTGCCTCCGAATGTCTGCCCGCCTCCGATGCCACCTCCGAAGGCTGCGATCTCTCGCGGGGGCGCCGTCTCCGCTCTGCGATCGCTCGGGGCCTTGACTGCGCCTGCTGGGCCGCCCCAAACAGCCGAGGCAAAACTGTTCGGCCAAGCGATGGAGCCCCACGCCTCCCTGCTCAGGAAGACATAGGCGCCCTGCGACCCGACGCGACCAACCGCGGCGCGCTTCCCGCCCCGCTTTTTGCCGACCCCCCCGGCCTCATTGCCCCTCGCCCCTGGCCTCCTTCCGTCTACTCCCATGGCCGCCCCATCCGAAGGAAATGCCGTCGATCGCAGGCTTCCGCGAGCCTCTGCTCATCCCGCTTCCCCCCCGGATGCGAGAGCGCCATTGGGGCCCGAGCCTCTTCCACGCGACAGTGCTCGCCCTCGCGCAGCGACTTTCCCTGGCGATGTCCCGGCGGGGGCGCGATCTGGCTCGCCCATTCCGACTCCAGTCGCCGCGCTTCCCTGTCCTCCGACTCCGTTGCAGGCATGGCTACTCTAGAGGTTCTTCCCGGGGAACCCGAGGCGCCATCTCATGAGGCAGCGCTGGCATGCGACATGGGCGCCACGAGCGAGCTCGACGATGACGACGACGACGACGTCATCATCATCGCAGGAGTCCGGGACGAGGGCGGGGACGTCGCAACCCCGACCGATGGCTTTCCAGACCAATCCCAAGTTCCAAGCCTTATCCAACCCCGCCGCCCGTCACGGCCCGGCCCCGAAATGTTCCCTGACCTCGTGCCTGCGCCGACGACGAGGAGGGCAATCCACAACTTATTGGAATTAGTACTTAGTACATGCCAAACCATTGGGAAGCGCGCAGGAGCACGCACGGAACATACTACAACTATATCGTTGGTCGCCATTTATCGCGCCATTAGTTTGGGCGGCGGCGGCAAGCAATGCGGACTCACCACTTCTGACCTGGATGTACAGCGTTGTCGCAAGATTCGGTGCTGCAATACATGGAGTCAACAGCCCTCTAACGGCACATGCGCTCCGCCGTGCGTTCCAAAATTTACACCCGGCATTTCGGAGCTTCGGTGTCCAAAACGAAATGAGATTTCCAGCGCAAGTACGGGTGGAAGATTAGTTAACGGAAGATTTTCCAATCGGTGGTTACAGCCGGGGGATGCACCAACTAATCTTGCATCGAGCTATTCCGGCTCAAGCTATTCCGGCTTGAGCTTCCCAATCCTCAGCCCCCCGTTCTTTCACTCATTGTTTACATCCGTTTTCTTTTCCACTTACCATCACTTACCCCTTGCAATTCCTACGACAGTGTGCCGGGAGGGACAGGGATGGAATGGGTACGACAACAGCTTGGCGGCGTGGATTGGGGCTCTGCGTTGTCCTCGGTCACTGGTGTGGCGTCCAGCGCAGCTCAACATACGATGGGTGCGGCCGGGTCTGCTTTAGCATTCCTATCCACGCTCCCACGGGAATGCAAATTGGCAACAGTCCACGCTGGCGCCATTTGCGGCGGAGAGAACCCAACATACTACTCCACGCCGGGGTTCGCCCCCTTCGCGGTATGCTATGGATGGCTAGCGTTTGGCGCATTTCTTGGCATCCTGGTCACTATCTTGATCATGCAGTGTGCGGGCTACTCCCGCCATCCGTCAGGACCGTCGTTTGCAGCCCCGACGCCGGATGCGGCGCATATGGATGTGCTCCGGCACCTGGCGGCAGCGACGAATCTTCAACACGCTTTACAGGCACTTGCTGCCAGGGCGGGCTGTGCGGCACAAGATGTCCAGCGCCAGTTGGGCCTCCCGGTAACAGCGCCAGAAGCTCCGGCGGCGCTGGCTCCGCTCGGCGCGCCGCAGGCGGCGGCGGCAGCGGCGGCGCCACCGTTAGCAGCTATGTACCCGCCACCGGGGTTACGACAGAGGGTTGCGACACCACCTCCGCGCCTGTTTTGAGCGGCGGTCCTACTATCGCACCTCCGACGGAAGCGGCTCAGACGGCGGCTTCCTTGACATCAGCGTCCCCGGGCAGAATGGCTCCGTTTGCGCTTCCGATGGTAATGGCTCCGCCTGACAAACGGAATTGGGCAGCTGCAGCGCAGCTTCAGGCCACACTGATGGGCGTGAGCGTCACCACCATTATGGGCGGCATCACTACCGACGCCAGTCCGACGACGCGGACGTCCACGCCAATAACAACACCAACGCCTACGACGGCACCGACACCATCGACAAATACGCCCACGCCAGCTCCACCAACGGCGCCTTCTCCAGCAGCGACGCCACGTCCTACGACGCCGCCGGGATCTGGTCCACCTACATGCCCAACAAGCTCTCCAGCAGGTCTGGTTCCGACCACTGGAATTGTTTACGATGTGGCATCGGCTACAACAAAACCAAGCTATCCATTTTCGGTGTTCGTCCCCGGCGCATGGATACCAACACCGACTACGACCACACCGACTACAACGCTGCTTGCGGCTACAACCAAACCGCCTTGTCCGACTCCGACTCCAATTCCGGCATCGCCTTCCGATAGCACGACGTCTACAACACGACCACCCTGTCCGACTCCGACTCCTACTCCGGCATCGCCTTCGGATAGTGCGATGGCTACAACACGACCAAAAGGCACTATGATATCGACGGCTTACCCAACTTCGGTAGGCAGGCCGGTACGGGAAGCAAAAAACGTAAGCATAAGCAGAATGTCAGATCTCGTTTCCGACCTTTGTCCCCCGCCCGCCCCCCGAGCCTCCGAGGACAATTCTGATTGGCACGACGCCGATTCCGATCCTAAGTGGTTTAGCTCCGAACCCGATGGCGGCAACGACTGCGATAACCTAAGAGACGAAACCGACAATGCCGACGATAACCACCCTTCACTCCGACGTCATCTTCGGGCCCCTCCAACTCCGATTTCCCAACCTCCTCCAACTCCAACGGTTCAGGCCACCAAGGAAGGTATGGCGACTGCGGCAACGGGCACTACGACATCGACGGCCTATACAATTTCGGTCCGAAGGCCGGTACGGCAGCTCCCAACTACGACGGTTCTGGGGCAGGCATGGGTTTCGAATTCTTCCCTCCGATCCACCCGCCCTCCGTTCCCCCCGCCCTCCGAGGCCCCCGATCCCCAAGTCCCATTTCCCATCCTTTCTCTTGCGGCATGCGTCCCCTCCGCCCCCCGTTCCCTCCGCCCTCCGACTCCACCGCCCAGAAATCATTCGCTCCACCTGAAGCCAAGAGAATTTGATAAGAGGTTCTGGGGCCATGTTGACACGCTCTTACGCGCTCCTCGGGACCTCGTGGGGCTCTGGTGCACGAGCGGCGCACGCGTGAATGCGAACATGTATATGGTTATCCATGCATTTGTTTCTGTTCCGGCTGCGCCAGCCTGGGTGACTGAAGTGCGGGTCGCATCGACTCCGGCGAATGGGCACGACATTATGTGTGAAATGCCCGTATTCGGATACCGGGTGTTCTATGTGGGTAATGGGTACGGCGGTGTACGGTACGTCTGTAAACGCATTACAATCGGTGCTCACGTATTGTTAGGCCACTGTGTTCCAATCATAATGCGCATGCAACTGAAGATCGATAATATGTGTTTACGCTTATCTTGCACACATATTTTGCCGTACAGGTTTTCGCCATGGTCTGGGATTCGTATTGGGGGGCCTTCGCATCCAGGCCCCAGGCGAGGTTTACGATACGAGATTGGACCAACCTCAACGTGGATTACGACTACGACGCCCGTTCCGACTACGACACAGACTCCGAGAACAACATCACCGAGCACGCTTATTCCAACTTCGGTTCACCGACCGGTACGGGGGACAAATTGCGTAAATAAATTATTCGACCCCCTTCCCCCTCCGCCCCCGTGCCCTCCCGCTACCATTCCCCCGTCCGCCCCCGCTTGCCCCAATAACGGTAGTGAACGGTTGGATTGCGAATTGGGAGTGCGAGTCCAGCTATTACCATACAAGTTGTCTCCATCGGCGGGGGTTCGTATCGCGGAGGCCAGACGCCCAGGTATCGCGGAGGCCAGACACCCAGGGCCCACACAAGAACGAGCTCTTGCTGCACTCAGGGAACTCGGGCTCGCAGGTCGCAGAAGTCCGGAGGCTAGGTATCCTTTCCCTTACCCTGCCCACCCCATCCCACCACCTGCTGCTCAAGCAAGAGACGCGAATCACCAAGAACCTTTGTCCCCAGGCAGAGAAGAGTTTGAACCACCACCTCTACCGGCTCCCGAATCACTTCGGCCCTCCCCGACCGCCCTCCCGTCCAACGCCCACCCCAGCCCTCTCCATCAAGCATGTGCAGACTTGCGGGTACCAGCGTATTCAGACCCTCCCCACCAACCACCGCCTCCCGATCTCGCCGACCCCCCCGGGCTAGCAACACCAACGGATGCCCTACCCCGTGGACCACCTGGTGCCATGCATGGCGATTCAGAGGACCCAGGCCCTGAAGGTATGCTTGCGTGCGATATCGGGGGCATGAGCGACATGGATGACGAAGACGACGAAGATTTCATTATTACGGGGACTCGGGATGCCAACGACGGTCTCCAAGCACCACCGCAGGCAGCATTGAACGGAGCAATATTCTCTCACCTCAGCCCCCCCAGGGCAATCCGAGGAAAAGTATATCTTATCCTGCAAATGCTGGACACAATCCCGCTCAATGCTACAGATCAGGATGTGATGGGGGCGATTCTGCAACACAGATGGTCAGGATTCAATAATCCCATTATTTGGGTGGCCGCTGGAATCGATGACATACCGGGGATTCTGATATGGTTGGGTTCGGTCTTAGATGCATACCCGGGTGTAATGCATGGTGTGAGCGGTGCGGTTACAAGCGAAACAATTCGCCAAGTGTTTCCCGACCTTCGGCAGGCGTTGCGGTACTGCGGCGTACGGGATCAACAGGGTCTTCTGCATTGGCTGGAACAAGAAGGTTTCAACGTGCAAGGTATGAACGCAAATGGTTATTTGCGTAGGCTTGAACACAACGCACGTATCAGTGAACATAACAAACTTGGAACTGGCATATGCGGCTGTGGCAAAATGCATCTATAACAATCCCGACTTCCGGCAGTATCTTTTCGGAGAGGTCTACAACAGGGTTATCGTCCGCGAGCCACTGCAACCATGATCATCTACAGCAGCACCGACCGCTGGACCACCTCGCCCAGCCCAAGCATCAAACGTACCATCCAATATTCCAAATGGTTGGCATCACCTACGGGAGGTGAATTTGGAGACGTACATCGACGTACAAATACAAACAATGAAAGGTGTGCCGAAATGTATTCGACATCAATTCTTACGCATCTTGACTGTTTGTTTGTTGGCGGTGGAGGTTACTCAACGTCCTTTGCATCAAAACGTGGATACAACACCCAATTGTGTCGATACGTGGACTTTGTTTCTTCTTCTGCCCCGCATGCTTTTGCATCGCACTCAACATGGCGGAAAAGCAGGAGAACGAGAATTAAAACAACGTTTTGCTATGTATGACAGGGGCGAATGGGACCGCCTCCTACAACGGGCATTCGAATCATCACACAAACAACGACACAAAAAAGAAGATACCGAGGCAAACCGCATTAAGAATGCAGTGGGTCTCATCGAACATGGAGAACGCAGTCATGCCGCCCTCAACCTTACTTCGCCAGGACTTGCGCCAGGAACGGCAGCTACATTGGCAGAGTTATCGAACGATACCCTCAGACCACAACGTCCATCCGAACCACCGCCGGCAGGCTTTGATACATTCGTTCCCGCTACACCGCTGTTACTGGATCGCAATGTGTTTGCGACGGTGGTACGACAATCCAGGAAAGGGCTCAGTTCAGGGTTATGGGGATGGCGGTACGAATATTTCAAATTGCGTCTTGAAGAAGATGCGTCCTTTGAGGCTTTATGCGACGTGGCAGAGCTGTTGGGTCGGGCTGCAGTGCCCCAAGAGATTCGCGACGCTATAAGATATCTGCCCTCACAGCTTTGCAAAAACCGAACAACAAGATACGCGGCATTGCGTCGGGAGACACATTTCGGCGACTTGACTCGAAAACTTTGGCGCGACAATTCCAATCAGAATTGCGAAACGTCGCGCGGCCGTACAACTTTGGCCTATCAGATCGCAGTGGGACAGATACTGCAATACATTTCCTGCGATTCCTCATCGACAATTTCGCACAGAAGGTTGTGGTCAGCATCGACGGGGTAGGTGCTTTCGACCACATTTGCCGAACACGCATGTTCGAGGAACTCATGCGCAATCCGGCACTTCACAAGTTGCCGCCGTTTGTGCGTCAATGGTATGGCGATGTATCTCAATTTCGCTGGAGGGATGCGCAAAACAATGTGTATGCGATTCCCCAAGGGGACGGAGGCGAGCAAGGTGATGCCCTTATGCCGGCACTATTTTGTATGGCACTCCAACCGGCATTATTACACATACGGGAACGCCTCCCCCCAGGAGCCGAACTTGTGGCGTATCTCGACGACATATACCTGGCAGGTGATCCTGACGAGGTTCAATCTGTACTGCACCTAACCGAACAAGCTTTACAAACAATATGCCACATCGACACGAACATTGGGAAACTCGCTATATGGGGAAATACACCTACACCATGCCCCGAAAATCTGCAGGGCCCTGCAGCTGCGGCGTGGAGATGCGACAACCCAGTCGAAGACAGGGGGATCAAAATATTAGGTACACCATTCGGCACCGTGGAATACACAAACAGGTTCTGGTCCACTATTGCTAACGAGAGGGCGAAGCTGCTGAACGTCATAACTAAGCTCCCTTCTCGCCAGGCATCGTGGCTGCTGCTGTACTTCTGCGCAGTCCCCCGGATGAATTACCTATTACGAACAATGTTACCCTGCGACGTGCAACCACTGTGTGCTGACCACGACACCGCAATTCAACATGCATTCCGCGAGATCTTCAACATACCTACAGAAGCGGATTGGGACACCTCTTTACATGGCATTTCCTACAACACGTGGGTCAAACAATCTAAGTTACCGCTCAGGCTCGCTGGGATGGGCCTCAGGGACTCCGCCCGCACGTCCCATGCAGCATATTGGGCTAGTTGGGCAGACGCCCTCCCGGATCTGATCGCCAGATTCCCTGATAGGACACAGGGCGCTGTACTATCTCAATATGGCGGGAACTACTGCGAACCCTAATGCAACTAACGCACCACGTTGTGTTATCGCCGCGGAAGTAGCGGGACGACAATGTGTCACAGCAGGGTGGGCTGAACGACCTACGTGGGCAGACGTCGCAGCTGGAGAACGACCACCGACACCAGACAACATGCAGATTATCTTGGGGGAGTGGCAACATGGATGGCAATACCATGCTTCGTACAACATCGAATCTGCAGCCCATGCCGACCTACTCCGAGACTTAGCACTACCTAGTCAACGAGCGAATGCAATATCCACAGGCAAGGCACGGGTGCATTCAACTATGGGACGGTTTGCTTCGGGATGGTTACTTGTATGCCCGACTACGGATATTCTCAAAATTGCCGATACGTATTTTGTATGTGCGGTGCGACGTCGACTCGGAATTGCCTGCGTCCACGACGGGCCGGATGTGCATGGCCACAGACGCCTGGCAGACGGGACGGGCGGAGGGTGGCAAAGCCGACATAGTGAACTGATGGCCGCCTGGAGGCAAGTCTTCAAGGAGGCTGGCGGACAAGTACCTGACCGTAATTTGGAGCGGCACCTACACACTACCAACATACCAGTACCTCAGGGGGACATGCGCCGATTAGATATCGTGGTAACGTGCACGAATGCGGCCAGAGGACTTCCACTCTTCTGTGACGTCACGGTGGTGAGCCCCATAACTGGGAGAGGTCAGCCGAGAGGGGGGACGAGCAACAGAGGAGGAAGATTGCTGGAGAGGGCGCAACAAGAGAACGACAGCACCTATGCTGAGGTCATTAGCAGCGGCCTAGGTAGTCTCCAATGCTTAGGGGCCGAAGTTTACGGCAGGTGGGGAGAACAAAGTATCTCCCTCGTGCCCACTTTCGCTCAAGAGCGTACTCGGGACCTTCACGCGCGAGTCAGAAGAGGGGCCGCACTAGGTCTGCAGCACAGGTGGTGGGGCATTTTGGGGCTCGCCTTACAGCGTGCCGTCGCTAGGACGGTTTTGGGGCCGGGAGGAGACCTGCCCTTTACGCCTCAAGAGCCTCCCTGTCCGTTAGCTGACCTGGACGTGCTCTAGTCCTCCTCCTCCTCGTCCTCCTCCTCCTCCTCCTTCTCCTCCTCCTCCTCCTGTGACGCTGCTTAGTGTGCTCGCGGCGCCGTTTCACCCGCACTTGGTTTTCGAGTGCGCCTTGATGTCACCTGGTCCGATGCGAACGGATGCTACCGCGAAATCAAAGTGGAAAAAAAACACTATCGCTACATCGCGGAACGTCTCAAATTGGGAATTGGGTTTTACAACAATTGCGGAATGTGTTTGCGAACAACCGTAAGTCAGAAATCTCTTGTTCATGCCCATCTACAACCACATTGCGGTATAACCTCCCCGATATGATGCGCGTAGACCCCGCCCCCAGCTCTGGGAGGCCCAAGACATGCTGATAATCAGCCGGGCCCAGCACCGCAATTACTCGAGGAGTTGCAGGGCTCCCACGCGCGTGGGTCCAGTTAGACTCAATCCAAGTGCGCGCGGATATTGACATCATAATCCGAACCCCGACGGCAATGCCGAAATGCATCCGAGAAGAATACCTCCGAATTGTTACACGGGTGCTTGCAACAACGCACGGTGACAACATCAATTTGAAGAACGGCCGCTCTTCCGAGGCCGACTGCGCGGCAACTTGGACATTATTATTGTTATTGCCCTGGGCGCTTCTACGCGCGACGCAACGTGGAGGGGAAGCGGGGGGGAGAGAATTACCAAGCCGAATCGCGAAATTTGATCGTGGGGAATGGAAAGTGCTACTCTCGGATGTCCAAAGCCAGAATGACCGTGACCATCGAAATGAAAATGCCCGAAGACGCCCGCTCCCCGCTCCCCCGCGGCAACGACGCGGAAGATGCAGCAATTGCGACGGAGCAATCATTAATCGAAATGGGTGAATTGAGCCATGCAGCCCGGGTTCATTCTTCCTTCCCCGGGGCTCGCACCTAGGACGGACGCAACTTTGAATGAAGTGAATAGCTCCCTCCTCCATCCAGATCGTCCAGCCGACCATGTTCCATGAGAAATCCGCGAGGCCAGCGCTCCGAATCCATGGTTCCTTGATCGAGGTGCTTTCGCGCGGGCCCTCCAAACCTCGCGGAAAGGCATCGGCGCGGGACTCTGGGGAGGGCGGCGCGAGTGTTACAATCTATGTTTGGAAGACGCCACTGCTATTACGCGTTGTGGGACGTGGCGGATCTTGCGGCGCGGGCGCAGATGCCGAATGCGATTGTGGATGCCGCGCGCGTTTCTTCATTGACAGCTCTTAAAACAAATAAATAAAAGAGGCAATGAAGTTCGGGGAATCGCATCGGCCGACGCTTTGCGCAAACTGGTCCGGAAAAACCTCGCTCGTCAAGATCAGAGTGCATTCCGCCGCGCTGCGGGGCCGCATAATTTTGAGATATCTGATAGGAGCGGGGCCGATGCAGCAGTGCACCTCTTGCAATGCCTTGTCGAAACGCACCCAGAAACAAATATTATTGAATATCGATGGGGCCTGCGACCATGTCAGCCGTGCCCGGGTGTTCCACGAACTATTGCAAATCCCAGAGCTCCGAGATCTAGTGCCCTTCGTACGCCAATGGCACGGTGTGCAATCAGAGTTCCGATGGACAGACGACGACGGCCAACCGCGCGCCATTCGGCAAGGCGACGGGGGCGAACAAGGGGATCCATTCATACCAGGTCTATTCAACATCGCAATGCACCTGGCTTTGTCTGAAGTGCGGCGGCGGCTCCCGCCGGGCAACGAGATCGCGGCTGATCTGGATGGCGTGCGTGTCGTGTGCGACCCTGGAGACGCACCTTCTATTCTACATGACGTACGAATTATATAATATCACGGGACATGCGCCGCATTGACGTGCATGCTGGAGAATTAATCATTTTGCCGTGCATGCTGGAGAATAAATCATTTTGGGCAACGCGATAGCCCCTATTGCCGAAGCATTATCACATGCGTGGAGATGCGATGCACCGTTGCCTGAACGATGCGCGAAGGCATTGGGCACGCCATTGGGCAGCAACGAATGTGCGCAAGCATGCGGCACAACGCCCATTGAAAAGAAGGCGAAGCTGCTCCACATGTTACCAAAACTCCCTTCTTTACAATCGGCGTGGTTGCTCCCATACTACTGCGCAATTCCGCTGCTCAATCACCTCCTTCGGACGCCACCACCTACTCTAGTGTAGCCCATCGTTACGCAACGCGACGCCGCTATTGGATACCTTCCAACGGTTATTTGGCATAAGTAAGACGCCGAAGCTCCGTGCGGACAGCTCCGGCAACATATTGGGCTAGTTGGGCCGATGTGGTTCCCGGCCCTTTACGGAAATTCCTTCCCCGCCGTCGGCCGCGGCGCACTGCGCCATCTTGCGGCGAACGCGGCAGGTGCGCACGGTGGTCCTTATTGTTTACAATTCGTTGAAGAGGGTGGCGCGGTATGCGATGGCAGTGGATGGGCAAAACGACCTACTTGGAATGAAGTAACGGCTGGGGTGCGCCCCCCGGAACCCGTTGAACCAGCAAACTTTGGGGAGTGGGCCCATGGGTGGCAATTTCACGCGCCCAACGGGCTTGAACGACAAACGCAAGCGGAATTTGCGCGCATTCTGGCACTCCCGAATCGCAGGGTCAATGCGGCATCACCAGGGAAAGCAAGGGTTTACTATACTTCCGGACCGTTTGCGTTCATGGGGTTGCTTGTGTGCTCTACGACGGACGGCATGCGCATTACTAATGAATTGCTATGTTGCGCTGTGCGCCGAAGATTGGGCATTGCGGCTACGATCAACAGTCCAGATCGGCACGGGCATATGGGGGTCGCGCGGGACTTGTTGCCGCTCGGAATCAACGGCTCACAGAAGCGGGCAGCATAATACCAGATCGCAACATTGAGCGGCAGTTGCGTAGGACTCCCATCCCAGTCCCAAACGACGAGGGGCGACGAATAGATATCGTCGCTCCATGTCTGAACGTTGCGTTGGGCCTACCACTCTTGTGTAGCGTCGCCGTTGCATCGCCGATCTGGGAATGGGAACGCACGCGGTGGGGCAAGCAACTATGGTGGAGGATTTTTGGAGCGCGCCGAAGGAGAGAACAGCGACGCATACAAGGAAGATATATCTTCCAGATTGGGGCCGCTGCAACGTTTGGGCGCTGAGGTTCACGGGGGGGGGGGGGAGGGAGGCCGCCGAGCTATCAATTTAGTGCCTATACTTGCGCGGGGGAAAACACGTGGAACCCACCCGATGATCAAGAAAGGTACGACGTTGAGTTTGCAACATTGGTGGTGGGGCCTTTTAGGGCCTTCAGTCCAAAGGGCTGTTGCTAGATCAACTCTGAACGAATTCGGGGACTTGCCCCGGACTCAATTGGAAACAACGTGCCCAATGGCTGACCTCGAGGCGGTGCTGGCGTAGCCGCCCCCCCCCCCTCTCCTCCTCCTCCTCCTCCTCCTCCTCCTCCTCCTCCTCCTCCTGCGCACAACCTGAGGCGCCACAGAGTCTATGACACCGCAGCCGTCGGTCTGCGTTGCTGAGGGCGCACCTTGCAACCGCCATCAGCCACTGCTAGGTCCGCGACTTGCGCGATCCGCGGGTTAACGCTCCCCCTGCTGCATCGCGCCGCCTCCTGCCGCGTTCTGGTCGCGCCGTGGGCGCGGCGGTCACGTCTGCAGCAGGCCGGTGGCGCGCCGGAAAATCAGCCCCAAGCTGAAACCTTTACGGCAAAAAACCAGCAACGGCCATGATGCAAAGTAGTGCCCGAAATCACGTTTGCGCGTCGTTTTGAATGGCGTGAAAACTGTGGCGTTTTGTCGGCCGCACGGCCATCTCAAGCGCAAGCCGACAACGCTACGGCAAAACGTCGCGGGGCGACGAACCCACGGCTATGCGAAGGTCTTCTGCGCCCGCGCCAACAGTCGAAAGGCTGCCCGTTTCCCCGCGCAAGCCAGGAGGCAAATGCCACGGCAACCGCGGGGGGCGGGGGGCGAGCGGTGCCGCGACTATCTACGCGAGGGAATCAGGCGCGCTTGGAAGCATTCAGATGCGACCGCGGTTCCAACGACAACGCCGTCGCTGCCATGCCGAATGCCACGCGCGCCAATCACGTCTCTGCGACGGGGCAACGCAACGATGCCAAACGCCGTTCGCAACCACCTATTCTGCAACATCGGAACCGCCGCCGCCGCCGCGACCACTGAGCGCAATTTGAAGCGCAACGACGGTTGCTTCCGAGATTGATTGGCACGGGCCCCGCGTCCAACGCTGCCATCAGTTCCGCGTCGCCCCCAACGGCGCCGTTGACGCCCGTGCTATAAGCCTTAGCAGCGCGCGCGCCATGGTTGCACTCGGCGCGATGGCCGCTGCGCTGCCGACGCCGTGGCGACGAAAGCCGCCGACCCTCGCACAACCCCGTCAACGCCATCGCTGCTGCCGCCGCAGCGGCCCTTTCCATCCAGCATTGCCGTCGCGTCAACTTTTGAGATCCGTAACTTGCATCGCTGGTTGGCAGCGGGACACCTCATCCAAAAACGCGCCTCGCTTCCGCCCTCCCAACGAGCTCGCGCGCAAACTGCAAGCGCAAAACGCAGGCGCCCACATAAGAAAAACGGCCGCGCCTCGCGCCACGGGTTGAAGCGATGCGACGTGCCTCTCGATGCTGCCTCTGCTCCGATGGCGGCGCCCGCCCTATGATGAGCTTGTTGGTAACCGATGGCATGGTTTACCGATTTTGCTTTTCATGAGGGCAACCCTCACCAACCCTGCACCAGAGGCATCTCATGATAAAACGTTGACTAACGCATTCGACTCACGCCCCTGGCCCTACGGCCGTCACAGGGCGCGAGCGCCAAGAGACATGGCCGCCGGAATTCGCGAAAATAACAACCCCGATGGGTCGCGAGACAACGTTGCTATAAAAAAAGCAGCGCGACACTAAACGTCTGTTGTCTCCAGGGGCAGCACTGCCGCGCGAGAAATGGGGTGATATATCCCTCGCCACAGCTATCGCGCACGCGCAAAGGCGCAATTATCATCAACACAAAAACGCGGAAAAAAACGCAAGCATATGCTTATATGAAAATCCAAACATGATGGACCCACGAACCCGGAAAGGGATATAGACATGTGGAGCATGGACGCGTTTTCACGATACCCAACTGGGCAACACCCCACGAAACATCCCACGAGACACTTCACGAAACATCCCACGAGACACCTCACGAAACATTCCACGAGACACCTCACGAAACATTCCACGAGACACCCCGCGTAAACATTCCACGAGACACCCGCGAAACATTCCACGACGACAGGCACCACTCAACCAAGGCGGTTGGTCGTGCTGGGGAGTGGTCGTGCTGGGGTGTGGTCGTGCTGGGGTGGTCGTGCTCGTCGTGCTGGGGGGTGTGGTCGTGTGGGGTGGTGGTGTGGGGTGCTGGGGCGTGGTCGTGCTGGGGCGTGGTCGTGCTGGGGTGGGGTCGTGCTGTGGTGAGGTCGTGCTGGGGTGTGGTCGTGCTGGGGTGTGGTCTTGCTGGGGTAGGGTCGTGCTGGGGTCGGGTCGTGCTGGGGTGTGGTCGTGCTGGGGTATGGTCGTGCTGGGGTGGGGTCGTGCTGGGTTGGGGTCGTGCGGGGTGGGGTTCGTGCTGGGGTGGGGTCGTGCTGGGTGTGGGTCGTGCTGGGGTGTGGTCGTGCTGGGTGTGGGCGTGCTAGGGTGGGGTCGTGCTGGGGTGGGGTGTGTTGGGTGGGGGTGTCGTGCTGGGGTGTGTTCGTCGTGGGGTGGGGGGTGGTGTGCTGGGGGTGTGGGTTCTGGGGGTGGTGGTCGTGCTGGGGGGTGGTCGTGCTGGGGCGTGGTCGTGCTGGGGCGTGGTCGTGCTGGGGTGTGGTCGTGCTGGGGTGTGGTCGTGCTGTGGTGAGGTCGTGCTGGGGTGTGGTCGTGCTGGGGTGTGGTTTTGCTGGGGTGGGGTCGTGCTGGGGTGGGGTCCTGCTGGGGTGTGGTCGTGCTGGGAATGGTCGTGCTGTGGGGTGGGGTCGTGCTTGGGTGGGGTCGTGCTGGGGTGTGGTCGTTCTGGGGTGTGGTCGTGCTGGGGTGTGGTCGTGCTAGGGTGGGGTCGTGCTGGGGTGGAGTCGTGCTGGGGTGTGGTCGTGCTGGGGTGCGGTCGTGCTGGGGTGTGGTCGTGCTGGGGCGTGGTCGTGCTGGGGTGGGGTCGTGCTGGGGTGGGGTCGTGCTTGGGCGTGGTCATGCTGGGGGTGTGGTCGTGCTGAGGTGGCCCGCACCTTGTGATTTATCGATCGGGATTTCAAAAACAAGCGTTTCGCCTCGCCTGAGACATCCTCAAATTTTAATCAGCCGGCCTCCTTCGACCTCGATATTTATCAGGGAAAGAATCCGCCGGCCTCCTTCAAGTTGGGCACGGGGGACTATGTTTACATACTAAAAGAGAACCCTGGGCCCGCGCCCTTTCCGGGAACATGATGGACCCACGAACCCGGAAAGGGATATAGACATGCGCAGCATGGTCACGTCACGTTTTCACGATACCCAACTGGGCGACATCTCACGAAACATCCCACGAGACACCCCGCGAAACATCCCACGAGACACCTCGCGAAACATTCCACGAGACACCTCGCGAAACGTTCCACGAGACACCCCGCGAAACATTCCACGAGACACCCCACGAAACATTCCACGAGACACCCCACGAAACATTCCACGAGACACCCACGAAACATTCCACGGGGGTGCGACTGGGTGTGGTCGTGCTGGGGTGTGGTCGTGCTGGGGTGTGGTCGTGCTGGGGGGGTGGTCGTGCTGGGGGGTGGTCGTGCTGGGGGGGTGGTCGTGCTGGGAGGTGGTCGTGCTGGGGAGTGGTCGTGCTGGGGCGTGGTCGTGCTGGAGCGTGATCGTGCTGGGGAGTGGTCGTGCTGTGGTGAGGTCGTGCTGGAGTGTGGTCGTGCTGGGGTGTGGTCTTGCTGGGGTGGGGCCGTGCTGGGGTGGGGTCGTGCTGGGGTGGGGTCCTGCTGGGGTGTGGTCGTGCTGGGGTGTGGTCGTGCTGGGGTGGGGTCGTGCTGGGGTGGGGTCGTGCTGGGGTGTGGTCGTTCTGGGGTGTGATCGTGCTGGGGTGTGGTCGTGCTAGGGTGGGGTCGTGCTGGGGTGGGGTCGTGCTGGGGTGTGGTCGTGCTAGGGAGTGGTCGTGCTGGGGTGTGGTCGTGCTGGGGGGTGGTCGTGCTGGGGTGTGGTCGTGCTGGGGGGGTGGTCGTGCTGGGGGGTGGTTGTGCTGGGGCGTGGTCGTGCGTGCTGGGGTGTGGTGAGGTCGGGATTTCAAAAACAAGCGTTTCGCTCGAGACATCCTCAAATTTTAATTCGCCGGCCTCAAAAACAAGCGTTTCGCTCGAGACATCCTCAAATTTTAATTCTCGGGCTCGTTATTTATCAGGGAAAAATTCGCCGGCCTCCTTCGACCTCGTTATTTATCAGGGAAAAAATTCGCCGGCCTCCTTCAAGCAGGCACCGGGGGACTTGTTTACAAACTAAAAGAGAACCCTGGGCTTAAGCCCTTTCCGGGAAAAAAAACCCACGACGTAGCAAAAGTGCTCCAAGAGGCCCCCAAGAAGGTCCTCGAGGGCCCCGAATCGCCGAAGTATTGGTCCTAGTCGCGATAGCCGCCAGACGGCTCAGGAGGTTTCCAAAACGCTCCAAGAGGCCTCCAAGAGCACTCTCAAGAGGGCTCAAAAAAGGAAAAATCATAGATTTCCTTCAGGTTTTTGAAATATTTCGGCATTCGCGCCCTGTCAGCTTCCCGACGCTCCAAGACAGGCCAAGAGGCCCCCAAGACCGCCCCAAGATGGCCCAAGAGGCCTCCAAGAGGGCCCCAAAACGACCCAAGAAGGGCCCCAAGACCGCCCAAGAGGCTTCCAAGACAGCCGAAGAGACCCCCAAGACGGCTCCAAGAGTGAGCCCAGACGGGGGCCCGAACGGATACTTCGAGCCCTCGGCCAGAGAAGCTCACAGGAAGCCCCCACACGCTCCTAGAAGCTCCAAGAGGCCCCCAGGATACCCCCAGGAAGCCCGAAGAGGCCCCCACGAGGCCCCCAAGCCGTCCCCAATACCCTCCCACGAGGCCCCAAAACTACCTCCAAGAGGCCCCCGAGAGCGCTCGTCGTCGTCGTCGTCGCCCTTCACGGTCGGCGGCACCGGCCGTAAGGCCTTCGCAATATGTGACCGGGATAACAGCCGAGGAGGTGCCAGGCGTGTCGGAGGCGAGACAGTGGGAGCAAGGATGAAAGAGAATGAGAGAGAGAGAGAGAGAGGGGGACGTTGTTGTTTTTCCTTAGTTCGTGAGGTCCTGGCACACTCCCCGGACATGCAAAAATCGGGCGACCATATTTTTGAAAATATTGACGCCTGATTTTGGCCAACGAATCGGGTTTGGGAGAGGTTGGTGTATCCTGTAATCGTGCCTTCCCAGCTCACTCCCAAAAGAGAGGGGGAAAACGGCCGTCGATATTTTTGCAAATATTGACGCCTGATTTTGGCCACCGAATGGGGTTTGGAACAGGTTGGTTTATCCTGTAATCGCGCCTTCCCAGCTCACTCCCAAAAGAGAGGGGAAAAACGGCCGTCAATATTTTTGAAAATATTGACGCCTGATTTTGGCCACCGAATCGGGTTTGGAAGAGGTTAATTCATCCTGTAATCGTGCCTTCCCAGCTCACTCCCGAAAGAGAGGGGAAAAACGACCGTCAATATTTTTGAAAATATTGACGCCTGATTTTGGCCACCGAATCGGGTTTGGAAGAGGTTGGTTTATCCTGTAATCGTGCCTTCCCAGCTCACTCCCGAAAGAGAGGGGAAAAACGGCCGTCAATATTTTTGCAAAATATTGACGCCTGATTTTGGCCACCGAATCGGGTTTGGGAGAGGTTGGTGTATCCTGTAATCGTGCCTTCCCAGCTCACTCCCGAAAGAGAGGGGAAAAACGGCCGCCAATATTTTTGAAAATATTGACGCCTGATTTTGGCCACCGAATCGGGTTTGGAAGAGGTTGGTTTATCCTGTAATCGTGCCTTCCCAGATCACTCCCAAAAGAGAAGGGAAAAACGGCCGTCAATATTTTTGAAAATATTGACGCCTGATTTTGGCCACCAAATCGGGTTTGGAAGAGGTTGGTTTATCCTGTAATCGCCATTTCCCAGCTCACTCCCAAAAGAGAAGGGAAAACGGTCGTCAATATTTTTGAAAATATTGACGCCTGATTTTGGCCACCGAAGCGCCCTTTCCGGGAAAAAACATCCAAGAGGCCCCCCAACAAAACCCAACAAACTCGTAGCAACAGCGACAACGGGAGAGAGAGAGAGAGAGAGAGAGAGAGAGAGGGAGAAAGAGAGAGAGAGAGAGAGAGAGAGAGAACGAGGGAAAAAAATGGGAGACAGAAGTCCTGAAGGACCCACCATGCTAACACAAGGATCGAGGGACCCACCTGGCCCTCGCAGCGCCGACCAGCAATCCAGGGAACCCGAGGTGCGTCTCCCTGGGGCGCTTCAACATCAGACCACAACCCAGACACATTCGACGTGCTGGGAGGCAAAAGCCAGGCGTTAATAAATCATCTGGTCCGTCACCGCTTGTCCCAACAATTGAGTTAATAAATCCTCTTGTCCGCAACCGTGGGGTCCACGCCTCCCAACAATCGTTCCCAGACAATTCCAAGGGGCCCAAAAAACACCCAAGAGTTCCCAGGATCGTCCAAGACGCTGCCAAGGAGCCCCAAGGGCCTCCCAACCCCCCCCCCGGCACCCAAGAGGGCCCCAGGAGATCCCGCATTGCGCTCCAGGGCCGACGGAATCAGCGAAGCGATCAAACAAAAGCAGCACCTCTATGCAAAGAAAACGCGTTTTGGCTGCCATGCGCGGGCGGTGCGAACGCGAAGCGTCTGGAATGGCGGCTTTAAGCGCGAAGCGTTTTGAATGCAATCAAAGGCAATGCAATAATTCGTCGTTCTGCGTACGAGCCACAAGCGACCCTCCTGCAAGGGCGAACGGGATCCTTTTCAACCCTCAAGGAAGCCGAACCAACACGCGTGAACTAAAATGGTTTCGATGTCAAAGGCGCCGCCGCAGAGGGCGGCGTCGACGACCGAGGGGCGGGCGGAGGCGCGGGGGGCAAGTGAGTCAGGTGAAGGGCGGCACGTAGGAAAATACAATGCACAAGTAAAGAATGGACCAATGACAATAAAACAGAACACAGATCCACGATGCTCCTCTCATTTTTGGATCGTCTTCTAACGTATCGGATATGTATGGCCTCGTTCACGCCTGTGCGCGGCGCCCGATCGTGCGTCCGAAGGTTTTCTGTGATCAACGTTTGTCATTCGCCAACATCCCTGGGGTCATTGTCTGGCGACCTGCAGGCGCGAGCGCCGCCGCGGCACCCTGCGCCAACGCGCTGAGTAGACAGAAATGGTAGAGGAGGAGGGGAAAGAGGAGGAGGGAGAAGGGGGATGAAGGGGGATAACGACGACGGGGAGAAGGAAGAGAAGGAGAAGGTGTGAGAACGACGACCAGGAGGAGGAGGAGGAAGAGAAGGAGGTGGAGGGGGACAAGGAGGATGACAATAACGAGGGGAGAGGGGAGATGAGGAGGGGAGAGGGAGAAGGAGGGAGGTTGAGGAGGAAAGGGCGACGAGGGGGGAGGAGGAGGAGGAAGAGGAGAAAGAGCAGGAGGAGGAGAGGAGGAGGAGGAGGAGGAGGAGGAGGAGGAGGAGGAGGAGGAGGAGGAAAGGAGGAGGAGGAGGAGGAGGAGGAAGGAGGAGGGAGGCGGAGGAGGAGGGGGAGGGGGAGGAGGAGGAGGAGGAGGAGGAGGAAGAGGAGGAGGAGGAGGAGGAGGAGGAGGAGGAGGAGGAGGAGGAGGAGGAGAGGCAGGACGACGAGGAAGAGGACAGGGAGGAGGAGGAGGAGGAGGAAAGACAGGAGGAGCGAGAGGAGGAGGGGACGCAGACATGGGCGGCAGGAGGACACGGAGGAGGAGGAGGAGGGCGAGGAGGAGGAGGAGGAGGAGGCGGAGGAGGGCGGACGTGGGAGGTGGAGGTTGAAAAAAAGGAGGAGGTGGTGGGTGGGGGGGGGTGGGGGGGGGGGGGGGGGGGGGGGTGGGGGGGGGGGGGGGCAGAGGGAGGAGGAGGAGGGGGGGGGGGGAGGAGGAGGGGGAGGAGGAGGAGGTGGAGGAGGAGGAGGAGGAGGATGAGGAGGACAGCGTACAGGGGGGGTCAGCTCCACCCTAAGGGGAAGGCGCAGCGGCGCCAGAGGCCGATGCCGCACTCGTCGCGGTGGCAGAATACCAAAGCTGATGGTGCCACGAGAGGGGAGAAGCAGGGGAGGTGCACGCAGGAGCAAGAGCAGGGCTCAAAGGAGCGACGGAAGAGGTGGGGGACGGGGGAAACGCCAGCGGCATAGCGAACTCCAAGGGGAGGGAGCGAGAGGGGACGGCAGAGGGCAGCAGCAGGGAGGGCTCAAGGGACGAGGGAGACGGAACGGGCGGATGGGCAGGCGTGGAGCCGAGCGTGGGAGGACAGAGCGGGGCGTGCGGGGCGAAAGAAGACAAAGGGGCAGTCGAAAAGAGGCAGCGACGGGAAGGCTCAGGGCGAGGCGGGGTCCATGGCGCGGACCACGGGGGGGGGAGGAGATAGCCTCTGAGTCGACGGGCTGGCCGTCAGGGTACACGGGGACCGCGAGGGAGTCCCTGACAAAGTCATCGGAGAACATGAAGCCATAGAGGCACAGGGCGCCCAGGGAGCAGCAGCACGTCCAGGAGTGGTTGCAAGAACGCGTCCCTGCCGAGAGCGACGCACGATCAGGGACGGCACAGCGCCAGTGACCTTCCCCTCGCAATTTGCGCTAGCCTGCATCATAGGGTACGAGGAGCACCCCAGCGCAGGGCTGTGCGTTCTGATCGCCGCCGACCAATGAGACCACTCCTCGCAATTCACTCTAGACGCCTGATACGACGGGCTCGAGGAGCACCCGACGCCGGGGCTTTGCGTTCTGACCTTCCCAGTCGCAACTCCAGGGGACGGCAGCAGCCACTCCTCGCAATTTACTCTTGATGCCTGGACACCTGGGCTCGAGGAGCACCCAGTGCCATGACTTTGCGTTCTAACAGTGTCAGCACCCCACCTGCTCGGTACTAAGGGTTCGAGGCAGTCGAGGTCGTCGCTGTGAGCCGCTCTGGAAGGCGTCGCAATCAGGGTAGCAGGTGTACCAGGAGCGGAAGGAGTAGAGACTCTGTCGTCATCGGTGTGGACCGTGGGAACCAGCCGCGGGGTGAGGCACGGTGATCGGCAATCATTCTTGCTCACGCCAGGTCCAGAGCACCGTATTCCATCAGTGTCGTCGCAGGGTGTGCAATCCGAGGTCTGGCCCACCGAGGTATGTCCGTGACTGCCAGCGGCCACTCCATCACCGTCGTGGGGATCTCCAGGTTGATCGGGAAGCAGCCCTTCGTCCTCGCCGTCGCTAGATGAGGTCGACGAGGTCGACGTGGGTTGAGGAAGGCGGCGAAGGATCAGTGCCTCTGGGGGCTGCCATTTCTTTTGCCATTGAGCATCAGGCTTGGCCAATCTTAGGTTTCTGACAGCTGCTCTCGCACTTGATCGAAGGTCATTGGCGGTGACGTACAAGCGAAAGCGCATGTTGTGGTAGATGTTGAAGGCGACTGTCAAGGTTTCGACATGCTTGATGTCAGGGAGCCGGAGCCCCAGTCGGTCAGGGAGGAGCGGATGCATCTCATATCCTAGTGCTTGGTACACCGCTGTCCAGAGCGGGCGGCATCGCATGTAATGATACTGTCGGTCCTCGTGAGCTCGGCATCCAAAGATACATGAACGGGAGCCTCCAGCATACTTTATGCGCGATGAAGTAAGCCATCCAGAGCAATAAGTTTTTATGACAGGCATGGCCCAGCTCATGGGAACCAGCGAAAGAAGTCCACCAATCTCTGTCCAGGCCACACGATCAAGGAACGGCTCCCATTCATGTACATATTTCAAAAGACGTCGCTGCACCAGCGAGGCGAGTGGGAAGGGTGTCACCAGCAATTCCCGAAGAGCACGTGTGGCAGCGCGTTGAGGCTTGGGCTTCCTGTCGGTGACCTGGAGCTCCTGGGCGATGGCCTGCACGCACGTGTCATTGATCTCGGAAGGGTAAGCCGCCTCTCTGCCTGACCGAAGAACCGATGCGTATCCCAGCAGGAAAGATGGGGATTGCCAGTGCGTGCCAGTATGGTCGAGTGCATCTCCACGTGTACGGATCGCCGCCAGAGGCGCATCATCATACCGGCCCTCCATGAGTGAATATCTCCATTCAGACTCCAGTTGTCGGAAGCGATCAATAATGGTAGTGTGATCAGAGAACGTGACTAATGCAGCTCGAGCATAGGCAGCGGCGCACGAGTGAAGCAGCAGAGGGATATGAGGGCCTCCCCATTCACCAATTTGGGCCCAGCCAGCTGAGGTGAGCATACCGAGAGGGGCTCTGAAGACCTGCGCAAGAATCCCCAGTTCCAGAGCGGCGTGACGTTGAGGGAGCGGAACAAATTGGGCCACATATGAGACCACTGAGAACACCCTGGACGAGTACAACACACCGTTAATACTAGCAGGGGCGGCCCCAGACCCAAGCTGACGTGCCCGTAATTTGAGCTTCTGCAGCGGCGCGAGCCACTGCATGTCAACTGTGACGGCGGGGCCCATCAGGAGGCCCAGGTAGAGGACGTGGGAGGCCACTTCGAAGGCGCGCCAGGCAGGCACGAGGCGCTCAACCAGAGACAAAGTGTGGAGCTGGAGGGACTCGGTGAACTCCCCCTTGAGCGGGACAATTTTGCACTTCATGGGCTTCAGCTTCAGCCCCGTGAGACACTCCGTGACCACCATCACATCATACAGCACCTGGAGGTGCCTAGCTTCATATACCACTGCCCCTATATCATCAGCACACGCACGAGCAATACCATATCCAGGAGCCTCCAGGGTATCCTCCAACGCATGGAGGAAGGGGGCCGTGCCGAGGGCGTAGAGGCTCCCAGAGAGCCCACATCCTTGGATAATCCCAGACCGCAGCCAGTATATAGGGATAAGTTGGCCAGCATGGGCCACCACTCCTTGAATAGCGAGGTACGGCCACGAGAGGAACCACATGAGGGGCCCAGGGGGCCCGAGCTTCTTCATCAGAATCAGCAGATACTCTTGGGCAAGACTGGGGAACGCCTGGCCATAATCAAACGAGATCAGGAGGGGGTCGCACAGGTCGGAGCGAGGGTGGGCTGCGGCGAGTCTTCCTATGCCGTCGAGTTCGATCACATTGTATCCAAAGTTACGGCCGACCACGAACCCCCTTTGCGAGCAGGGAACCACCTCCTCAACCACTTTACGGAGCGAGCGATTGACAACAGAGGTCATGATTTTCAGGTCGGTGTTTCGAAGCCCGAGCACTCGAAGTTTGTCAGCTGTCCGCGTACAGCCTCCAGAGGCCTCGTCCTCGTCCTCAGAACCTTTGGGCAAGAAGGCCTGCAACGTGACACTCGCGGCATCGAAGAGGGTCCCCCCGCTGAGCACTCAGTCGAGGGTGTTGCACAAGACGTCGACACAGCAATCAGAGGCATTCCATGCGGCATAGGGGATGCCGTCGACTCCTGGGGCAGAGTGCCGTGCACCTCGCACAGCTCGACGGATAGCAGCTTTGGTGGGAGGCGGGACTTCGCATTGGATAGTAGCTTTCAGGTGATCCTGGAGGTAGGCCTCTATGCGATGGGCTGGAACAGAGCCTCGAGAGAATGCAGGGCGCCAATAGGTACTCAAAGCTTGAAACCGATCTTCAGGCGAGTGAGATAGAATAGGGCCGGACCGAACCTTCTGCAAGATGAGTCGGCGAGAGAAAGGGGCCCAGATGGCCGCTTTCCTTTCCAATAGCTGCTGTCGACGGCGGGTGGAGATGGGACGGCGAGAAGCAGAGAGACCAGTGGCATGATCGGCGTTGGCTTGCAATTCTTTTTCCAGAAGCCGCATGTGGACTCCGTCTGACCACGAGTGAAATGATTCAGCATGCCGAAGGCGAGCTTGTGAGCCTTCAATTTGCAGTGCGTCTGATGCCCACTGCGAAGTTGAAATAAGCCGCCGAGCCAGTGGGACGTCCTGTCGCCAGACAGCTCGAGCGCAGCTGCGGGCCGCAATGATCGCCGTCTCATCACTCTCCGCCTTCAGCGTGAAGAGCATGTCGCGCACCCCCCGCGCAGCTTCTTTGAGCATCTCTTTGAAATGCTCCTGATAAATCGAGCCAGCATGTGCGTCAATGGCGTTCTGGCCATCAGCCACCATTCCCTCAATACGTTTCTTGAAGAGCGGGTCATGGAAGAGGTGACGCGGTATAGCTTGTTCTCCCCGAGGTCTGTGGTGGCGCTGGCGCAACGTAGTCACCAGCGCAGCATGATCAGAGATTTGAGCACGGGACAACGCCTCTAGCTCGCCGACCGTGGTGGATTCAGCATGAGCTTGGCATAGCATCCATCCAGGTAGAGAACAAAAGAACCGGTCTATGCAGCTGACAGAGTTGGTGTGCTTCGTATAGTGAGTAGCCGCTGACGATGATACTTCAAGGAGCGCGCCCAGAGAGCGTAGCCAACGGGCAGCTTGGGCACGATGATTCCGAGGATCAGAAGCACGCGAGGGAAGTGGGCGATGGAGCACCAGAGCTTCGTCGGGGCCAAAGTTCAGGTCACCTTGCACGATGACCAGGTGGTGGGTTGGGTCAGACGCCGCGGCGACCCGATACCTGTCGATCTGCTCACAGACCATGTCCACCTGGGCGCTTGTGAGGCCGTGGTTGTGTATATTAAAATGTGTCAACTGATAGCCACGTCTATGCACATCAACTTGCAGGGCCCTTCCTGGGATGAGCGGCGTGGCACAGCTAGACGATGCTCCGTCAAGAGCGAGTCGAGGAATAATGGTAGCAACACCTCCAGCACCCGATCCCCCTTGATCGACTGCACAAAATGAGGCGTGGACTACAGCATGGGCATGAGCCTGGAGCACGAACTGTTCCAGTTGGACTCGATCAGCATGAACTTCCTGCATCGCCAGCAACGTGGATTGCAGGTGAATCTGCTGCAGATATCGTAACTTGGTGATAGCCTTCGCCCCTTGGTACTGCAGGGGCGCCCTCGCATTCCATGTAGCACATCTCAAAGCGGTGCTTCCATCTTTGGCTTGAGGAAGGCACCGCTGAGGCGGCGGTGGCGGTGCAATGGTGGATTGAACAAGCTCGCGGACCTCGTGCTTGGCGATGCCGACTTCATTGAGGCCCTCGTCGTTGTAGAGGATGTCGAAGGGCTGGTCGTCAGGCTGGGCGGAGAGCTTGAGGATGTGCGTCCACCCGCAGCGTAGGACACCGCGCTCCCTGTCCACGGCCCATCGCCCTTCATATTTGCCAGCCAGGGCCGTTCGTAGCTTCCTGAGCGCCATTTCCGTTTTAATTTGTTTTGGATTTTTGTCTGGTCCGAGATGGAGGCGAGCGGGAGTTGAGCCTGACACATCAGCCTGGAAGATGCGCCATTCATCGTTCTGCCTGAGATTGGATAGGACTTTGTTGACATACTTGGACGCAAGCCCCACACTGCCATTGAATGAGACGAGGTACCTTCTGCTTGGCATCGGACCGGCGGACTTGATAGTGTATGATGATGCGTCCATGCCCAGCTCCCCCAAGAAGGGAGAGAGTGCAGCACGCACAGAATCGATCCCAACCACCTTCGTTGCCATGGCGACGACGACCGAGGGGTCCTCCACGCGATCGAAGGAGGGCGGTGCCGAGGGAGCCTTCTCGGTGCGCTTGGCGACCATGAGCTCGCTGCGGAGCTCCTCCATCTGCTTACGCAGGTTGGCGATGTCTGCGGTGTGCTTCTCAACATCGATCGAGAGCGTGTTGACATGAGAGCCGAGGGAGTCAATCTTGGACTGTAGGCCACGGTGAATGGCATCGATGTGTGGGCGAACAGTGGCCATGATCTGCTGGTCGATTTCTTTCGGCTGGGCCGAGATCTGTACACGCAGAGACTCCAGTGTGTCGAGAATAGATTTGTTTGACGATTGCACAGTTGCGCCGACGGTAGATCCAACCAGAGATTCCAGTTCCGATCGTAGTTCTCCGAACTGTTCAGCAACTGCATTTGCTGCGACGTGCCTGATATAGTCATCATCATATTGAGGCTGCTGCACTGGAGGTTGGGCAGGGTCACGATGG
This sequence comes from Prorocentrum cordatum, assembly GCA_963575745.1. NCBI lineage: Eukaryota > Dinophyceae > Prorocentrales > Prorocentraceae > Prorocentrum > Prorocentrum cordatum. The sequence continues at coordinate 161,810 of CAUYUJ010016803.1, forward strand.
GCGCCAGCAGGGGACGAGCCAGGAGTACACTGAGAATCGCATCGACCGCCAAAAAGAGCAGAGCCGACAGCGCCCGCCGCGCGGGCAGCCATGCCAGCGACTCCCTTGCCACCGGTGTTGCCGCCTTTGCCGTCCTCCGTGCGCGGGTACTTGTGCTCGGGTGAGCCCCGATCATGGTGGTCATCGTCATTGTCATCCACAGGAAAGGTGGGCATGTCATCGAGCTCCTGGGCAACCTTGGCGAGCGATGCAGCGTCGGGAAGCCCCATGGCGACAGCGGCGCTCGACAGCACAGGAACGGGAAACACCTCCGTTTACCCGTGGAGGCGAGCGACAGGATGAGAGAGAAACACTGCCAGACCACAAAGGGTCTTGCCAGCCGCGGACTAGCGGTATCCACTTGTTCCCCTGTGGAACCTGGCATCTTGAGCCAAAATGGCTACGGAGGAGGAGGAGGAGGAGGAGGAGGAGGAGGCCGGCGAGGTACACAGGGAGGAACACGTGGAGAGGAGCGAGAGGCCGAGGAGGAACGCAAGGAGGAAGGGCAGGAGGAAGAGGGCGGATACATCGCCGCGCAGTGCCGAAAAGCCCATACATACCCTCTATGGGGGCACTCGCTGGCGAATCAAATCGTCGAAAAAACTCGCACCGTCGCTTGAGACGTGTTGTTCTTAGTGTTGTTTGCGTCCCCTGGCCCTCGGGGCTACGCTACAAAAAATGTTCCCAGAAGCTGCTACCGCTGGCGGCGGCGCAAGGCCGACGGCTCTCACAGACTGCGCCGACTCGAAGGATATTTTCCCGCAGAACTCCCTGAACGCTGGCATGGCGGTGCTCCATGGAGCCTTGGAATCCTTACGCCGGCCATCGGCGCTGATGCAATTCTCAACCAAAGACCACGCATCAGACCCCAACTTCTTGGCGCAGCTGGGGCTCATCCACGGGGTGATCACCATGGTCGCCGTCTTCGTTTTGCAACACGTTGGGGCGCCGAGCCACCCGTATGGAACCCAGGCGATCGATCCAGGGAGTAGCTTGACCGCCTGAATCTGGTGTTGCCGAAAGGAGCGATGATCCAGCTTCTCCGCGAAGGACCCCATCTCCTTCAAGCCAGCCTTGCGCAGCATGGGGGCCAAGTTCTCCACGTACACGTTGACTTCGCCCTCTTTGACGTAGACGAAGCAACCGATGCCTGCCAAAGGCCACCCTGCAACCCCGCGCCTCGTGGTGTGTTCGCGCATGGTCACGACGAACGGGGCGAAGGCACCATTCAAGGGCTCACGATCGCTGATCTCCTCCATCTCCACCTCAAGGCTTCCTGCGTCAAAGGAACCACCATTGAGCTGCATGTAGAAGCCCTTGTTCTGCTGGGCTTCTGGCGAGGACATCTTATCTGCCATTTTCGTTGTCTTATGTTTCACTTCGCCGTCGATGGCACCGGTGATATTGTTCAGGCTGCGGAAGTCCACGGCGTGCACGCTCGGCACGTCTGGATCAAAAGTCGTGGAAGTAGGAATGAAAGCTGTCGCTTCATCGTCCTCCAGGGCGACCATGTACCTGGCCAGCTTCGTCGTGGCGCCCTGGGCCACGTACTTTTTGGCCTCCTTCGTTTCGTCGTACGTTTTCTTAGACTTCATTCTCTTTTCTGCCGCCTTTTTGTCGACGACCAAAGCGGCCATGACCGCCGCGCAGCCCTCGACCTCGTCGAGCTTGTCGTTTATCGACGTGGCGATGTCGTGCGCGGACTTTTCGTCCGTCGGCCACGCTGCTACTTTTTTCTTTTGCAGCTCCTGCGACAGCAGCCAAAAATCATCCCTCCTCCTCCTCCTCCTCCTCCACCTTCTCCGGCATTCCCCCTATCCACCACTCCGCCTACCCTCCTCCGCCTCCTCGTCCTCCTGCTCATGCTCCTCCTCTTCCTCCTCCTCCGCCTCCTCCTTCTCCTCGTCCTCCTCCTCCTCCTCCTCCTCCTCCTCCTCCTCCCCCTCCTCCTCCAACCCACCCCCTCCTCCTCCACCGCCTCACTCGCCCGCCGCTGCCTTCTCAGTTTCACCCGTCAGCAACTCATTGCCAACGACTCGCGTCCTCCAGTACCCTTGGACTCCGTCGCCTTCGAAGTAGCCTCTGTAGCGACCTCTGCGCACCGGTAACTGTCCGCCTGCTCGCGGGAGGGGCCCTCGCTCAACGTGTCGTAATCCATTTTCAACTGCGCCGCCATCTCCGCCAATTCGGACTGCGCCTGGAAGGCCTCGTCGAAGGCCTTCTTTGCCGCGGTCATATCGTGGTTCCTCCCGGCCGCGCGACTGCGAGGCTGCGCCTTGCCGCGCGCGGCTGCGACGCCGCGACCTGTGGGGAAGCACCGACCCGTCGCCGTCGAAATCACGGCAACCACGGGTCGGGTTGGGCGAGGTGGGACGCGCCTCGCCGAGAAGGAAAACATTCGACAGGCCGCCGAACTTCAAATTTAAACCTCCTCGCCCGCCCGCGGCGCCTACAGATGGCTCCGCCGATGGCCCAGGGGAGGGCCGGCCGCGCAAATCACGCCCTCAGCCCGACCCTAGGAGACAGCGGGTGGACAAATCATGCCCCCCCCCCACGTCCCCGAGACCATCAAGCCAATCGAATGCAATTGCAATCGCTGTTCTCGCCGCCGTCGCCACCGCAATCACCGTCGCCGCTGCCGCCGCCAGGTGCGCGACCTCGCCCGCAGGATCCCGCTTTGGCCTTCGCCCCCCTCTGCGACGAAGCCGCAGGCCCCCTCTGACCTCGCCTGCCCTGCTTCAGCCTCTCATGCAGGCGGTTCTTCGCCGACGGCGCCCCCCGCAAAGTGCTTCCCGCCCCCTTCGCGCGAGACCTGCCTGCAGAGCTCGCTGCGCGACCCCTCCTCGACGGGGCCGCGCTAGCAACCTCTTCCTCCTCCCCCTCTTCTTCGGACATCTCTGGGTCGGATGGCCCCTCTCCAGTCTTCGCCAGCAATGCCCCCGTCGGTGTCGCCGCCGTCGCCCTCGTCGTCAGACCACGCGGAGGAAGCGCGCCCTCCGCAGCTCGAACCCCGCCCTCGGCCGCACTGCTTCCACGAGGAGAAGGTCGCGGCACCGTCCTTGAAATATTGGCCGCCGCTGGCGGCGAACAACTGATGGCCCGCGCCCCGGACGCGCTTGGAAGCGCGGGCGGCCGCTTCCACTGCCTGCGGGGAACCGTGCTTCTCCCTCTTCTGAATGCTGGACCTCTCTGTGCCCGTCTCGTGCACGAAAGTGGTATGGCCTTGGACCGCTAACTTCAGGATCCCGTTCTCCGTGACCCTGGACACGCGACGATCGGCCACAGACTCGTTCCACTTCTTCTGGGCTTCCTCCTTGGAGTAAAGCTCTTCGCGGATGAACCTGGGAGAGAGAAACAATGACGAATGCGATGGTGGCAATGGCCACCATCCTAAAGACGTGCGGACGAAACAGACGACGTGACGACTATTAACATTAGACTGCGGATGACGTAACTGCGTTCGATGCACCGCAGGCCATGCCATGAACGCCCGCTCGCCCAACATAAACACGTAACGCTGCTTGGACACCCTCTCGTACTGCTTAATCTCTTCCAAGAAGGACTCGGCGGCCTGGCGCTGGAAAGCCCCGCGCCGAGCTGCAGACGACCCTGGGGCGTGAGGGGGCCTGATCTCCATCAATTTGTATTTGTACTCCCTCGGGTGCTGAGCCTTGTAGGAGGACAACGCCTTCGAAGCCCCCTGCTCCCTCGCTTTGGCCTGGAGGAACTGCTCTCCTGACAGGCGCCACGAATGGTAAGGTTTCATGGCTGCGCCGTTCACTCGTAAGTCCTCGTCGGCGATGCTTCCCCCACAGGTGCCACAGACGAGAGGCCCGTCGGCATCCACGTCCTCATCGGCCGCTGTTGCCGCGGCCGCCACCTTGGCGGCTACGGCGGCGGCGCCCCCTGCGCCCTCGCTACCCATGTCCGCGGGACAGACTCGCGAGGCCAGAACTACCCAGAACAAAATGCGCTGATGCCAAAAAAACCTGATCCCAAACTGCAGGTGCCACCTAAACCGAGGACGCATCCCTGCACCCATGCTTTGACAAATCGCGTGGTTGTTGGGCCTCGTGCGTACCTAATCGCTGTTTCTACTTCCACCGTGATCCCTTCTCCTCCTCCTCCTCCTCCTCCTCCTCCTCCTCCTCCCCCTCTTCCTCTTCCTCCGTCCAATAACTCATTTCATGCTCCCCTCGCCCCCTCCTCCTCTTCCTCCTCCTGCCCCCGCTTGTTCCCTGATGTTCCTCCTCTTCCTCCTCTCGGGAAGATCAAGAGTGGAGGCAATTACATCACAACGGTTATCGGCGTTGCCCTGGCCAACTACCCGTGCCGACTCAGAACCCACGGCGCAGAACAGCGCAAACGGTCAAAGTACATGGGAAGAGTCGCCTACTTCACAGAACACTAATACAGGGGGGAGCAAACATACAATAACGAAGTTCAATGTGTCGACACGCGCTTGAGATTCTGATGCTCAAATGTGATTCCATGCTGCTTCTCATGCACAGCGGCATGGTTGAAGACGGAAGGAGATTACGTTGTCTCGAATTTGCAACATATCTTCAGGGAAATAACTAACAACCGTCATGCACGAAGCGCGCCAATGAACAATACAACATTCGCACCGAATGCCTCCTGGGAGTCTGCATGGGCAGCGGTGCTGAGCAGATTCAGGGAGCGGGAAAGGAAAAGGAAGGTCTGAGATCGCGACGCCGTGGCTAGAACAGACACGCCTTCAGTGGCGTGAGCCCTCTCAAGAACACACATCCTGCTCACGAAAGGGCCACAGCAGCGCGTTCGCAGGTGCCGCGCGTCGGGGCGAGATGCCCGCGTCGCCGCGTCGGTATCCCCCCCCCGATGTTCGGCCACGATCTCCCCAGAGCAACGACTCCCGGCGAAAAGCACATGACAAGGCTGGGCTCGAAAGATCCAGGACACGGCTGGCGTCAAACACGGCGATGTATCTGAACGTGCACTGCTGACCTGCAAGTGAGGGGCGAAGATTTCAAGCAGCCCAAGTGCCATATCCGAAAAATTCGAACCACGACATAGCATAACATAGCATGACGTAACATCACATGTTCTGTAACGGTTATCCTACTATTCAAAGCAACGCGACTGAATTGTTCTACGAATAACATGAACGTCTCAAGCCCCTGGCACCATTCTGCACCCTGTGTTCTCCATTCTGCACCCCCTGTTCTCCATTCCGCGCCATTCCGGGCCATTCCCGGCCATTCCGGGTTTTCAGCCCGCCATTCCGGACCATTCCGGGCCATTCCGGGCCATTCTGCTTGGGTTCCGGCTGGGTTCCGGGCCATTCCGGGCCATTCCGGTTGCAGGTTGGGGCGGCTACGCGCGCTCATATCGAGCATTACATGCGATATCAAGATAAGACAATGCAACACAATGATAAGCTGTCAATGCGTTGCTGCATTGATAAGGTATTGCAGTTGAAAATCCAAACGGCCCTGGGAAGCACCAGCACGGCCCCTGAAGACCCACAGACCCTCGATAGGAAAACAGAAGGGACATTCTGGTAACGCACTTTGGTAAGCTGGAGCCCAAAGGGGGCCCCATTTTTTTGACGCGTTGGGCTGGCAGGAATCCAAGAGGAACCCCATTTTGTTAACAAGTTGGGCCGGCTGGAGTCCAAGGTGGACCCCATTTTGTTAAGCGTTGGGCTGGGTCAAGGGACATTCTGGTAACGCACTTTAGTAAGCTGGAGTCCAAGGGGGACCCCATTTTGTTAACGCGTTGGGCCAGCTGGAGTCCAAGGGGGACCCCATTTTGTTAACACGTTGGGCCGGCTGGAGTCCAAGGGGGACCCCATTTTGTTAACGCGTTGGGCTGGGTCAACGGACATTCTGGTAACGCACTTTGGTAAGCTGGAGTCCGAGGAGGACCCCATTTTGCTAACGCGTTGTGCCGGCTGGAGTCCAAGGGGGACCCCATTTTGTTCAAGCCATTCAAATTGGAAGGATAATTCAGCAAACACCACGCGAACATGATGGACCCACGAACCCGGAAACGGATATAGACATGTGGAGCATGGACACTTTTTCACGATACCCAACTGGGCAACACCTCACGAAACATCCCATGAGACACTTCACGAAACATCCCACGAGACACCTCACGAAACATTCCACGAGACACCTCACGAAACATTCCACGAGACACCCCGCGAAACATTCCACGAGACACCCCACGAAACATTCCACGACGACAGGCAACCACTCAACCAAGGCGGTGTGGTCGTGCTGGGGAGTGGTCGTGCTGGGGTGTGGTCGTGCTGGGGGGTGGTGCTGTGGTCGTGCTGGGGGGGTGGTCGTGCTGGGGGGTGGTCGTGCTGGGGCGTGGTCGTGCGTGCTGGGGCGTGGTCGTGCTGGGGTGTGGTCGTGCTGTGGTGAGGTCTGGGGTGTCGTGCTGTGCGTGGGGTGGGGCTCTGCGTGCTGGGGTGGTCGTGTCGTGCTGGGGTGGTCGTGCTGGGGTGTGGTCGTTCTGGGGTGTGGTCGTGCTGGGGTGTGGTCGTGCTAGGGTGGGGTCGTGCTGGGGTGGGGTCGTGCTGGGGTGTGGTCGTGCTGGGGTGTGGTCGTGCTGGGGTGTGGTCGTGCTGGGGCGTGGTCGTGCTGGGGCGTGGGTCGTGCTGGGGTGGGGTCGTGCTGGGGTGTGGTCGTGCTGGGGTGGTCCGCACCCTGTGATTTATCGATCGGGTCGTGCTGGGGTGTGGTCGTGCTGGTGCTGGGGTGTGGTCGTGCTGGGGTGTGGTCGTGCTGGGGTGTGGTCGTGCTGGGGTGTGGTCGTGCTGGGGTGTGGTCGTGTTGGGGCGTGGTCGTGCTGGGCGTGATCGTGCTGGGGTGTGGTCATGCTGGGGGTGTGGTCGTGCTGAGGTGGCCCGCGCCCTGTGATTTACCGATCGGGATTTCAAAAACAAGCGTTTCGCCGGAGACATCCTCAAATTTTAATCCGCCGGCCTCCTTCGACCTCGATATTTAGCAGGGAAAGAATCCGCCGGCCTCCTTCAAGTTGGGCACGGGGGACTATGTTTACATACTAGAAGAGAACCCTGGGCCCGCGCCCTTTCTGGGAAAAAACCCACGACGTAGCAAAAGTGCCCCAAGAGGCCCCCAAGAAGGTCCTCGAGGGCCCCGAATCGCCGAAGTATTGGTCCTAGTCGCGATAGCCTCCAGACGGCTCAGGAGGTTTCCAAAACGCTCCAAGAGGCCTCCAAGAGCACTCTCAAAAGGGCTCAAAAGAGGAAAATTCATAGATTTCCTTCAGGTTTTTGAAATATTTCGGCATTCTCGCCCTGTCAGCTCCCCGACGCTCCAAGACAGGCCAAGAGGCCCCCAAGACCGCCCCAAGATGGCCCAAGAGGCCCCCAAGAGGGCCCCAAAACGACCCAAGAAGGGCCCCAAGACCGCCCAAGAGGCTTCCAAGACAGCCGAAGAGACCCCCAAGACGGCTCCAAGAGTGAGCCCAGACGGGGGCCCGAACAGATACTTCGAGCCCTCGGCCAGAGAAGCTCCCAGGAAGCCCCCACACGCCCCTAGAAGCTCCGAGAGGCCCCCAGGATACCCCCAGGAAGCCCGAAAAGGCCCCCACGAGGCCCCCAGACCGTCCCCAATACCCTCCCACGAGGCCCCAAAACTACCTCCAAGAGGCCCCCGAGAGCGCTCGTCGTCGTCGTCGTCGCCCTTCACGGTCGGCGGCACCGGCCGTAAGGCCTTCGCAATATGTGACCGGGATAACAGCCGAGGAGGTGCCAGGCGTGTCGGAGGCGAGACAGTGGGAGCAAGGATGAGAGAGAGAGAGAGAGAGAGAGAGAGAGAGAGAGAGAGAAAGAGAGAGAGAGAGAGAGAGAGAGAGAGAGAGAGAGAGAGAGAGAGAGAAGAGGTTGTTGTTTTTCCTTAGTTCGTGAGGTCCTGGCACACTCCCCGGACATGCAAAATCGGGCGACAATATTTTTGAAAATATTGACGCCTGATTTTGGCCAACGAATCGGGTTTGGGAGAGGTTGGTGTATCCTGTAATCGTGCCTTCCCAGCTCACTCCCAAAAGAGAGGGGAAAAACGGCCGTCAATATTTTTGAAAATATTGACGCCTGATTTTGGCCACCGAATGGGGTTTGGAAGAGGTTGGTTTATCCTGTAATCGTGCCTTCCCAGATCACTCCCAAAAGAGAGGGGAAAACGGCCGTCAATATTTTTGAAAATATTGACGCCTGATTTTGGCCACCGAATCGGGTTTGGAAGAGGTTGGTTTATCCTGTAATCGCGCCTTCCCAGCTCACTCCCAAAAGAGAGGGGAAAAACGGCCGTCAATATTTTTGAAAATATTGACGCCTGATTTTGGCCACCGAATCGGGTTTGGAAGAGGTTGGTTTATCCTGTAATCGTGCCTTCCCAGCTCACTCCCGAAAGAGAGGGGAAAACGGCCGTCAATATTTTTGAAAATATTGACGCCTGATTTTGGCCACCGAATCGGGTTTCGGAGAGGTTGGTGTATCCTGTAATCGTGCCTTCCCAGCTCACTCCCAAAAGAGAGGGGAAAAACGGCCGTCAATATTTTTGAAAATATTGACGCCTGATCTTGGCCACCGAATCGGGTTTGGAAGAGGTTGGTTTATCCTGTAATCGTGCCTTCCCAGATCACTTCCAAAAGCGAGGGGGAAAACGGCCGTCAATATTTTTGAAAATATTGACGCCTGATTTTGGCCACCGAATCGGGTTTGGAAGAGGTTGGTTTATCATGTAATCGCGCCTTCCCAGCTCACTCCCAAAAGAGATGGGAAAAACTGCCGTCAATATTTTTGAAAATATTGACGCCTGATTTTGGCCACCGAAGCGCCCTTTCCGGGACAAAAACATCTAAGAAGCCCCCCAACAAAACCCAACAAACTCGTAGCAACAGAGACAACGGGAGAGAGAGAAAGAGAGAGAGAGAGAGAGAGAAAAAAAAAGGATGTATATATATATATATAGAGAGAGAGAGAGAGAGAGAGAGAGAGAAGAGAGAGAGAGAGAGAGAGAGAGAGAGAGAGAATGAGAGAGAGAGAGAGAGAGAGAGAGAGAGAGATAGAGAGAGAGAGAGAGAAAGAGAGAGAGAGAGAGAGAGAGGGAGAGAGAGAGAGAGAGAGGGAGAAAGAAAATGGGAGACAGAAGTCCTGAAGGACCCACCATGCTAACACAGGGATCGAGGGGCCCACCTGGCCCTCGCAGCGCCGACCAGCAATCCAGGGAACCCGAGGTGCGTCTCCCTGGGGCGCTTCAACATCAGACCACAACCCAGACACATTCGATGTGCTGGGAGGCAAAAGCCAGGTGTTAATACATCCTCTGGTCCGTCACCGTTTTGTCCCAACAATTGAGTTAATAAATCCTCTCGTCCGCAACCGTGGGGTCCACGCCTCCCAACAATCGCTCCCAGACAATTCCAAGACAGCCTACGAGACCAAGGCAGCCCAAGAGATCACCAGGATCGTCTCCTTGGGGCGTTTCAACATCAATCCACAACCCAAGCACAGTCGATGTGGGTGGAAGCATCAACATGGCGCCAATAAATCCACTGGTCCGTTCCGTCTGGTCCAAGCCACCCCCAACACTAGAGTTAAGCATAATAAATCCTCTGGCCCGTAACCGTTTGGTCCAGACCTCCCGAAAATCGCCCCCAGACAACTCCACGACAGCCTAAGACCCTCAGGTGCGTCTCCGTGGGACGCTTCAACATCATACCACAACCAAGGCACAGTCGATGTGTTGGGAAGCATAAGCATGGCGTTAATAAACCCTCTGGTCCGTAACTCTCTGGTCCAAGCCTCACCCAACACTTGAATTGATAACTCCTCTGGTCCGTAACCGTTTGGCCCAGACCTCCCGACAATCGCTCCCAGACAACTCCCAAACAACCCGCGAGACCAAGACAACCCAAGAGACCCCGGGTTTGTCTCCTTGAGACGCTTCAACATCAGACCACAATCCAAGCACAATCGATGCGGCTGGAAACATAAACCTGGTCTTGATAAATCCTCTGGCCCGTGGCCGTTTTATTAACCTTCGCCTGTCTGTAAACGTGACTAGGTTAGCTCCGCAAAGTGGGATTAATGTTGGCCGTATCTCCGAATTCATCAATCCCGCAAAGTGGGGTAAATGTTGGGCGCGCAAACATGAGTATTCACAGCACAGGTTTGTCAGACAATTCTGTTTGACACCTGCTTCTTCTGAGGCGCGGATTTGGGCGTCGCCACCGAGCGACCCCGGGGCCGCTCGCAAAAATGTTGATTGGGATGCGGGTTCGGATAAGAATGGTGAACATGCGTTTAAGTCGGTCTGAGGGCGGCTCGCGGGGCGCAGACACTCCCTGACATCGCATGCAGTCTCAGCAATGATATGAAACACGCTTGGTGCATAGCATGGCGTAGCAGCGTGCATAGCATAGCGTGGCAGCGTGTGTGGCGGCATCCGCGTTTTAAGTCGGTTGCCCCTTGTGGGGGACCCCGATTTGTTAACACCGCCGTCTTCCCGCCAGTGCTTAGGAGAACGCTGTAGACCGGCTTTCCGCCAGCGCCTAGGACAACACTGTAGACCAGGTTTCCGCCACTGTTTAGGAGAACGCTGTCTTGCATTATGTGTTTCCAGTGCGTTGCGTCGTTACATTTTCAGGGCCTGTGTATGCTAGGCACTGCAATGCAGAGTGGTCTATTTCACACCGTCACCACCCCTAACACTTACAGCGCTCTCCGCATGCCCTAACCAACCAAGAGGCAACGAAACATAAACTTCTGAACATAAGCCCGCCGCCATGCGGTGAAAGCATAGGGGTGATGAGGGGGGGGAGGAGGAGGGGGAGGAGGAGGAGGAGGAAGAGGTGGGCGAGTAGGAGGAGAAGGTGGAGGGGGGATGAGGATCAGGAGGAGGGAATGCGCGCACAAGAATAAGGTTTTTGAAATGGCGGGGAAGGAACGGAGGAGGAGCAGGAGGATGAAAAGAAGGAGAATGGAGAGGGAGATTACGTCGAGAAAATCAGAAAAGGGTCTCCCCGACGATCCATCGAGCCCTTCAAGCAACCCCGAAAAGCCTACACGAAACTCACCTACACAGCAGCACGAAACTTCACTTTGTTAATCCACTTCTCCCGTCTCTATACCCAAGCCCACTTCAACAACATGCAATGACGATTGCGAAGAATGGGCCGTGAAGATGGTTGGCATTTAAGTTGCGATGCTGGTGATGTTCGTGACGTGATTTTCGACTACACGGTGGCGCCTCTACGCGTGCGCCAGTTCACCCAAATTCGGAAGCCAATCGCGTACTTCAGCGATGGGCGGTGCAAACTTTACATGATGGTCCCTCGTGAATCTGTCGGCTGCCGAAGCCCAAGCGCCCAGGAAAGCAATGGGCTCGACCTTGCCCAGCGCGGCCCGCTGACGGGGGCCGACGGCCCGTCGCTTCCAACAGTCAGCGTGCCGAGGGCACTTGATGATCAAACGGATGAAGTCTTTCTTGTGGTCTGTCTTGCCAACGTATTTGTCCCATCGGATTTCATAGTCAGCGGCGCGGGTCAAGCCTTTATACATGTCGGCATCCGCAAACGTAAGGCCCTGTCCATCAAGAGAGGGGTCATCGTCGCCGACAATTCCGTCGACCTCGCACGAATCAGAGGACGACGAGGAAGAAGACGAAGAGCTCACGCCAGCAGGGAGGTCACCTCCTGCGGCGTCATCCCCACTCCCAGCCATCCCATCATCTGGAGCAGCTGCTGGGACAGCTGCCGCAACAGCAACGTGGCCGTCTGCTTCCAAAATCGCCCCCAAATCCCGTTCCAACCAGGCCTCATCAATCGAGGGCAGCTGGCCCCTCCACTGAAGCATCAAGCAATGCCTTGGCGTACACTTTAGGAGGCGCCGCCAAGGGAACGCTGGCTGGAGCAGGCGACCGCAACAACAACGAATAATATGAAACCTTCTGAATGTGGTTGAAAGATCCCAAGCCCTTACCAAACAGATCCGGCAACGCTAGGAGACATTGGAAGTACGGTTTGCATCGTGAAAAGAGACGTTGCTCACAAAACGTACTGGGGGCTGCAACATCTTGAACTGGCGGTGCCCCCCCCCCGCGTGCATTTTCCAGCCTTTTTTCATGACTGCCTCGGCAATCATCAAGAACGGTGCTTTCGGATCCAACAGGCCAGCTGGGCCAAGTACTGGCTGGGCCAATCCAGGGGAGTGCAAATGGATGCAACCATCGACGTCGCTTTCCGAAACCTTCCATTGCCACATATTGCGCTGCATATCTTGAAAAGGTGCGATTTTCAATCCATCAACCGATTCTGGCGCGTTGAGGTGATAGATCTCTCCTTGACATTGCTGCCTGGGCGTGGGTTCCATTCGTCGCACCACTCTACGATTGCGTCCAAAACTGGTCGGGCGCTTGACGATGCAGATTTTACGAACTTTTTTTGCTTTGCCAGGGTAGTAACAACCTGAATTTTTTTTGGCCCATCGCCTCTGTCAGGCCCATGAACTGCCCCTCCAGCATCAGCGAGAGGCGCGAGCCCTGCGGCCGCAGGGTCGGGGTCAGCAGCGATGCTGTAATACCTACCAGACACGAATACGGCACGCAGATACTCAGCCTGTAATTCCTGCAAATGCGTTGGCTTATCGGCTATCGCACTGGGTTGCCTGAAGGACGCATTGTTGTCAAAGTGGGGGCAACACGAGCCATGCCGATACACCCTGGAACAAAATTTTTCACTGCCATGCGTACTGGCCTGTTTCGTGTTCTTGCATCGCCGATCTCGCACCTCAAAATCGCTTTATAATTCAGCCAGGCCCGAGCAAATGCTGTTGCTCCCTCCCCAGATTGGAATTCTGAGTCGTACATATCAAGATGTTGGTTCAATCGGAGCGTGCTCGTTTGCCATGCTGGTGAACCTCTCCTCTGTCGCAGACGTTCGCGGTGAGTTCCAGCATGGGGGGCTTCCACGCTCTCCTGGAGGGCATGACGAATCAAAACGACACTCACCACAGTGACGCCGCGCCAGCGGACCATAAGCAAGGACCTGTAGCAAATCACACCACGTTCGCGCTCCCTGAGCCAAGATCCCTAGCGAGGTACGCTGCGTCCGCGCCGCCCAAGGGCCGTGACACCTCGTAAATCACGCTGCGTCAACGCCCTGATTTCCACGATCCTCATCAAATAACGTTGCGCCTGCGCTCCAAAAAATTCAACTCCGAGAAAATATTCCTGCGTCCGCGCTCCCAAGGCCACGCCTGAGGGACTATCGTCGCCGTCGTCGCGATTGCCGTCTGCGTCGTCGTAGTCGTTTGTGTTGCTGTGTTCATCGAGTGTCCGTCTACCGTCATGGCCACTGGGGCGGGAAATGCTGCAATGGTTATTATGAGCGTCCTCGTCGTCGTCACTAACACTATTCATTCCGCTCGGTCCTCCGACAGAACCATGCGCTCAACGCTGGAGATCTCATCGTCCAATGGTTGCGCCAACTCGCCTGTTTCAAGAAATGACTTCACAAAAGGTAACAGAGGTGAAGAATCTCCGAAAAACGAAACTGAGACACGATGGTGCTTGTCAACGCTGGTTCGCTGGAACTCCTCAAAGCACCCCCGCATGCTCGCAACGTTCCGGGAGCCAGCGAGGCTCCAAGGCAGCGTACCTAAGTACTCAAACTTGCGACGTGCAATGCCAGCTGCAATGTTGTACATGTTTCTGCGAGTGCTGTGCTCGGCCCCCAAACGCATTCGAAAGCAAGCGTCGCCGTCGACGGGGTTGTTCGCCTGTCTCATGGTTTCGTTGACCCACGCCAGAACAGCACCCCGTGCACTGGGTAGCCGTCGGCCCTGCATGTAGCATTGGACTCGGTTTCCCTCCAGCCGCTCCCGTTCGTGGCAATCGCAGCCAGCGCCCCGCGTTCGAATTATCTGCACTCTCGCTGCGGCATCACTTACAATCCGCAGACGAAGCCAGAATTGCCCATTTTGTAAAATACGTTGCACATTCGCAAATTCTGTTGACTCCTTGCAGGTGGATGCGAAAATTTGGGGGTCCCAACACATCTCTACCAACCACTCCAGAGGAAGAACATACACGCAAACCTGGTGCATAGTTGACCACCTCCAATTAGCAAAGTTCGGAGGCTGACGTTCCAGAGGCCCTGGATGATGTTGATCCTTCCGCACTTCATCCATGAAGCGGCGGCGGTAAGTCTGAACGCGAAACCAAGCCATGGCAGCCCTCACATCCTTGAGGAAATCTGGCCACCAAGAGGCACCTTTCAAGCATGATTGGAGCACGCCATCCCAGACGTGGTGCCATCCTGGCATCCACATGGCTCGTGGGAATAAGTATCCAGTATCGTTCATGGACTCTGCGTCGCACCTGCGCGGTCTGATGCCGACGGCGTCAACGAAGCTAGGGAGAAGGTCCCTGGCATCGCACATGTTGGATTCAGTGCCCCAATCGGTCGCAACGCCGCGAACGCGAAGCAATCTCCACCGAATGAGCTGCATGTTCGGCCCGCATTCCATAAACAATGTCCAAAGATATTGAAAGATCTTAGACTCGGTTGACATCCATCCAAAACCCAGGTACGTCAGTGGTAACAAACGCCCCATGTGATAATCCCCATGATCATGAACTTCAACGCAAACGAATGCTTCGAGGCCAGACGACGGAGACCCATCGAATAGAACAAAAAATCAACGACTTCCCCGCTGTGCAACAGCTTGCCGAATCTGCCCCGCATGAGATACGTCATCGTCAAATCAAAACGCACCCGAGATACGCACAAGAAAGATTTCGCTGGGAACTTCTGCAGAGAAGGGCTTTGCAGGAGAGCGTCGGCTAAATCTGGCAGCGAGGCATGAATGATATCATGCGCCGCCTTCCCTGCGTCTCGCTGGGTTTTCAAATGCATTGAAGCTCGAAGGAAACGGACGGCAACATGTGGATCGATTGCTCGTCGACGCAACGCCTCTGGCAACGCCGCCGGCGCTGGATGGAGCCTGTCGGCTCCCTCGACCACGCTACGAAGATCATGCAGTCTGGGGCGCCCCCCCAAAGACGCCTGTATCCTCGAGGTATGCGAATCAAATCCGAAACAATGCACAATGCGAAGCTGTTGCAACAAGATCGCGCGAGCGAGAGGTTTCCATACCTTGCAGACAACGAGGGGCGATCCTCCGATCCATTCTGGCATGGCTGCTGCGATCCCGAGCCTACTGTTCTGGCGCGGCTCCTCTGCCAGAGGGACAGGGTCAGGGAAAGAATGCACCATGCGAGCAATGTAGTATACAAAATGTTGGAAACGCCGCTTATGGTGGCACGCTGTCTCTTGCATATGCTCAACTTGGCCACTTCGCGGGGGAACGGTGGTCCAATCTGTCTTCACAACTCCGAGAGCCTCAGGCCCGTGACCATCGGCTTCATGAAAAATGCGGATAAAATCTGCGCAAGAAGACGGCTTGATTGCACTGCCAACCCCTACTAACAACAAATGCACATGTGACGGGCTCGGAACAACTCGCTTGCGCCTCCTGCCCACGGGCCTCCCGGGCAAAACTTCAACATCAGAGCAAACGATGCCGTCGTCTTCCATGGGCAGACAGGCCTTGGTCCGGCTCGGGAAATGCGCAACGGCTCTGGGAACTCGAAGGCGTCATGGGTATAGCGTGCGGACCGCCGCAAGCCCATTTCTGCGCACCCCGCCTGCGTTTCGTGGCCCCGCGCAGAGATCCCCCGCGCCGATTTGCCGCGTGACTGTCGGCACCCACTTCGGCGCGCCCCTTCCCGTTTCGCACCCCAACTGGGTTTCGCACGCGTCCTCGTTAGACTAGGCAAATGTTGCCGTTGCGCTCATCTGGGCGCACCCCTCACGCATTCCGTTCGTTAGTTTGGACCTCGTTGTCGTGAAGCGATGCGACGCAAGGCTGATCCTAGTTTGGCTGACATGTTCGCATTCGCATTCGCCGATGCAAAAATGAACTCGCACGCGCACCGTTGATTCGCGGGCGCTTGCAACAATGCGCAATCGCACTCCGCTGACAACCAGGGATCACAAAACCGCGCCCGCGCGATTGCACGCGCAAGCGCGGGCGCAGGGCGCGGGCGCAAGCGCGGCGCGCAGGCGCACGCGGGCGGGAACTGTGCGTTTCGGGAGGCACTATCCAAACAGGCGTTTTTTTTTTTTTTTTTTTTTTTTTTTTTTTTTTTTTTTTTTTTTTTTTTTTTTTTTTTTTTTTTTTTTTTTTTTTTTTCTCCCCCTCTGTCGCCTCGAGCTCCTCGGAAGTGCACGCTCGAAAACCGAACGTGGGTGAAGCCCGGCGAGTAGGAGGACGCAGCAAAGCAGCGTCAAAGGAGGAAGAAGAGGAGGAGGAGGAGGAACGGGAAGGGGACTGCCCGGGAGGCAGTCAGGCTCGCGATCACAAGACCTCCAAGTCGTCGAGGTTGGATGGCTCCAAGTGCGTAGGGGGAAGGTCCGTGTAAGTATGGTGGCACATGTCTGCTACTGACCTTTGCACGGCCATCCCCAACATCCCCCACCACCGATGCAACAATCCCAAAGCCGTACCCCGTCGTATAGCGCCGGGTAAATCTCGACAACTTTCCCGCGCCAATGCAGGGACTAGCGATACGCATTGTCGTCCCCATCTGCCATATACTTCGACACCCAAGCATTGCAGTGAGCCAAGTCCGGAGGATATCACGTCGGCATACGTAATGTTATTGTCGTGTTCCGCATTGTCTAAAAGCCGGCCTGCTTGGTTGCTTGTTCCCCCCCTGGGCGCTCCAGTACCACTGATTGGTGGCGCCGCGGTTACGTCGCAAAAGGACCCAACCATATGCAGTTGTGAGTATCGCAATTGTGAGTATCTTCTTCGGTGGCGCTCCCTATGGGGCCACGAGCCGCATGAGGGTGTGCCGAAATGTGGCGGGGCACACAACGCAAAGGAATACGATATATCTGATTACGAGAGAAAGAACGCGGGTGAGTCAGAGCGCGAGAGAATCTGAGTATGAATGGGTCTGCGCGCGAGTGAATATATTTGCATGAATGCGATCATGGAACCGCCTAGTGTAAGTGTCGAGCATGCCTGTCCGAACACACGTGACACTGGGCGTGGCCGCCGCAGGCAGCTTCCGCGGGAACCCCGACGGCAGCGCCGCACGTCGCGACGCCCATGTCGGCACGCCTCTTGCGAGGATCGCGCCCGCTTTCGGCTCTTCTTTTCCTTCCTCTTTGCCCGCGCACTCCAAAATCCAAGGCTGCGGGCGCAGCGCAGCGCGGGGTCCCCGCGACGCGCGCTGGTCGCCCCGGGCGGGGTCCCAGCGACGCGCGCGGGTCGTCCGCTGCGCGAAGCAGAGAGAGCTGACTAGCTAACTGGCTGGCTGATAGCGGGCAAGTCTCTGACCGCTGGGCAGAGCGACGACGGGCGAACGAGGCGCCGGGCCCCCCGCAGCACGGAGTTCCCGCGACGCGCGCTGGTCGCCCCGAGAGGGTCCCAGCGACGCGCGCGGGTCGTCCGCGGCGCGAGGCCAAACAATTAGTCGGGCAGTCGAGAGAAGGCGCGGCTCGGGGGAGACGCTCCTCAGGTCAGGCCTCGCGGATGAACTCGGTGAAGCCGAGCTCCCTGGCGAGGGCCGTCGCTTCCCTCCTGCACCGCTTCGTGCGCGCCGCAAACTGCTCCAGCTGCTTCCGCAAGCCCTGCGGCGGCCCTGCCAGGAAGAACTCGATGCGCGGCGCCCGCATGAGCAGGAGGTCCTCGTGGCGCGTGGCGCGCGAGAGCAGCGCGTAGAGCTCCAGCCACCAGTCGTCGTCCTCCTTCTTGCCGTTCCCTACCTCGTGGCGGCCGCAATCCAGGATCACGCCTGGGCGACGTCGACCGAGGGAGCAGCGCGCCGGGCAGCCGACGGCCCAGGGCGAGAGTCCACAGGACCGAGAGATGGTCTGGCCGCGGACTGCTCGCGCCCCGGAGGTCTGGCCGCCCCCGGAGCGCCGTTCCCCCGCCCCGTCGCCTTCGCGCATGGTGCGCCCCTGGCACGCCACCGTGGTGATGACCCTGCCGTGCGAGAAATGCGGGGGGTGTGCCGAAATGGGTGGGGGTGACGCATGCGGGCGGCGGCACTGAGGCCTTCGGTGGAGCTCCCTATGGAGCCACGAAACGTGTGAGGGGTGTGCCGAAATGGGTGTGGGGGACGCATGCGGCCGCGGGCACTGGGGCCTTCGGTGGAGCTCCCTATGGAGCCACGAAACGTGTGAGGGTGTGCCGAAATGGGTGTGGGGGACGCATGCGGCCGCGGGCACTGGGGCCTTCGGTGGAGCTCCCTATGGAGCCACGAAACGTGTGAGGGGTGTGCCGAAATGGGTGTGGGGGACGCATGCGGCCGCGGGCACTGGGGCCTTCGGTGGAGCTCCCTATGGAGCCACGAAACGTGTGAGGGGTGTGCCGAAATGGGTGTGGGGGACGCATGCGGCCGCGGGCACTGGGGCCTTCGGTGGAGCTCCCTATGGAGCCACGAAACGTGTGAGGGGTGTGCCGAAATGGGTGTGGGGGACGCATGCGGCCGCGGGCACTGGGGCCTTCGGTGGAGCTCCCTATGGAGCCACGAAACGTGTGAGGGGTGTGCCGAAATGGGTGTGGGGGACGCATGCGGCCGCGGGCACTGGGGCCTTCGGTGGAGCTCCCTATGGAGCCACGAAACGTGTGAGGGGTGTGCCGAAATGGGTGTGGGGGACGCATGCGGCCGCGGGCACTGGGGCCGCGGTGGAGCTCGCATGCTTGGGGCCTTCGGTGGAGCTCCCTATGGAGCCACGAAACGTGTGAGGGGTGTGCCGAAATGGGTGTGGGGGACGCATGCGGCCGCGGGCACTGGGGCCTTCGGTGGAGCTCCCTATGGAGCCACGAAACGTGTGAGGGGTGTGCCGAAATGGGTGTGGGGGACGCATGCGGCCGCGGGCACTGGGGCCTTCGGTGGAGCTCCCTATGGAGCCACGAAGCGTGTGAGGGGTGTGCCGAAATGGGTGTGGGGGACGCATGCGGCCGCGGGCACTGGGGCCTTCGGTGGAGCTCCCTATGGAGCCACGAAACGTGTGAGGGGTGTGCCGAAATGGGTGTGGGGGACGCATGCGGCCGCGGGCACTGGGGCCTTCGGTGGAGCTCCCTATGGAGCCACGAAACGTGTGAGGGGTGTGCCGAAATGCGGCCGCGGGCACTGGGGCCTTCGGTGGAGCTCCCTATGGAGCCACGAAACGTGTGAGGGGTGTGCCGAAATGGGTGTGGGGGACGCATGCGGCCGCGGGCACTGGGGCCTTCGGTGGAGGGAGCCACGCGTGTGAGGGGTGTGCCGAAATGGGCGTGGGGGACGCATGCGGCCGAAGCGCGCGGGGCACCGTCTCTTCAAAACGAAGACCCAACACCACAGGATGGTTGGGAAAAAAAAAGAAACCGAAAGAGTAATCAGAAGAGTGCTTAGCAACCCAACATAAACGCACAGTTGGAGACAGAAGGATAACTTCGGCCGCGGCCAAGCGCGCGCGGCTCCAGCAGGCCCCAGGAAGAACCTTGGCAGAACACAAGCCACTGCTGCCGGACAGCGGCCGGAAAACTGGCCGAAGCAGCGGAGGGGCGCCGGGGGGGCGGTTAGGTCGCAACTCGCGGCCCTAGCATCAGCCACGCACACCGGACAAGGGCCGCAAGTGGCCCTGCACCTGGCCAGGAGCCTTCGCCCCAGGCTGCAAGGAAAGCGCACGGCCAGAACGCCAGCGCGCGCAGAAGGTCTGTGCGGGACCAGAAGAAAATAGGGGCACAGCACGAGCCCGCCGAAAGGGAAAGCAAACGGGAGGGGGGGCAGGCCGAGGGCCACGGGGCGATCTCCCTCACTGGGAGGATCCCCTATGGCCAACGGCCTGCCCCCCAGAGCGCGACCCCGCGGTGGGGTCGGGCAGTTCCTGACCATGAACATCGAGAGCATCAAGCAAAACGTGGGGGAGAGGACGAGGGCGACCGCTGGCAGCTGCCAGCAGTCGCTGAACAATAGCAGCACGTTCCGCTTCCGTGCGCTGCGTACGCTGCCTGCGCGCAGGCACAGCGGTGACCGAGTCAACTCCTCCACCCCTTCTCAACGACGACGTCGGCCCGACACCTCCTTCCTCCGCGTAGGCGCCAGCGCGACCAGCAGACCGCTGGGGCGCCCCCGAAGGGTGTGCCATGCTTGCATCGGCGCAGGCCACGCCTGCCTCCAACAGGGGGGCTGCCGAAGCGCAGGCGGCAGCAGACTCGCGACGAGGAGCCTGCGCGGCGGCCGCAGCGGCGCCAGCATCACCTGCCTCCAACGGGGGGGCGAAAGACGAGGCTGCAGCAGGCAAAGAGCGCGGCGCCTGCGGAGCTTCGCCGCACGCCTGCACGCGAGCGGCCGCAGCAGGCATTGAGAGACTGGTTCCTCCTCCCCCGCTCGACGACGACGACAAGTCGAGGCCTCCTTCCTCCGAGAGGGCGCCAGCGTCCTCACCAGACGGGTGGGGTGCCCCCGAAAGGTGGGCCGAGACGTCATCAGCAGCACAGTCGTCACCAGCCTCCAGCTGGGAGGCGTGCAGGGAGTCTGCAGCGGTGAGCTCAGCGAGCGGCGCCTGCGCTGCAACACGATAAACCTTGGCACTGAGGCGAAACTCACCTTTGCCGAGCCGCTTGAGCACCTTCCTGGCATGATCGGTGACCACAGGCGGGCACGGCTGGCTGAGAGCTGCAACACGAGCAACCGCACAGTTGCTGCAGCGCGCGCAGCCCACGACAGAGGACCATCGCACAGGGCAATCCTAACGAGGTCATGCTTGCGCGCTCCGTCCCCGAATTGCCTCTGCGCCGCCAGCGCGCGAGAAGCAACGTCAGTCGGGGCGGGATCACGCGCAACAACAAGCCGTGGGAGACGTGGCTTGCCACGATTGTGACGCTTGGGGTGGCCGCAATCTTCGAGCCCATCGCTGAGTCGGCCAATCCAGGTTCCCCAGGTCTTGACAACCTTAGAGCGTGCCAGCAGCTGCGCACGGTCCTGACGCGGTACACGCGCAAAGGCAGCTGCACTCTTTGCGGCGCGGTCGGCCATCATGTTGCCAAACCTGTGGCGCACCGTGGCGCGCCCGTGCTGGATGCCACCTACTGCAACATGGCCCTTGACTTTCGAGAGCTCGAAACCGTCCCCCCCAGTCGTCCACCAACCGCCAGACCCCCCGCCAGAGGTGAGCGTGTGCCGCCGCGCAAGCAGTGGTGGCCATGCGGCCGCGTTCGTGGAAGCCATCCACGACAAAGGCAGAGTCCGAAAACATGCGCACTGGCGGCGCTGCGAAACGCAGCACATGGATGACTGCGACGAGTTCGGCAGCACTAACGCACTGCATCGGGTCAAGCACGGGGCCAGAGCAAAAAGCGACTACCTGAAGGCGATCGGGGTGAAGCGCCACGCACCCCCCAGCCAGCGCCCGCAAGGCTGGGATACTCAGCTTCGAACACCGATCCATCAGGGTAGATGTCTCCCGTGAAGCCGTCAGGCCCCCCAAGCCCCCAGCACGCAAGCTGCCCAGGCGGCGGCCTGGCCAGCACGGGAAACGGCACCAGACAGCGCTCAGCAAAAACAAGGGCTAGCGGCGACTGCGCCGCCCGCGCTACATTGCCACGAAACGCAGGGGCGCCCTCGAGGCTGTCAAGGCGCGCACAAGATCAGTGCCCGTGCAGCAGCGTGCCCTCGGCCAGGGGGCAGAGCAAGCAAGATGACGTGGTGTCATAACCTTCGGCCCACTGACGCTTCTGGGGCCACTGACCCCCAACCACAGTACTACGCAGGGGGCCTCTCTGCTGGGCCGTAAGCTTACTCTTGGTGCTGAGTAGGGCCTTCAGGGGGCTAAGAATGACACCATTGCCAAACTCAGACAGGTCCAAGTGGTCAGCAACCTTGGCGAAGTGCCAACACTCAACGGCACGGTACACGAGCTCCTGGATCGTGACGGGGCAGAAGTCCACGGGATTGATGACGGCCCCATCGGGCCAGGTCCAGGAGGTAGCCGAAGTAGCCGTGATCCCAACTCGCTTGAGAGTGGCCCACACGGCACTGAAGGGGCCCCGAATGGAGGACCAAGGGTGCTCAAGAGCCGACAAGCGCTCGCGGGCCTCGCGGACACCGGAGTCCAGAGTGTCCCTGGGAAGCCAGGGGTGCCACAAGGCATGGAGGAAGGCCTTCACGGGCAACCACGTGGCCCTGAAGATGGGGCCCAAACGGGGCACAGGGGAAAGCAACAGGGCCAGCGTGCGGGACTTGCCATCCAGGCGATGGTCTTGAAGCCTACCAGCCGCGCCTCGAAGAACCTCTAACTCCTGCCCGTTAGCGCCCACCACGGCGGACCCATGCAACACGGAAGACTCCAAAGTACTTCGAGCCATGCGCCCGAGCACGCGGCGACGAGGTTTAGACCCCTTGAGGATCGACATGCGCTGCCGCCTCTTGCCCATGGCCTTGACACGGGAGGCGGACGTGGCCTTGCCCCCTCCAGCGAGGCCAGAGGAGAAATCAACACCGAGGTTTCTCTCAGCTCTCACGGGCAGGGGCTGAAGGCTCCGTAGCTTCGAAGCGATCGAAGCTCTGACTGAAGGCGAGTTCCCAAGCACTCGGGACTTGTCGACGGCAATCCTAAGGTCGGCGGCCTTGAGCTCGCTGTGGAGCTTCTTACCAACACCGACGATGTCAAGCACAACTCTCGACTCCGTGCCCAAGCTCGTGAGGCCGAAGTCGTCCACGTTGACCGACAGCTGGACCGTCGGGAAAGTAGCCTGAACGGCATCGAGGGGGCCTAGCAGCACCACTTGGAGCATGCACGTGGCAAATGTACAGCCTGGCACAACGGTCTGCTCAACCTCCATCAACGAACCAACCTCGCCAGCAACGTCGAGCAGCCTAGGGGCCCGAAAAATCAGTACCAAGAGGTACAATGGCCACATAGGAAAACCTGTGGCCTGCGCGGCAGGGATAAAATGTCGGTGCTGAACCAGCTCGAACGCCTTCTTTACATCAAGAAGCAAAGTGGCACAGCTACGATTTTTGAACGTCGAATGCTCAGACCAGGCAGCCTGGATCCACGCACATCGTTCCGAAGACTTACCGTGGGTGCCCCAAAAGAAGGCACGATAGTTTTTCTCCTGCCACTGCCTAATGAGAGGACGTCTCGGGCGACATTGAACGCGAGCCAGCACGTGGAGCAACCCGAGCGGCCTCAGACCCCCCACACGCTTGAGAATGGACACACTTCGATTCCATATGACAGGCCACCCTCGCTTGTGCTCGATGTGCGAAATAATCTCGCACAAGGCCTCCAGCGCAGTCGGGGGCAGCAGCAAAAGGGGGCGGGGCGACGCTTGATCTAAACCAGTGCCAGTATAAGGCTTAAAGCTTTTAAAAGCCCGCACGAGCTCATCAACGCTGGGACGCTCAGGCGACACACCAAGGTCAGGCCGCGCGAGGGGGGGGGCTTCTCGGACCCCACGGACCACCACTTTTTCCACTCAGCCTCAAGGGCCCCGACCGACTCGACCGACGAGCAGGGGCGAAGGGTGGAGTGATCAAGGGCATCGGGCTGCCAACCGATGGGAAGGGAGGAAAACTTGAACGAGGCCGACATCCCCCCTGAAGGATTTTTGTTCAACCCATGTGTTCCACCCCCTGGCCTTGTCGTGCGCCGACTGTGCCTGAAGCCTCTTGGCTTCGACGTCCGCCAGCTCTGCCAGCGCCTTGGCCGAGAGCAGCGGCAGCAGATCAACCTGGCGAAGCACCGCCGCCCAGGCGGCGCACGCTGCGCTGTCAGGGAGGCGGTGAACACCTGGAAGGCGCGAGGCAGCCGAGACCAGCTGCCGCCTATGGGTACCCGCAGGATCTCGCGCGAGGTCCGACAAAAGTGCGCTGACCTTGCGCCACCAACACGCAAGCGGGGAGAGCTTCGGAAACCTCGGAGGCCCAGGGCAGGGAGGCTTCTTAGAAGAGATCTTCAGAGGCAAGTCTCTTCCAACATACCCATCAGCAAGCTCGCCCGTTATCTGAAAGACATAGGGCCACTCAGCCTCAGCCGCACGAAGGAAACTGTTCCATTTGTCCTGCACAGAGGCGTGAGGATCAACGCAAAGCGCGGCCACGGGCTCCCACCTACCCTCGACGGGGGGCCCCAGACACCCAATGGGGCGCTCAAGAGGGAACCGTGTGGGCACCGTGACGAAACTGACACTAGCAACGGGATCAACACAGGGGAAGATGAGCCTAACAGGGTCGTGGGGTGAAATGGGGACGTCTTGAACAATTTCCGCCCTGGCCGCACCTGCCATGACCCTCGAGACGACGAAAAAGTCGATGCACCTCATGGCTGGGCGGCACGTACCGCCAGCAGGGGCAACAATGACCGCGTCCATGGCATCAACCCATCCCGTCTGCTGAAGGTCAGTGTGAGGTATATTCCAATCACCACCAACCACGAACGCCGTGCCTGCAGCCTTGAGGGCCCTGCCGACGCGGCACAAGATGTCCCAGTTGACCTCATTCACCCCGACGGAGCGCACCAAGTAAAGATTCACAACAAGGAATCCACCACGAATCATCCCTCCCACATGGTGAAGACTGGCACGCGCAGGCTGCAGCACATGGGAGACCGTCTCGAGCGCTCCTAGACCAATCCTCTTGGGCGTGGCCGTGATCAACCCACCCGTGGGGTTGCCGAGCGCAGGCAGCGCAGCCGCGAGAGAGGCAGACCAGCCGATCTGACGGAGGCGCGCCTCAGTCGGCTCCACCGACGAGGCGAGAATCCTGGTCTCCTGCACGAGGAGTACGTCTGATGCAATACGCTCACACAAGTAGGCATCTAGCCCGATCTGGCCGCCAACGTTGGCGGTGATCAGGGTCCACTCCTCGGCCTGGCCAGCGCTAGGAGTTAGACGGGGGCTTGCTAGACGAGGCGGCACCACTGAAGGGAGTGATCCGAAACTTCTTCTGCGCCGCATCGTTGATTCCCCCAGTAATGTTCTCCGCATGGGCCATGGGCCAGTGCGAGGGGCGCGCGGCATGCTTGGCAGAGGCCATCGTTTCGCATGATGCCGTTGCCAAGGAACTTGCCCCAGAACCTATTCGGCGGTCTGCGCTGGGGAAGTTGGACGCACGAGAGTTCTTGGACAAGAAGACATAACATAAGCTCAGTTTTGGCGGTCTCTGCGAAGACGTGGGGTTGGAGGAGCAAGATTGCGTCGATTTTGAGCGGCGCAAGTCGTCCTTCGAGGACGAGTTCAGGGCGGCGCTATCTTCGCAGTTCAGTCAAATGGTTGCAACGTTGGCTGAGCAGCAGCAGAAAAACGTGGAGGAATTGGGTGCCTGGAAGGCTACCAAGAAGCGCAATTGCAGTCTCTCGCCAGGGCCAGGGGCCCCGCAAACCGGTGCCGAAGGAGCTGAGGCGGGAGTGGCGGCGCCCGCTGCAGCGGCAGCGTCTGCGGGGTCTTCGGCAGCACCTACGGCACCCCAGGCTACTACTGGGGCAGCTACGGTGTCGACGCCTCCGCCATCTTGGCAAGGAGTTGATCAAGTGGCGACGGACAAGCAGAAGGAGTTCAAGGCCATCTTGGAACAGACCCTTACAGACAAGAGGACTCCGTCGCCGAGTGTTTGATGCCAGCCCACCCTCGGCCGAACTGCGGCCCCCGCCCTGCCTTGGAGAGGTCGCAGCGCAGAGGGATCGTCGGGCAGAGCTACCCCGGGCACGGCGGCTTTCTCGACGGCCTGTGGGTTATTCCAGGGGGTGGCTTCTTCTGAGACCCCTGGCTTTCTGGCGCGCCAGGGGGTGGCCCCTCTTGGGGCCCCTGGCAAGGACTGGGGGGAGAAGCTCAACTTCGACTCAGATGCGATCCAGGAGGTGGCCCCTCTTGGGGCCCCTGGCAAGGACTTGGATGATTCGCGCTACTTCGACCCAGAAGTATTCCAGGGGGCGGCCCCTCTTGAGACCCATGGGTTTCTGGCGCACCAGGGGGCGGCCCCTCCTGGGGCCCCTGGCAAGGACTGGGAGGCGAAACTCAACCTCTACTCTGATGCTATCCAGGGGGTGGCCCCTCTTGGGGCCCCTGGCATTGGCAACGCAGATGCGCTCTACGGCTTCGCAGAGGATCGCCAGGGTGTGGCCCCTCTGGGGACCCCTGGCTTTGATTGGGAGGCTGATTTTTCAACTTGGAGGTGTCCCAGGGGGTGGCTCCTCTTGAGACCCCTGAGGAGTGGATGATCGATGGGCATAGCTTTGGTGTTGAGATGCTTGAGTTGTGCGGCCATTTCATTCTTGGTGGGCAGGATTGTTTTCTCTTTTGGGAGGGTGAGATTTCTGTGTCAGGCTGGACGGTATCTTGGAAACTTGTTTTCTCTGGTGCGACAGCTGCAAATCCAGGTTCGTCCTGGCTCATTCGTCGCGGCAACCGACTTGCCCCCAAGGCGCCCAATCCACAGGATGACTGGGAGAACAGTTGGGCGGGGCAAGCGGCCGGCCGTTTTGCTGGCCGCAGCGCTACGCCATCGATTTGGATGGGCCGACGGCCACCGCATGTTCCGTTTCCTAGGCCGACAACTTAGCACGGGAACGACGACTTCTAAGATATGAGAGGACAGTTTCAGCAGCAAGATGGATCCACAATATCCGAGGTGAGAGATTCAACAGCTGAGAGCATTGGCGAGAATGGTGTGCACCGTATTTCATCGAATCCCCTATCACACCGCCCACGGAAGGCTATGTGCATCAACTCGGAAAATTTCCATGACCGTCCATTGGCGGAGATCGCCGGGCTTATGCGCGCCGAAGCTTGGAGCCAGGCCGAACCTCATCGGGCATTCTTCTTTACGACTCTCAATGGCATCAGAGACAAGGGACAATGCCGTAGATTTGCCAGATGGCATTATCAAGACCTGCGTGAGCTTCGTCGCCATTTCAAGCGTCTGCTTGGAGACCGAGTACCACCTGGCCAGGTTATACCAGGTGGTGATGAGGATAGTGAAGGGGGCGATCTAATTCAAGACAGGGCCAGCTTGGTTTGGAGTTGGGTCTCTTCTACCTTGGCACAGCCTACTACTTCCTCTGACTTGGACCAAGGTTCGGCCGCTGGGACAGGGAAGCAGGCAGTTAAGACAGAAGGGTCACCTCAAGAATACGGCGGCGTGAAGTTCCGCATCTATATGCGCAACATGTCGACCTGGGGACCTTCGGCGAACCAGCTACTTAAACGACCTTACGACGCGATCATCATCCAGGAAACTCACGCGGACATGTCGGAGACGAACGATGTGATGGTGGAGTTTGATGAAGCGGGCTACAGGTGTATGGTTTGTCCTGCTGGAGCTGAATCGGCACATTTCACTTCGAAGGCAGGTGGAGTGACAATGGGAGTTCCCAAGAAATGGGCATCTTGGCCCCTTCGGCATTTGGCCTCGAACATGGGCGACTCACCAGGCAAAAGAGCCGACACACACAAGAAGGACCAGAACATGACCACGGGCGTACGGTTCAAAGACTTGGTGGGGATGCAGGTTCTCTTGAAGGGTGCTCACATCGCGATCCTGGGCGGCTGCCTCTACAACGGAGTGGGGATTGCAGGAGCCAGTGTGGAGGAGCTGCACCATATGGCGTCATTTGTGCCATCGTTATCCACGCCATGGGTCATCTTGTGCGACTGGAACTTCCCACCTGAAGCCTTTTGGAAAGCAGGGTGGCTCAATTTGGTGCAGGGGGGCATCTTGGTTGCCGACAGTGTGGATTACGCGTGCACTGGTGGGCAAGGTACTCTTCTCGACTGCGTTGTGGCTCCAGGGTCCGTTCTTGAGTACCTCGACCGGGCACGCGCGGATACAGAGTTGGTTGGAGAAGATGGCAAAGCCCATTCTGGCATAGCGTTGGATCTCTTGCCGGAGGCGAAGGAAGCAGAAGGACGCGCGCTGGGACTTCCCAAGGCTGTCGGGCCACCCAATCAGCAGAAGAAAATGGCCGACCCGAACAGTGAGCGCTCACGAAAGTTGGCGGCGGTGCCTACCCCGACGGCTTCGAGGTCCAAAGTTCCAACGTTGGGAACTCGCAAGAGATTGGGGATCAAAACACCGCCGCCTTTCAATTACCTGTGACCTATGGGCCGGGGCGAAGAGGACCCGCTGCCTTAGGCGAGCCTGGAGCACACCTAGTTCCACCAGCTGCTGATGGAGGGCTGGGCGAGAAGTGGTCTTTGCGCAACAGGGAGGAGGTGTGGGGCTCGATCGTCATCACCAACGACGAAAGATGGTCCAAACCTCCAGACATGTTCGGGACTCGCACGCGTGGCATCTCACGGCAGACAGTGTTTCTCTTCTGGGGCATCATTTTGGCAAGTGGGTCAGCAAGGTGGGGGATTAGTTCAGCATGCTATTAGGTGGTGAAGGCTTGGACAAGGACGGCAAAGCCGAGCGTAGTAGAGGCGTTGCCCGTTCGGTCAGGATCAAAGAAGTTGCGCGCTCTCCTCCTTTCACTCGGACACGGGGCCTTGGGATTGATTGGTGGGCTAAGATTGCCTTTTCTTGCTTGAGGACCTCGACAAGGCCACCTCGAAACGTGAGGCCCCCAGGTTCGGCAAGCTCATCAACGGGCTTAGGGGCGCGACGGCGTGCGCGCCCACTTCCACTCTGGCCTCTTTACTGGGGAAGGAGAAGCAGTCTTGGTGCAGGAAGCTTCGCACGTCAAGCTCTGCCACGAATGGCGCCATCCGCAGGTGCATGGAGGACTGCAGCAAGATTGCCAGCAGCTTTCAAAGGATGGAATGCTACTCGCAGTACTTGGCGTTCTCGCAGTGGGCTGAGGTGCAGTACGTGGCGGCGCCTGGCAAGCTATTTCGACTTATCAAGAATATGCCTGCAGCGAAGGGCGAGTTCGAAGGCGGGCCGATCGTCTCCTCCGATCCGCTCGCGGCGATGGATATCAGCGCAATGGTCTGGCGCAAGCAGTGGACTGATTCTTCGTTGGGTATCGGGGCGGTGTCGCATCCCCCGAGCACGGCGCGCGACTGTTTCTGGGGAGCCCCTTTCCCCACATTCGACTTGGAGACGCTGGGGGAAGGCGCCGGGCGGGCGAAGGGCACCTCGGCCAAGGGCATCGAGCCGCTGGGTAAGACAGGTCTGGTCTGGCTTCCAGAACGAGGCAAGTTGGAATTGGTGCAACTATTTCAACATATCGAGAAGGAGGTCGCTTGGCCTTGGCAGCTCTCAATGGTTTTGGCGACGCCCGCAGGGGAACCTTCAGGCGACGATAGGGCCGTCGGGGTATTGTCCAACCTAGCGAGGCGGTGGTCGAGCTGTTGCCGTGGGTGCCGTGCCGGCTGGACTCGGGATAGGGGCGGCCATTGGGATGCAGCTGTTGCAGGTTCGTCTGCCTTACGCGAGGCCCTGATGCGCAGTTGCCTGGGCGAGACGGTGGCCCTATCTACGATTCAAGGCTGGGCGCAGGCGAGTATGATGTGGGATATCGCAGGCTTCTACGACGCTCTTAAGTTGAAGTTATTGCTCGAATCAAGATTGGAGCATGAGTTCCCCCTTGACCTTGGAGATGATCCTGCGCATGGGAGTCCGTTTCTTACGAGACAGTGTGTAGTATTCCGACGCTATCATTCTTGGGCAGAGCATGATTGCGGGCTCGGGAGGTGCAGTCGACTTTTCATGGCGTGCGTTGTACAGCATTCTTGACAGAGTAACCCGAGGTACGCCAGGAATATCAACACGGTCCTGGGTGGACGATGTTTCTCAGCGCGTGGAGGGCAGGTGCAAGAGGGCCGTTGGCCTGGCCTTGCAGGCAGGACTCACATTTGCCAAAGGTTGCTCCGGTGCGGGTTTGGTCTTCTCGTCAAAATCTACCGCCGTTTGCCAAATAAAGGCTTCGCGGTCAAGATCGAGAACGTCGCCGCGGACCTTGGCATTGATCGGGGTACAATTGGCTTTCGGCGCCCCAAGCAAGCTCAACGCCGACGTGGGGCACATCATCGGTTCAACCATGTCGAGCGTTTTTCGCAGGGGGGCTGCTCGGAAGAAGATAAGAGCCAAGCTCGCTATGATGGGAGTCTTACCGATGGCGGACCATTCGGACCGCGCGTTCGGCGCTGCCCCCTCAATTGCCAACGGCTGGAGGAAGGCGCTCGGGCAGACTCTGGCTAAGAAGTGGCCCGGTCGTTGCCTCGCCACCCTGCTGCAACTTCGCGTGGGGGGGAAGGGCCCGCAATGCCAGATAATGCATAGATCGATAGAGTCCTGGGTGTCCGCCATCTTCAAACATGGGGTCGATCTGGAGTTGGATGGACGAACGCGGCGCACGGCTAGGAGGCGGATCGACAACAGAGCGCAGAAAGACAGATGGTGTGGTATCACTGGGGTGGTATCTGCTACGATCGCCACAACATTTGACATAGGCTGGGGCCCTGTTGGACCTTGGGCATGGATCTCGGATGCCGGGGGGCGTGTCATGGCACCAGGTAGTATCGTTGGGAAAGGTCCCCAGGACATCATGAGTGCCCTCAAAGATGCCATCTCGGACGCCATCGATAGGACGCTTTGGGGCGGGACTTCGAGGCACTAGAATGGCAAGGGCCTATCAGAAAGAGCAGATCTGCGCGATGCGCGTCGGTACCTCGCTTCCTTGAGCACGAAAGGGGGACCTGAGACAGCGGGTGCAATCGAAACAGTCATGACGGGGGCCTCTTGGACACGCAAAAGGACAGCCACCCTGAGCAGCAGCAAGTTGGACTCCGCGGACTGCCAGGGACGCGCATGTGTCGAAGAGGAGACGGATCTTCATTGCAACTGGTCCTGTTCTTGCAATGAGCTCTTTTCTACCATCTCACAGACGCTTACCCGACGTGCTCATGAAGATTATGAAGAGCTGCCTTGCCTTTGGCTTCGAGGGGTCTTACCTTCGTCTTGGACGCAAGTGGATGAGCCGACAGACTCTCCTTCGACGAGGTTATGGGCCACGTGGCGGATCTTCGAGGCTGCGGGTGCCTAGTTGTCGGAGGTGATGCGTCAGGTGGTGCGCAAATTGCAGACCCACGACCCCAAGTTATCCAGGTCCACCGCGAACTTGCCTTGGATGTCAAGCTGTTGCATTCCCGAGGTGGTGGCGTTCCCATGAAGCAAACCATCGGCAGGGGTGAGACGACGGCTCTGCTCAGGGTGGTGGGGGATCTTGGCTTGGCGCGCCCATCACCTTTGTCACTGACTCGGGATGCGCCGCGAAGGGCTTAGCCGAGCTCAACGCAGGTCGGCCTCCGACGACAAACTTGGATCTCTGGCTGAAGCCGAAGCAGGTGCTGATGCCGCGCCCGTCACTGCTCAATGTGGTCAACACCGAGAGCCGCATGTCAGTGGAAGAGGCCGCGAACGCTGGCGCCATGGTGGGGCGCTACCTGGCCAATGCTATGGCTGATGAAGCGGCGGGCTTTTGGGCTGAGAAGAAATGCGCGGTTCCAAATGCGGCGGTGGCGGGAGTGGGGCACGCCGAAGCGATCGGCAGAGCAGCGCGGAAGCACCTGGCCAAGGCCTTCTTGGCAGAAGCGGAGGCGGGGCCGAAGAGGCTGCGCCCAACGCGTTCGATGGCAGTTAGTGTTCGGCGCAAGCTCACGATGTCGGATCACCAAGTACACTGGTATGGGCACGGCCTTCCATCGTTCTGCGTGTGGTCGCAGTGCTAGTGGACGGAAATGGGAGACGTTTTTGGAGACGCCCTGTGTGGGCGGTGTTGTCAAGGGCAATATTCAATGAGTTGGAGACGTTGGAGTGGTGATGCAATGAGTACCGATGCACGTATCTTATCTGATTTGCTGGGTTGCTTCGGTGGCCCCAAGATCCACGCGGGCCTGAAGCGTGGGTGCGTCGGCGAGCACTACTTGAGAGGACTTGCAGATGAGTGTAGCAGACATCTTGAGCACTACGGATATCAGAATCGGGGCAAGTTGGCGCGCGGCATTCTCCCGAAGGGACGCGTCGCGATTGCTAGCGAGACGACCGGCACCAGCAGCTTCTAACTTTCTCGCAGCTGTTATTCTTGCTTTCAGACCATGTTGGTCTAATGGAGGCTGCTGCGGTTTTCATGGTGCAGGGCCTCCATTTTCGAGGGCGCCCTCGGCGTGCGCGCATTGCTGAGGGCGGCTCCTCTTGAGACCCCAGTCAAGTGCATCGTCGAAGCGCTTTTATTCCTGGGAGTGGCCCCTCCTGGGAACCCAGGTGGCAACCGCGGCTGAGCGGTTACCTGTCCTCCTCCTTCTGCATTTCCTCGCCCGCGCGTGTCTCAGCCTGGCCTCGGTTGCAGAGGAGAAGCGCTCACGGCCCGCGGAGTATTAATACTTGTATTCCTCCTCCTCGTCCTCTTCCTCCTCCTCCTCGTCATTGTTTGCTGGTTTTGTTTCTCTCCATTTTGATGTTGCTCCGCGCGCCCTCCGCTTCGCCTTTGCTTCGCTTGTCCATGGATTTCAGGTGGGCCCTTGAGCTGGCGAGTCGTGGAGATGATGATGATGATATATATATGATATGTTTGTTATCCATAGCTATTGAAGTTAATGAAGCTACTGCTGGCTGTGAAACCCGCGGCAACTGTTATTAAGATTCGCGTCTGGTTATTGAAACTCGTGTTCGGTTATTGAATTCATTGTTGCTCCAAAATTAAAGCTTCCCTAGGCCCTAGTCCAGTCGTCACGAACTCATGACAAATGGAATTATTCTTGCGTTCTTCGTCATGTAATAAGCAACCTCTTTGGTTGCTTGTCCTTGGACGTGTTATGCCACTGCGTGAAATCATGCCACCGATAAGCCTGGCACAATAAGGTCGAGCCGCTGTAAATCCCCAACTGGCGTGGCTATTCTGCAGAAGCCACTCAACATTGCGATCCGGTATGATTAGCCTCCATGCCGCTATCATTCTGGTGTGGCACGCGTGGGGGCGAGCCCTCTCGTTGTCGACCAATCATGAAAAACCGCATCGCTGTCGCAAGTCGTCGCGGGTGTCGCGGGGCAAACCGTGAGCCGGGCGCTCGAAAATGGGCCCGTGCATGATTGTAGCCGTTAGCGCACTCGACGCGTGGAAGTGCCGCCCATGCGCCCATTCCCCTAACGTGGAGGTTCTTCTATTGGGCCCGGCGGTCCTGGAGGCCGGTTGCAATGTCATTCCATGTGGGCCGTTCCGTTCGCCCCCCTTTGTCCCGCCTCGTTCAGCATGAACCAAGCGCGCAGGTTCACGCAGCACTGCGTGCGCATGAGTATTCTGAATTGCCGATAAATGGAAAACGCTACTCCGGGCCTCGCTGGGGAACCAGTGTAAGAGCTCGAGAAGAAATTCTGCTCAGCTCGCCCAGAATGCGGCAGGCGTGGTCCTACGAAAGTTCCACAACTCCATGCCCCAAATCGTGGTGGGGGCGTTGTAGGGGCCAAACATTTCCCAAATCCGAGTGGGGCGCAAGAGCCATGATGACGCATGAACCATGGCAGGCTATCATATCTGCAACCAGTTCGTCGGGCCCTCGCGATGCGTTCTGTCTCGGTGCCAAGATATCCGCGCACTTCGGCGTCGCGCTCGGCCCTGGCATTCTTGTCGCCATTGCGTTGCGCGCCATTGCCGCCCCCGTCTCGCTGCGCCATTGCTCCTTTGCCGAATTTCTTATTCTAAGCTATTCCTCTGTTTCCTCTGCCCTCTCAGGCGTCAGCAATATCATGTGCGCAGCAGCCATCGCTCCAGGTAAGCTGTCTCGCCATGCCACTGTCACCGCGGCCAGCGACATCGTTCCATGGTCATCTCGCGACAAGATTCCCTCAAAATCCCTTCGGGATCGATTCGAAATCCGCATCCCCTCAAAATCCCTTCAAAATTCCTCGGCGCCCTCGCAAGTGGGCCGGATCCCCTCAAAATCCCCTCGTCGCGCTCGGAATCCCCTCAACATCCCCTCAAAATCCCCTCGCCACGCTCGAAATCCCTTCAAAATCCCGTCAAAATCCCCTTCGGAAATCCCATCATAATCCCAATCGAATGACGACCGGCGCGCCGCTGTGCATGTGCGCGGCGCATTGAGACGATGCCCGGCTGAGTTTGACGGTTCTGTCGAGAGATTCGGTTCGCGGAGTGATGTGGCGCGCCCCCCCGCGCGCGCCCATCGTTGCACTCCCGTTCGCGCTGTGGGGCCATCGCGCAATCCCGCGCTTCAATTGTGCAGTCGGGGTGTTTCTGTCCATTGCGGTGGCCGTTTCGCAATTTGTTGCTTGAGCCCCCACTTCTGCCGGGCGTTCAGCGCCCCTCTCTCTCTCTCTCTCTCTCTCTCTCTCTCTCTCTCTTTGTTTCCTACCTAGGCTCTGCCTAGAAGGGTTCTTACTCGGTAAGGTTAAAGGGCCGGGCACGGCAACCCGCCCTGGGCGGTTCCCCCGGCATCCGTCCCGCGGTTCCCCCAGTTGCGTCCCCTTAGCTTAGCGTTGCTTATTTCATCTTAGCTTAGCCTAGCTTAACTTAGCTTAGCTTCATCTCTTCGCGTAGCTGTAGCTGTAGCTGTAGCTTAGCTTAACATAGCATAGCATAACCCAGCATAGCATAGCACAGCATGACATACCATAGCGTAGCACAGCATATCATAGCGCAATATAGCACAGCATACTATAGCCTAGCATAACATAGCGCAGCCTAGCGTAGCATAGCATTGTGCAGCATAGCATAGCGTAGCGTAGCAAAACAACTAATGCTAATCCTGCTTTCCTAGGGGCTCCAACTTCTAGGTTGGGTCGCACTGGAGTAATTTTGATGTTCGAAGGAGCGTTCGGCTTACATTAGAAGTGCGTTGGCGGTGTGTCCCTGGAGGTCACCCAGAGGCCTTGTCCGAGCTAGGGCGGGACAAGGCCCCCAAGCTGTTTCTCTGAGACTCTTCGCCCTAAAATGTTGCATCCCTTCCCCCCCAGCAGCGTCGAACCGGCAAAATCGAAGTGAAACCGCCCAACTCACTTTAAGCGATGGGCCAGGCGCAGGGCTAAACCGCGCAAAGGAGGGCGCAGGACGCAGCGTAGAAAATGGAGTCATGCAAGCACGAAACCACCTCTGAGCAATAAAAGGCATATGGAAGCACACCTTAAACAGGTAAGAGGTGCTGCGTGCAAGGTCAGGCTACCATCGCACGCCAGAGAACCCAACGAATTGAACTCAATCGTAGCTCCAGTTGCTGGGCGCCGCCCGTCGGCGAGCCAGTCCCTGGCTCCACGGCGGGCGGGGTTCGGGGGGCGGGAGGGGCAGACATCCCCTAGGGCATCGATTTTGGAAGAACCGATGGCCACTCGAGCCCCGCACCGAACGCAGAACAAAAATGGCCCCGAACTCTGGGCCTTGCGGCCATCACATTCGAAGAGGATTCCCCTCCCCACCGCCCCGTCGGCAGCAGCAGCAGCGCCCCCCGCGGCCTCCCCGCCCCTTTGGCTACGCCACCCGAGCTGCTCAGCAGCTAGGGCGAGCGCCTGGAGCATAGGCGACGGGTCACATTTGGCACCTGGCTTCAAAGGCGTCCTGACACTGGCCGGGGGCCGAGCCACGGCCAAACAAAGTCTGCATTGCAATGCGGACGAGCCAGGAGCCAGGGGGGCGGGGTCATGGGCGATAAGGACGAGCTTATCGCGCCTCACCGGCACCGGCTTGGGCGGAGGAGGATCCCAGTCCTGAGCCTCGGGACGCGCGCAAATTAATTGAACAACCCTCGACAGAAACTTAAACGTACACTTGCACTCTCTTACATTATGCTGGAGGGCAGCGACCGCGAGCTGTGCAACGGCGACGTCCCTGGCCCCGAGCTGGGCGAAAAAGCCAGCCCAGGCATTTCCCATGAAACGGTGGATCTCCTCGGCCGGCGCTCCCTCGTCAACCAATTGCTCCAGCGACCGATGCGCGGGAGTCCAGGCCATCGCCGGCCGCGAACCCGACCACTCAGACAGTCTGAAAATCTTTCGCCAGATCGACGCGTGGCGCGCGAGGCCGCACTCAAGCTCAGGGTCCCAGCGCTGGCCCTCGCGAACAAAACTGATGTGATCGCTAATGATCGTGAGGTTTGGAGGGCCCACGCGCATCGCCTCAAGGCCAGCCCACCGCTCACCCCGAGGCACTGTTTGAAAAACACCTGGCGACCCGCCGGATTTCGCTCGGAGAGGCCAACCATCCTCCGTGATCTCAACCGCTTCCAGCCGCACCTCGCCGCCTCGGGGCAAGCGCCAGCCAACCCACTGCAGTCGGTGAAGAGGAGCGGGCCCCAAATGCCTTCCGTGAGACCCCATTGCACCACGGGGGGATGGGGCAGCGGCGGCGGCAGCCTACCAGGGATTTGAGGGAGGCCGTGCAAGAGGAACCACATCCCAATCCGAATCCCCCAGAAGAGATATACCCTGCTCCCTAAAGGCCTGCCTATGCTGCCACACGTCGTCAGGAAACGGAAACTGAGCCTGCTCTTCGTCCTCCTGCGAGGCAAAGGCAGACGGGCAATCGTAAAACTGGTGGCCAAGCGTGCCCCGCTCAGCTCCACAAAACTTACAATTACCTGGCGCACAGAGGCTGGCCTGGAATATCCGATCGGGGGGCCAAAGGCCCCCGGACAGGAGGGCCCGAGCAGACCCTTGGCGAGCACCAGCTGGGAGGGACAACACAGCCTGCGCCGCAGCCAGCGCTCGACGCCGTCTCGGACCAAAGCTCGGACCTCGGACGGCGAAAACTCGTGCATGGACACAGCCTCGCCTGATCCGAAATCAACGCGTGGGGCGCCGCTATGTCCCAACCGATCCTACGAAGAGAGAGGATCACCGCCGAGATCGGTCCAAAGCACATCTTCCAGGATCCTTGCTGGCCGATTTTGTCGCGAATCGCCTGCCGCGCCGCGCGGAGCTGAGAAGCCGAGGTCCCGCCGTCCCGTAGCCACGCAGCATAACGGGCTAGCAGCGGGCAGGTCGCATCAAAAGTGGGATCGTACATGCGATCCTCCTGCGTGCGCGTGTAGACCGTCAGGGAGGCAAGGCCCTTATGAGCACCTACAAGCTCACCAGCAAACGAGCGAAGCTTCATGAGCGTGGAATCGGTGAGGCCAATGACCCCGGCTCCATGGCTTCCAGACGGCATGGCACCGGCACGCCACAGAGCCCGAACCTTCAACCCCCCAACCCGCTTCAGGGCTCGAAGCCTGCCACGGCGCCTCAGGGCCGCCCCCAGACGTTTTCGCTCCTGGGCTCTGTGTGCGGTGCCACCCGCGAACGAATCGTGCCCGAGGTTCCGAGCAGACCGAAACGCAGAAAACTTGAGCATTGCCGCCTGCTCCATGACCGCCTGCGCAACCTCGCGAGACGAGGCCAGAAACCCAGACCTAGTGGACTGCAGCCGAAATCCCAGAGCACGCGTGTCCCGGACAAACGCCGAGACTGCATTAAATACTATCCCGGCGCGATTGGCCTGCCGGCCTATCCACTGGAACGAAACATCGCCCATCGCCCCCCCGAAAGGCCACATTTTGAAACCCCCGGCGAATTCGCTGGAGCGGCCGCAAGAGAATCACCTGCATAAGGGTCGTCGCATGGCAGCAGCCGGCCAAAATCCCCTGGAAGGAGGCAAATGCCTTACTGACCGAACAAAAGCCCTTGATGCGCCGAGGCTGCTGATACACGCGCGCCAACATCCACGCTAAACGCAACGGGCGCCCGACAGCAGCAGCCTCAGCCATCGCAGCCGAGAGGAGGAACATCTCGTAGCATTTGATCATGTCCAACAAGACAGAGGCACTGTCCAGTATGACGGGCCACCTCGGCCTCCAAATTGTGAGAGAAGGCGCAGTCCACACTGCTGCACCCAGGGCCTGAGCCCCAGAGTAGATCACTCCGATTCTTCCCCTCCCGCTGGACCGAGACCGACCGACGAACCCTCCCCCGCGCCCTGATAAGCGCATGCAACAAGGCAATGAGACGGTGCTCGCCTCGCTTGTCTGGCTTGGGCAGCCGCGCGAGCTCCGTCGAAATCCTCGCCGACGGCCGCGTGCAGCATAGCTCGCACCGCATAATATATATATATATATATATATATATATATATATATACATAAAAAAACAAAGCGAGCGTCTGCATAGCCGCATCGCTCAGATGCAAAAGGCTACGAGGCGCCAGGCGCGAAGGCCCGATGACAGTGCGTTCGGGGAAGCTCTGAACAGCAGCTCGAACCTCAGCGACACCGATCTCTGGAAGGAGAGGCCACTGGTCAGCTCCTGGAGGACGCGCCATGCGCTCACATCCATGAGTCTTCCACACGTTGGCCCAATCATCGAGGCAATCGTCCGCCAACTGGTAGGGCTGCTCGCCTGACCTGACTGAGGCCGCTTCCTGCAGCGCCTTAGCCTTCGTAAAACGATGGGCCGTGCTTGCTCCATTGACAAAGCTGGCACTCGCCCAATCCGTCCAACTCTTGTGGCGTTCACTGGCGAAGGACCTAACTCTGCAGCCGGCCTGCTCGATGACCCAATCCACCATGTCATCGAAATGGGCGTCCGTCAACGCCTGCATGCGCTGCTCGCAGATTTGGCGCACGGCGGGGTCAACAACCCTGAGCACCCACTCCTTCTTCAGCAGACGGTCGAAGAAGGCCTCCGTGTCATTGAGGCAGATGGCCAGCTTGAGCAAATCATCGGCGCTCCGCGCAGCCTGATTCTGCAGCTCCGGGATCCTCGTGCCCAAGCACGCGTGCACCCGACGAAGATGGCGAGTCCAGCCCGCAGTGACAGCCCATGCGTCAGTTGCTGCGCCTCGAGTTGGGGGCCTCTGCCTGGGCGGCTTACAGACGTGCTGCACCCAGCGCCAGCGCAGCGGTCCAGCGCGACCGACCTGCTGCAGGGCATCGCGCCCGACCATATCGTAACGCCCACGCAGTTCACGCTCTACGAGCTGCATGACGTCATCCCCGGCCTGCGCGGGCTCGTCGTCCGTGGATGCCTCTGCAATCAGGTCCTGGACAGGCCTCCGGTCGCAGGGGGGGCGACTGCAGCCAGGCGGGGCTCTGGCCTCGAAGGCGCGAGGCTCCCAAGCCACGCGACGCCGCAAGGCGCGATCGGCGCCGAAGACTTCCAGGGCCACTGGGCGATGAGGAAAGGTCTCGGCGGCCTCGTCCACCAGCGCTCTCCCGGTCCGAGAGAGCAGGCCCGCGTCCACCCCGAAGAAGTCGCACACGTGGCCAGGCAGGGTCTGCCTTGCCCGGCCACCAGGACACCCCACAGGGAGTTGAACCGCGGCACCAGAGAGGGCGGCTCCACGTTGAAGCCCCCCCCCCGCGATTCAGGTGTAGCCCCGGCTGGCCACTTCAAGCAGGAAGTAGCCCACCTCGCGCAGGATTGCCACGTTGGCCGCGTCGAGCCCCGCCGAGTGGTGGAGGTAAACCGATGCGCAGATGATGCCGCCAGCAACCCCCCAATGAGCATGCCCTGCCACGGCGCGCCCTGGCACCAGGACTCCAGACTTCCGCCCAGGAGGCAAGGACATCTGGATGCCAGCCTGGGCCAGCACTGCACAGCCCCCATGGGCGCCGCCGGCGGGCAAAGGAGGGGCAGGCTCCCAAACCCCGTGGTACCCGAGGTTCTGGGCCCGCTGCTGAAGAGCGGGTGCCTTTTTCCAAGCCAGCGTGGTGCTCCTGGACCAGGGCGATCTTCGCGCCGAAGCCCTCTTGCGCCAGGAGGTTCTCCAGCGCCCCGTACGACGAGACGTTGGTGGACGTGATGAGGCCCTTGACGCGCTGGCCGCTGCCCCGAACAGGGGGAACCAAGAGCTCGCCAGCCTCCTGAGCATCGGCAGCTACAGGGCCAGGCGAGCACGTCAAGCTTGCCCTCGCCGTCGCAGAAGATCCAGCCGGTGGCATGGGGCCAGAACGGGTTCTGCGAGTTCCTGCGGCTGCGCTCGAAGAGCAAAAGCCCACGCCGGCGCATTCTGCAGGCGGGCTCGCGCCCGCACCAAGACCAACCTTGTCGGCGCTCACTGCCACTGGACGCCGAAACCGCCGTAACGCATGCCAGCAGCACCCACTTAAGCAGTGACCCTGGGCCGCTTCGCGAAAGACGAGAGACCCTCGCCCAGCCGCTTGGCCGCCGATCTGAACTCCTCCTCGTTCTCGGGAGCGCCAATGCCCATGGCCTCCAGGAAAGCCTTAAGCACCTGGGGGTCGTCGACACCAGTGGGGATCCACCCCGTGCCGTTATCAGGCGCAGCAGCCTCAGCGCCAGCAGCGCCGGCATCACGAGGGGTGCCGCCAGGCTGTCCGCCGCCCGCTGCAGGCGCCGGCGCTTCAGCAGGGCTAGCTGCTTCTGCCCGCCGCCGCGCAGCCTCGGCCTCGGCGTCAGCCTTGGCCAGGGCGGCCGCCTCGCGCACGGGCCGCGCGACCGAAGTGAGCTCGCGCGCGAGGCCAGCGTCGGCGCCGACGCTGGTGGCCACCTGCTCGAGCTGAGTCGTCGACATGCGCGCCGATGGCAACACCGAGTCGAGTGAAGCCTGGGCGCCTTCGACCACGGTGGCGGGCTGCGGAAAGTTGGCCGCAACCTTGGCGCGCTGGGCCTCCAGGTCCACCAACTCCACTTGGATGGCGGCCAGCCCCTTCGCAGCCTCGAGGCGCTGCTGCTGGAGCTCCTCGATCTGCTGATCGAGGCCGTCCAGGTGATTCTGCTTGACCGCCTTCCGCTTCTCCACCACCGCGAACTGCTGCGAGACCCGCTGGATCTGGATGGGAAGCGGCTTGGCATTGAGCTGGCGTGCGCGGCGCTCGCTGAGCTCCTTGATGGCCGCCGTGCGCAGGGCAGCAACCGCCCCACTGTTGTCGGGCAACTTCTCGAGGCCGTTGATCTGGTCGCGAAGCTCGGCGATCCGAGCGGCGCCCTTATCCGCATCGCCCTCGTCGACCTCCATGCCGGGCGCCTCGGCAGGGGCAGCGCGGCGTGAACTGCGGCAGATTGCAGCGCAATCCCCAGCAGCCCCCGCCGCCGGTGTTGAAGACTCAGAATGGTCCCATTGCGGATTCTGCCGCGCAATCTTCTAGAGCGTCCTCGAGCGAGCTCCGGCACCAGGCGAACGCATTGATTCCCCATCTGCTGTAAACCTCAGCGCCTAAACGTAATAAAGACCCAAGCCCGCTATCTACGACCTCGCGGTAGTCGTCGCTATTATTTTTCTCTGCCTTCTCCGACGAACTCCCTCCTCGACTACTCGTGCCTGATCGTGGCAACCCGGTCCTGGAGATGGGGCTCGCAATAGTGACGTCGCAGAAGAAGGGAAGACCTCGGTCAATATTTAGTCCGGGCACAGCAATGTCTAGACGCCGCGTATCTTCGGGAAAGACTGGGATGCTTGCGCGGGGCAACATCCGTTCAATGTTGCGATCCGGCACAGTTCCGCCTGTCTCTTGGGATGATTGCCTCCATGCGGCTACCATTTCTTTATGTCTGCTGTGCAACCTGCTGTCGGTTCCTTCTGCTAAATGGTAATGTCCATGCGGGCCTGGGCCTTCGAACGTGCACGCGACGCCCGAGCGCCTGCGCACCGCGCATTGCGATAAGTTATTCGCAATAGCAAGCCCTTGTGTAGATGGGCATATCAAGAGCCAAATAGACGCGAATGGTCCCATGCACGAGAACAACCTGGGTTTCTCCGGCGGCGCCGCGTTCTTCCGGGCCCCGCTCGGAGCCACATCCTGCAATATTTGTGGGTTCTTCAACTTCCTGTAGTGTAGAGGCGTGGTATTGCCATCCATGGCTGCGTTCCCCCAAAGATGCGTCGTGGGGTTGGAGTGCTGGCGGCTGCCAGCCTGAAGCCAAATCGTTCCAGGTTGGTCGAAATTGCCATCCAGCGTCTTCGCTTGGTCGCCCTCCTTGTTCAGCGCCCTTCCGCCCCAAATAGCGCCCCCGAAATCTTCCTCTCCCTTTCCGGCGCGCGGGGTTCAATTTCCCTTTCTCTCTTTTCGGTGGCATTTTCTCCGTCCTTTCGCGCTTCCGTCTTCTCCTATTTGTGCGTTCTCTCTTTCCGTATTCTGTTTTTTTCGTCCTCTTCTTCTTCCGTCCTCTCCCGTCCTCTCGTCCTTCTGGCTGTCCTCTCCTCCTTCCGTCCTCTCCTCTTTCCGTTCTTTTTTCTTGCCTTTCGCCGCTGGTCGTTCGCTTTCTTCCCATAGACACGAAGGAAACATTCTTCGCCATTGTGGTTGCTTCCTGTCATTTAATCCGTCGGCATTGTATATGTTTGTTTTGATATGTGCTGCTGTCGCCAACGGCTGTCATATCATTTGCAATGATCACCACCAAGATACCATTTGCGTGCCGCCGCGAGGCCAGTGCTTGAATCGATGTCCCCATCGTCCCTCTCATTTTATATGTTTGCTTTCAGTTTTGACTTGGCATGTTGTATTTCGCGCAGAATGTCGTGGATCTGCAAGCGCATGTCCCGAGCCACTGCTGGCGCCACTGCGCGATGAATGGGAACTCTTTCCCGCGCGGCCTACCTTGGCCTTCCACGGCTGTCCAAATCGATTTGCTTTTGTAGCATTGCACGGCAATGTTGCAAAATGGCCCGCGAGCGTTCGGTGGTGTTTTTATGTGCTGCTGACGGAATACTCAATGGGAGATCCATCCCGCCGTCGCCTGGATCTTCCGTAAGCTTACGTCGTGCCCTGTAGGGCGAAAGCGCGGTGAGCGCATATGCCGTGCCTGTTTGCTGTTTGTCACGTATTCGTATTGCGTAATGGTTCCATACGGCGCATTTTCTCACGTATTATTCAGCATCTTGTTCGTTTTAAGCTATCGCTTGTTGGTTGCATGTCTATCTGAATACAATGCATGTAGCTCGGCGCGGTGATTACTTTATTTGTCGCATTGTGTTGTGGCTCTCTATAGTGCCGTTCGGCTTGGGGACGTTTTTTTGTTTTGTTTGACAATTTTGTTGAGTAATTATTCTGGCCGCAATGGTTGCGGACGTCTTCTTTTTCCATTTATCCCATTCTCTTTCCTTCCCAGCCGCGTCATTTTCAGGCGTTTCCATTCCGCTTTCGTCGTGCCCTTGAATTTTCGATCTTTGTTATTCTTGCCATTCTGGTTCCTTCCCAATCCACTTTCCTTGGATTCTTCTCATAAAACTTCAATCCACCCCCCCTCTGAAATCCAGAGAGTAGAAACATGGAACATTGAACCAAAAAGATGGGAAGAACAACAAAAAAACTGAACCATTACAAGGAAACGGAACGCGAAACATGGGTACATGATCACAACATGCCGCCCCGCCATGCGCGCGCCTGCCGGCCAGCCACGCGACGCCAGCCGGCGACGCTGCCCGCCGATCAAGCCAAGCATTTTTCTCCTACCCCTCGTTTCTATTTCCCTTTCGTTTTTTCCCTTTCCCCTCCTCCCCGCCGCCCTTTTTGATGTTTTATTTACCCGTGCCCTCCCCGCGCCGAATTGCCTCCTCTTCTTACCTTTTTTCTCCACCTCTCCCCCGCCCACGGAATATATACGGAATTCTCGCGTGGGCTGGGTCGATTCTGGCAAACTAGACCCCCCGAGAATCTCCAAAAGGCGATCTGGGATCTCCAAAAAATCTTCCCGCGGATCTTCAATCAATGTTGCGCCGGAAATAAAATCTCCAAAAAATCTTCGCATGTTGGAATCTCAAACGGAATCTCCAAAAAATCTTCGCCACTTGAACCCCCCGGAAAATCATGCGAAATCCTTCGCGAAATCTCGTCTGAAATTTCCCAGAGATTTCCCGGAGATTTTCCGGAGATTCCCCGGAGATTTCCCAGAGATTTTCGGTGTCCGGAGATTTCCCGGAGATTTGCTAGTGATTTCCCGGAGATTTTCGGGGCCCCGGGGATTTCCCCGGAGATTTTCGGGGCCCGGAGATTTCCCGGAGATCCCCCGGAGATTTCGCCGGAGATTCTGAGGGCCGGAGATTTTCCGGAGATTCCGTCGCAGATTTGTCGTGGCGCGGAGATTC
Source organism: Prorocentrum cordatum (assembly GCA_963575745.1). Classification (NCBI taxonomy): domain Eukaryota; class Dinophyceae; order Prorocentrales; family Prorocentraceae; genus Prorocentrum; species Prorocentrum cordatum. Next base: position 205,900 of record CAUYUJ010016803.1, read on the forward strand.
CCCCGGTGATTTTCCGGAGATTTCTGGCCCCGTGGGCCCCGGTCTTGTTTGCCAGATTGACCCAGCCCAAAGCAAAAATTGGGTGACATTCCAAATTATATTTGAAGTCGTAACTGCGATATTGAAAGCAATAACGTCGATACCGAAATTTAGTTTCGATATCGAAACCTACAAACAATACCGAAACCTATCGTCGATATTGAATCCTGTGTTGCCCGGTCTGTCGCATTTCCACGAGTCAGGCGCGATGCCTATCAAATTGTCTGGGCAAGGTGCTTCTGTCGGCCTCCAGATGGCCAGCTTGCCAGCATTAACCTCGATATGGCATGAAGTGGAAAGGTGGTGGCGCACCACCGACAATACATAGGCAATCTCGCCCGATTTGCAGATGGCGTAAATATAGTCCAAGTACGCAATGATCTCAGTCCCAGGCGGTAGCCCGTTGCAGATTTCTTTCGGAACAATATCAATCGCCAGACAAAGCAGGGCAGGCATATGAGGGTCTCCCTGTTCGCCTCCGTCACCTTGCGAGATCGTGCGAGACCGGCCGTGTGCGTCAACCCGTCTAAATTTAAACGTGACCCCGTGCCTTTGATGCACCAACCCCATCGATGCTGACAATTACCTTTTGTGGATTAGCATCGCTCAAATCCCACCAGCCCTTTAGGGCGTCGGTGGTTTAACGAGTTTCCTCTTCCACCCCTCCTTCTTCCCCTTCGGGGAGGGGTCAACCCCTCCCCCTACCCTCCCCCCCACTGACCTGGACAGGGGGGGCGGGGAGCGGTCAGAGCGTCCAAAACGGCCTCGCCGAGGAAGCCAAAATCATTGATTTTACTAAGGTTTTGGCCCCATTTTGGCCTTCTGATGGGGGCAAGCCTAATTGAAGCTCCCCTCTTCTTTGATCGATTTCCACCAAGATGGCCCCAAGAAGCGCCCAGGAGGCACCAAGAGGCCACAAGATGGCCCCATGATGGCCCCAAGAGGCCCCCAGGAGGCCCCCAAGAGGATCCCAAACGGCCCAAAGAGGCCCCCCCGAGGCACCCAAGACGCCGAAAAGCCCCTCACGACGACCCTCTACTCGCCTGGGCGTCGTTTCTGGACGGGCTGGTGCGGATACGCGAAGCGTCTAGAATACTGCAACAGATGAACCGCCGAGTCAGTGCCGCTGCGATCGCTGAGGCCGAAATTCAAAGACCGAGCTGCCTCCCGAAGGTCGGGTTGTTGTAATCTCGCTAAACATTTCGCCACAAGTCGTCGAAGAGTATCCCCGGCGGCAATGCCAGGCATTTGATTGCTTGGCTCTTTTAGGGTAATCAACGTGGGTACAAGCACGAAGTCACGAAATTCCGGTGGGATACACGCTTGGGCAACTCCTTCGGCCACTTCACACAAGGCGTCGTATGCAATAGTATATTCCATGCTGGGTTTGTAAAACTCGTACCTCCCACCCCAAATGCCGGCGGTTGGACAGCTTCCAAGCGAGATGCCTCAGGAAAGTATTGAATATTCCCAATTCGCTCATGTATAACGGTTCTGGAGAGAAGCCAACAGCTGCCTTGCACATCGCAAGTATTGCATCAACAACTTCAGCTATTTGGGAATATCGGCTGGAGCCCGAACACTCATGCGCTGCGTGTGGCAACGTTTCAACCTGATATATAGTCTCATGCCGGTGACGCTGACTTGCGAACGCGCACGTGGAAAACCAAACAGAGAATGGGCAGCATAATTGTTGTTACCAATTGTTTCTTCTTGTTTCCCTTCTTCGGGAACTCTCATGGACGCGCTCCGAGACAAGGACAAATTGCACGATTTCAACATCAAACTTTCCAGGCCACATGGATGTGGAGAAGACGAATACTTATGATTTGTATTGCATGGGTTGTGCGTCTTGGCAGATAAAACACATTCATCTTCATCTTCCTCCTCCCCCTTTCGTCCCCGCGGCGCGCATTTGGCGCGTCCAGGCCACTTGGGCTCGCATTTGGCGTGTAATCGTATGCCCTTCGTCGTCGTCCCCTTTCCCCTCCTTGCGTGCTCCCGGCGCGCATTTGGCGCATCCAGGCCGTTTGGAAACGCGTTTGACGTATAGTCGTCTGCTGCTGCACGCATTTGGCGCGCCGCCCTTTTTCGCTTTGCCCACGCGCATTTGGCGCGTGGCTGCTTCGTCGCCGTCGCCACAGATTTAGAAATGGTTTGATTCCCTCCCCTCGTCCTCGTACTCGTCCTCCTATTTATCCTCCTCTTGTCTCGCTGTTTAGCCGCCCCACTGGGGCCCGTCGTCTTGGACGATTTTCGGGCCTTCGTGCTCTGTCTCACCTCGCTGTCGCCGTTGCCACCCGCTGCCTTGCGGGGGAACATCTATTGGGAAACGCAACTGAGCTCGTAGACGCACCTCTGGGGCCCAATATCATCTCAGCTCGCACAAGCTGGGCTCCAATGCGCTGAGGAGTCCCGACTGACTCCAAAGATGGGCTCAAGACTGCCCGAAGAGGCTACAAAAACGCCCCAAGAAGTCTCCAAGACGACGTCCGACAGGGCACCAAGACACAATTATCGTCCAAATCCCTTGGGAAAGTTCATGTGTGAGCATAGTCGCCCAGGACGGCTTCAGATGCCCCAAGTATCGCTCCATGACGAGCCACAAAGCCCCTAAGAGGGCCCCATGACGGACGAAGAAGGTCCCAAGACGGCCCAAGATGCGCCCCAAATTGCAGAAAAAAGCTGAGTGACACAGGAGAGGCAACTCGAACACTCCCAGGAGGCTCAGGAGAGGCCTCCATCCAGGCATCCAGGAGGCCCAGTAGAGGCCTCCAAGTCCCCGAGAGGCCCCAAAATGCCTCACCCCTGGACTTCATCTCTGTTCTGGGGGTCGGCGGAATGGCGTAAGCCTCTTGAATCATCCCATAAAATGAACGCTGCTACAATCGGCCCGTATCACAGGTTCCGTTTGTCTTCTGGTCTCAGGCCTTCATCGGCGCTGCTTGACTGCAATATTGGTCTACGCACAACGGTGGATGTAACTTACCATGCTATATGTCAATCGCCAGAAGCAATGCTTGCCACCGTGAACACGAACAATTGCCAACGTCGTGCACCATGCATGTAAACACGCAATCAAGTAAGACAACGTATGCCAACAACACGGACTGGCAAATTGGAGGGTAGCGCAATTTATAGTTGTTGCGAAAGTCGCTCTCATCGAGTGTCACCCTTTCCTGCAGCAACTATGAATATTCGCCTGGCAGGTCGGACGTGCCTGGCACTACAATCGAAAATTGCCAGCGGTACGTACTATATTAGGCGGAGCAGTGATCCACTCATGACGAACACTTGTCAAACCATGACTGTCTACTACGGCAGACAACGTGAAAGTTGCCCTCACGCCCAATCCATGTCGTGTACACCATCGTAAATCTCACGCTCGCTACGTACACTCATGCGTCAGATCATCAAACAACGCCATACACAAACACTTTCGGAGGTCCGCGCGGATTTATTCGATCTGAGCTGAACCACCCCCCCTGGGGGGCGGCGACAGACCAGGAGGGCCCAGCGCCGATCCAAGAAATTCGCGCGGAGCTCGGAACCAAAAATGTCTATACAGTGTTTCGCATTAGGAGCGCTCGATCACTAGAAACCTTCCACAAGGAACCCAATTTTGAAATCCTGGGATGTCCATTGATTTTTGTATGGGGACGTCACGCTTTCCATAGCAAAACCATCGAAACCCAAGAAACAAAGGGCACCCTGGAGGCAAGCATGGTGCTTCTTGGCATGGATTTCCACTGTAGGGGCCCGCTTTCATGAACGCGTACTCAATTGTCCACCTCGTGCGCGTGCTGCTTCGCCACTGCGCTCTCAGACGACGTGCGCGCCAAAGTACCTGCGTACCCGCACTTCTGGGCGAACTCGCACGTCCGCACACGCGCGAAATTACACACACACACACGCACTAAGAATGCAACCGTTGCGCGTGCTCCAGCTGGTCTGGAACTGACAAAGAATAGTGGAAGAGAGGTGATGCCCAGCCGGAGGACAGGTGAGGAAGCTTGAGAGGGAGGAGTCTGGGTTACACGCAAGAGTGACCCTATGCAAGAGTGACCTTTGGTGTGTCGCGCTTGATGGGGGCGCGGTGGGCAAACTCAAGCGCGCAAGCCGCAGCTATCGCACCGCATTCAGCGATTGAGGGTCCAGTCGGCTCGCAGCAAGGGTCGCTCCAGCGACGGGTCACTCCTGCGTGAAGCCGCAGAGATGAGGAGGAATCGGGGGAACAGGAGGACGAGAAAGGAGGAGGACGAGGCAGGAAAGCAGCCTGCGGGCCAGACCCAGTGCACCCTGGGAGCCGCCATCGGTCCCGCTCAGCTCAGACACCCACCATGGGTCCTGCTGGATTCCTGAATAAATGGTGAAGAAATCTCAAGCGAAACGACTGCGGGACCAGGCGATCTAGGGCTCCCCGTTCCCGCCGTGGGACTCATCTGTGGTCTCGTTTTTTGCCACTACTAGAACCCTCTAGCGAAACGCCAATAAAATACACTTGGGGATTAAACATCAACTCGCGCAACTACTTTTCCATGCCTCCCGGGCCGGAGGCGCCAACGCATAGAGGAAACATACGCCCTTGCCGGCGTGGGCGAAACCAGCCGACAGCAGCAAATATCACCACCACCCCACAACCTGCTTGAAACCAAACGACAGCTGTCGACAGCAAGAGATTTCAACCCGCTGACGTGGATTAGGTCTGTGGATCGGGAAAGGTACTCCCGGAAACATGAGGCCCAAACCGCCTCTTCGATTCCTCAGTTCGAAGAAAACGATATGACAATGACATGAGCTCTAGGAATTCTGGATAATTTCTTGGACCGGGGCCCAGAGCAGATCCAAATCTTAGCTGCTCCGATACGCAACACGCAGCACGTAGCGTTTCATACGGAGCTCAAGACGTAGACTGACAACGTAGGTCTGACGCGATGCGTTCGCCAAAACGTGAGCCAATACGTTGAGCCAACACGCGACGTATTGACACGGGCGTTTTGAGCACGGTACGTGTTGCGTCCCCAATCTGGCGTATCGAGGCAGCTAAGGATCCAAGAAATCAGCGCAGAACTAAAACACATATGTTGATGACCGATCGAGGGGCAACGAAAGAGGGGGCAGGCTCAGCGGGGGAAGCATGGACCAGGAATCGGCGATACATCGCTGCTAGATCGGCGATACGTAGGCCCCGGATAGCGAATCCCAACGTTCCTGGGCGGGGTGGACTATCGGAACCCTATCGGCGATCAGTGGGCGATTGGTGGTCGTTGCGTCCCCCCCCCTGAGCCTACATCCCCCCTTCCGTCCGACCCCATCCCCCCCTCGGGGGGGGTACGGCGCCGAAACTCCAACCGGGCTCGCCGGCCATGGTCGGCCGATCATCTCTCCTCACCGGAGCTCTGGGAGGTGGGGGCCCCGCTCGCCGCGGGGCAAGCTGTGGGAACCTCCGCAGGGCTCCCACGGGAGGCCCTTTGGGGGTAGAGGGGCGTCTGGATGACCAAGCTCGCTACAAACTTAAGATATACCTAAATCTATCTTTAGGGATGAGGCGGTCATCGGCAAAATACCGGAGACTCCGGGGTAGCTTTAGGGACATCCGTGCTGCCAGAGCCCAGTAGGCCACGTCCATGAAGTAAGCGGTATGGCCGAAACCTAATGCCAGTGGCCGTGGAAACTTGGAGAGAGAAGACTGCCAGGACAGGACCCTGGGTCCTCTGGGGTCCCAAGATGAAGATCGAGGAGAGAGGTCCATCTGCGAACAATCCTGGGGGCGCCTGGCAGAGCACAGCCACCACGCATGGGCCGCAGAGAAGGGGAGCAAATCCCACCAGCCCTCTGGGCTTAGGTGGTATAACGCGTTTTTTTCTTCTCTCTTCCACTGAAAACCCTCCCCCTACCCCCTCCCCTGGGCCTGGACGGGGCGCGCCGCGAGGCGTTAGAGCGTCCAAGATGGCCCAAGATTGCTCCAAGAGGCGTTCAAAGTCGCAAGATGGCCTCCAAGATGGCCCATGTTACTTCAAGATGGGTCAAAATAGCCTCCGACATGCCCCCAAGAGGCCCCAAGACAGCCCCAAGACGGATCCAAGTGCCCTTCGAACCCTCCACGGCGCTCTCCAAGATGCCAAAACCCTTCAAAAGCCTTGGGGAAATCAATGTTGCTGGCATTCTCGCCTTTTCGCTTCCGATGGGCTGTGGAAGCCTCAAAATGGCACCATGATGGCCCAAAAGGGCCCCAAGAGGAGCCCAAAAAGGGCGAATACCGCCCCAAGAGCGCCCAAGAGGCGCCCAAAAGCGCTCCAAGACGGCCCCAAGACGCCGTTTGAGAGCCTCCGAGGGGGGATCCTAATTAAGGAACCTCTTCTTTTTGAGACATCGGGCCCAAGATGGCCCCAAGAGGCCTCCCAGCCTCTCCCAAAAACCCTCCGCCCCGCCCTTTTTGGCCCAATATGGCTCCAAGAGAGCCCTAGATAGCCTAAAATGGCCTTCGAAATCGCCTAAGATAGCCAAGCGTGGCTCAAGATAGCCTCCGACAGACCTCCAAGAGGCCTCAAGGCAGCCTCACGATGGCCCAAGGTAGCCGAGCATGGCTCAAGATAGCCTCCGACAGCCCCTAGCCGAACATGGCTCAAGATAGCCTCCAAAGAAGCCTCAAGAAAACTGGCAATCAATTCTGGATGGGCTGGTGGGGATATTTTTTTGTCGCGGCCGCAAGCGAAAGCGCAGGCGGCATCTGACGGTCGGGCGGGCTACGCGAGAGCCTAATAATACAGCGACCAGCAAACAAAAACGCGGTACCGAGCGCGCGATCGGAACCCACCGGACTGGTGGGGATACATTCTTCCTCGCGGGCGCAAGCGGAAACGCAGGCGCCGAGTTGAAAGGTCCGGGCCACGGGCCGATATAATTAGCAACGCGCGAGGCTAAAATAAGCAAACTTGTGGGGATACTTTTTTGGTCGCGGCCGCGAGACAAGGGTCAGGCGGCGAAGGCGACGTCCGGGCCACGGGCGAGGCTAATTGGCTAGGACAGGCGCGCCGGCCGGCCCCCTCCCGGTGGGAATATTTTTTTTTGTCGGCGGCCGCGCGACACTGGTCTGGCGGCAACCAGCGTGTCCGTGACGGCGGAACAGGCAAATTCCACGCAAGGCGTGCAATGCACGTGCACAGAGCAAAATGCTCAGCATTCACTGGGACGCACCTAGCGCACAGAGGGGCAAGCAGCGGAGGAAGTCGCCCTTGCGGCGCCACGCTCCGAGCAACTGCCCAGACAGACAACTATGTACCAGCCTGGGACGCCAGCTGCACGTAGTGGAAACGAAGGCCGACGACGCCGAAGGCTGACCCACTCGGCGCGCGGCCAACGGAACCACCACCGACTGCAGACGCTGGCCGAGAATCCAGAACACAGTGTCGCGCGGGTGTGGGAGGGCTAGTGCAGCCCACAAAGTGCGACAGGGCGTGTGGAAGGGGGGGCGCAGCTAACCGCCGCAAGAAGTACGTAACTGAAGGGCAGCTGCACACCGTCTGTGAGAACACACGTGGGGGGCGCAGCTATACGCCGCAAACATCACGTCGTGAAAAAGGGGGGGGGGGGGGCTGCGCGGTGCAGTGCGGCGCAGGCTGGAGTGTGCCAGCGCTAAGAGCCACAAAGCGACAGGACTGGACGCGCTCCCTGGCTCAAGCGGCTGGCCGGGCCTCCGCCCCTCGGTCCTCGGCCTCCCCGCCCGCGGGGGCGTGCGAGGGGGTCGCCCCCCTCCGCGCCCCCGCTCGCTCGGCCATGATGTCGCGCTCGGCGCGGCGGCGGCGGCAGCGGCGCGCCGCCGCCTGCTGCGCCGCCTGCAGCTGCGGGCCAGCCCGGCCGGCCTGCAGCCGCCGCGGCGCAGCCGCCGCGGCCCGGCTTGGCCCGCGGCGGCGGCACCGCCGTGGCTCGGCGTGGCCCGGCGTGGCCCGCGGCCGGCGTGGCCCCTGTCGGCCTCGGCGCGGCTGGCGGCGCCGCCGCCGCGCCGCCGCCGCCGCCGCCGCCGCGGCCGCTGCGGCCGTGGCGGCGGCCGGCCGCGGCGAGGCCGCTGCGAGGCCGCTGCGGCCGCCGCGCTGGCGCGCGCTGCTGCGCTGGGCGGCCGGCCGCGGCGGCCGCGGCCGCGCCGTGGCCGCCGTGGCCGCGGGGGCCGCCGCGCCCGCCGATGCGCCCGCCGCCGCCGCCGCCGCCGCCGCCGCCGCCGCGGCCGCCTCTGGCGGGCCGCTGGCGGCGGCCGCTGACCATGAAGATGGCGCCCAACATCATCACCCGCCTCGTCCTGAACAGCTGGTGCGAGAAGGGCAGGCCTGGGCAGTGACAGGTGGCCGCGGCGCTGACGGGCGAGACCCTGGGCGCGAAGCTGGGGCCCACCATCTTCGCCAACGGCGCTGTGAAGAGCGTGCGCGAGAAGAGCAGGCGGCAGCAGCGGCAGCAGGCTGCGGCGCTGGTGGGCGAGATATCGTGGCAGCGAAGCTGGAGCCCAACATCATCACCTACGGCACTGTGAAGAGCGCGTGCATGAAGAGCAGGCGTCAGCAGTGGCTGCAGGATGTGGCGCTGCTGGACGATATTGTGGCAGTGAAGCTGGAGCCCAACATCATCACGTACGTCACTGTGAACAGCGCGTGCGAGAAGAGCAGTCGTCGGCAGTGGTTGCAGACTGTGGCGCTGCTGAGCGTGATGGCGGTCGTGCAGCTGGAGCCCAACATCATCACCTACGGCACTGTGAAGAGCGCGCGCGTGAAGAGCAGGCGTCAGCAGTGGCAGCAGGATGTGGCGCTGCTGGTCGAGGCCCCGGTCGTGAAGCTGAAGCCCACGTTCATCAACTCTGGCACGGCAAACAGCGCGTGCGAGAAGAGCAGGCGTCGGCAGTGGCAGCAGGCAGTACCGCTGCTGGGCGAGACCTTGGACGTGAAGCTGGAGCCCACCTTATTCACCAACGGCGCTGTGGAGAGCGCGTGCGAGAAGAGCAGGCGGCAGCAGGTCGTGGCGCTGCTGGGCGAGATGGTGGCAGCAAAGCTGGTGCCCAACATCATCACCTACGGCACTGTGAAGAGCGCGTGCGTGAAGAGCAGGCGTCAGCAGTGGCGGCAGGATGTGGCGCTGCTGGACGATATTGTGGCAGTGAAGCTGGAGCCCAACATCATCGCGTACGTCACTGTGAACAGCGCGTGCGAGAAGAGCAGTCGTCGGCAGTGGTTGCAGACTGTGGCGCTGCTGAGCGTGATGGCGGTCGTGCAGCTGGAGCCCAACATCATCACCTACCACATCCGGAACAGCTGGTGCGAGGAGGGCGGGCGTTGGCAGTGACAGCAGGCAATGGCGTTGCTGAGCGAGATGGTGGTCGTGCAGCTGGAGCCCAACATCATCGCCTACAGGGCCCTGAACAGCGCGTGAGAAAAGGAGCAGGCGTTGGCAGCGACAGCAAACAAAGGCGCTGCTGAGCGAGATGGTGTTCGTGCAGCTGGGGCCCAGCATCGTCCCCTGCAGCGCCCTGATCCGCGAGTGCGAGAAGAACAGACGTTGGGGGGGGGCAGCAGGCGACGGCGCTGCTGAGCGAGAAGGCAGCAGCAAAGCTGTAGCCCAACGTCATCACTCAGGGCACCCTGACCGGCGCGTGCGAGAAGAGCAGGTGTTCGCTGTGGCCGCTGTCCTCGAGGACCAGTCCGCGGGCATCACGGCCGCTGCGCGCAACTTCGCCCTCGCGGAGTTGGCGACCAGCGACCCCGCGGCTGACGTGGCGAACGGCCGCCTTGCCAGGTTGGCGATCCTCGGCATGGTCCTTCAGGACTGCCGGACTGGCGCCGCCCAGGGCGATGGGGCGCTGCGCACTGAATCCCCGCTGCGCGCCTTCAAGTTCGAGAGCGAGCTGGGCGTTCAGGGCCCCTCGGGCCTTTGGGGCCCTGCTGGCTGCACAGCGGATGGCTGCGCGGAGAACCTCGCTCACCAGCGGCAGGCAGAGCCGAAGAACGGCCGCGTGAGCATGCTGGCGACCACGGGCTACATCACGCCTGACATCGCTGGCGAGCTGCCCAAGTCGCCTTCGGCTGACCTTGAGGTCGCGGACATCCCGCGCGGGTTCGAGGCGCCCCCGAAGGTTCCTGCCGCCGCCTGGGCACAGATCGTGGCGCCTGGCGCTGGCGCGTCATGCCCCTCCCTCCCATCCCTTGCCATGGCGCAGGTCTCCTCTCCATGCACTCAGCCAGATGCCGATCGAAGGACTGGCGAGAATCGGGTTGTCAAATACACTTGTGCTAACCAAACTCCCGGCAATCCTGCGCATCCAAAACAATGCGCGGAGGGGTGCCAGCCAAAAGACCTCGATGCTCACAACATCTCGGAACATAGCAGAAGCAGCAGCGGCATCATGCCCCCCCCCCGTTTCGTCGACAGATGATGACGTCCCAGAGGGGAATCGAGAGGCGGTTGAGGCAGAGGTCACGATACCACCCCCCGCATCGTGGACAGACGATGATGTCCCAGTGGGGAATCGAAAGGAGGTAGCCTACAGTGACCAGTGTACAGCTCACACTAACGACCCTCCCCTCCAGCAGTACTATCAGGCCAAAGGAAAGGAGTGGGGAAACACGGCGGAGACGGCGGAGGCTGCGGAAGCCGCAGAGTATCCCCCTCAAGACAATAAGTCCGTCAGCAGTCCTCTGGGAGAGCCACGCGCCCAGCAGGGGGACCACGGAGCAACCGCCCAGACGCAGGACAGCGAAGCCATACGCTGGCTCGTCGAGAGAAACCTCTTCGCGCCTATTCGCCCCCCGTCCCTTGTCAGTGAGCTTCTTATGGACGGCGAAACCCAGCCGCCCTCGTCAGGCGCCCAGGGCACCGCTGGCAAAGCAGCTTGCGCCCCGGCTATCGAAGCTGCGCCGCCGAGCGTGCACGCGCCCGGCACAACCAGTGGTACCCCAGAGGCCGGAGAGAGTCCTGCGCTGTCCACAGGGGGCGCACCTAGGAGCGACGGCGGGCACAGGCCCGAGGGCCCCTCCCCGCGTGCCACAAGGCTGCGTCTGCCCTGGCCGCCCGACGCGATCCGACCCCAGCCTGGCGGCCAACCATGCGGCCTGCATTTCCCCGCAAAGCCCTGCCAGGCGTGCAGCTGGAGCTGCCGCGAGCAGATCGCGAGCCCCTCAGCCAGGGCAACGAGGCAAGTGCGGTGGAGACTTGCGGCCAGGATACACGGCGGCACCAGAGGCCCGACCCGCGTCAATGGCCAGAGCCCAAAGACCCCGACACAGGACAACAGCTGCACAAAACAGGAATCAACAACATCCAGTGGGACCTCCCCGGGGAGACACCCGGCGAGGCGATGCGACGATTCCAAGTCACACTGGGACCGATGTTCACTGGCACCTTGCACGCTTTCGCCAAGCGGCAGACTGTGCCCGGCAGCAAGGGCGCGCTCGACCCGCTTCGGCACGACCCGCAAACCTGCCACCTCTTCCGGGAATCCTTCCGCAGCCACAAGTGCGACGTACGGGTCCTCGGCGACGCGCTGGGCCTCGACGTCGACTGGACTCGGCCGTGGCAGCTGCACCTGGGTCGGAGCGGAGGTGTGAGCAGCGATCGCCACGCGGCAAAGGGCCACCCGAGCAACCAAGCCCCCGAGAAGCGCAAGAAACAATGGTGTGCCGTCTCCCCACAGTAGCCTTGCTACCCCCCGCGTGGCATCGCACACGCGGGGATCTGGCGCTTGGACGGCGGTCGCTGGCTGCAGGCCCGTCGCTGCCCTACTGAGAGTGCGCCTCGCGGCGGTTAGCTGCGCCCCCCTATGCGCTGTTTTTCTCGGCGTGCAGCTGCTACCATGTCACTTGGATGTCCAATCATAGATGGGGCTCTTGCAGACACACTCTGCTGGCTCACACTTTGTAAACGGCATCGCACTCGTGGGGGGCAGGTGCGAGGAGGATGGTCTCTGGCAGCAGGCCCGTTGCTGCCCGGCGCATACTGCGACGTGTCTCGACTTCTGCTTCGCTCAGAACTTCTACTTCTTCATCTTGTCTGTTGTCTACGTGCTGCGTGTGTGGCCATACCATCGACCTCAATAACTTTCTCCTCTGTCTGCGTGCTGCGCTTGTGGCTATACCGTGGGCAGTCTGGTTTTCTACTATGAGATCCACCTTCTCTGTTGACGAAGAGTTGTACACCGTACTCATCAGCGCGATTGGGGGTCTCATACCTTCTGTCTCTTGGTTCTGACGTGCTGTTGTCGGACGTGCCGTGCATCTCCAAAGGATATACCACCCCTGCATTGGTTATGTCGAGCTGTTGTCGGGCATGCCGTGCATCCCCTTCCTTCCTCTCCCCGCAAGGGGTCAGGCCGTGCGTGCGTTGCCCCTGCAGCAGGTTCCACCCAGCCCCCAGAGGCCGAGAACGGGGCTCCCGCTGAAAACGGGGAGGCGTCCGTGGTCGAGGTATACAGTGGACGACAGCGGTCGGTGGTCGACAGCACCCACCGCGCAGCGCTCTGTGTCATTCACGATGTCTCTGCGGCTTTCAGCTGCGCCACCCCCCGTCAACAGAGTTTGCATCAGGCGCGCCCCGGGCCTTGGCGTTCACAATGTCTCTGCGGCTTTCGGCTGCGCCCCCCCCCGCCGTTCAGCTGGATACCTTCACAGTGTCTCTGCGGCTTTCGGCTGCGCCCCCCGCCGATCAGCTGGGAAGAACGCGTCGGTCGCTGATGAGCGCCCGCCCTGACACCTGCCCAGGAAGTATCGGGTCACGTGAGCTTCCGCATCGAGTGGTCCAGCCTTCTGCGTTTCAAATTCGCGTCGCATTTTTCGGCGCAGCCATAGAGCAGCCCCGGCGACCAGCCCCCGAACTGCGCGTGTCGGATACGATGTGCATGCGCTGGCTACCGGCTGGAGGTGGCCCACCTCGCGTACGCACACCAGTGGCCTTCTCTACTGGATGGCGCTCCGACGCGGATCAGCCACACCATAGCAAGTGTGCGGCCCTGCATTGAGTGGTTCAGCCTTCTGCAGTGCCTGGTCGTCTCTTCTGAGCAGCCCCGGCCACCTGCATCAGTCGCGTCCCGGGCCTTGTCGGCGCCCCCTCCTCCTCCTTCTCCTCCTCCTCCTCTTTCTTTCATATGTCTCTGCGGCTTTCGGCTGCGCCCCCCGCCGTTCAGCTGGGAACAATCACAAGGTCTCTGCGGCTCTCGGCTGCGCCCCCCACCGATCAGCTGTGTAGATTGCATCGGTCGCTGATGAGCGCCCGCCCTGCCACCTGCCCAGGAAGTATCGGGTCATGCGTGCGACCCCGCATCGAGTGGTTCAGCCTTCGGCGGTTCAAGTTCGCGTCGCACAATGTCTCTGCGGCTTTCGGCTGCGCCCCCCCACCGATCAGCCGGTAACATTCGCAATGTCTCTGCGGCTTTTGGCTGCGCCCCCCACCGATCAGCCGAGTAGATTGCATCGGTCGCCGATGAGCGCCCGCCCTGCCACCTGCCCAGGAAGTATCGGGTCACGCGTGCGACCCCGCATCGAGTGGTTCAGCCTTCTGCGGTTCAAGTTCGCGTCGCGCAATGTCTCTGCGGCTTTCGGCTGCGCCCCCCGCCAATCAGCTGAGTAGATTGCGTCGGTCGCTGATGAGCGCCCGCCCTGCCACCTGCCCAGGAAGTATCGGGCCCTGCGAGCGACCCCGCATCGAGTGGTTCAGCCTGCGGTTCAAATTCGCGTCGCACTTCTCGGCGCAGCCATAGAGCAGCCCGGGCTACCAACCTCGTCAGTACTTTGCATCGTTGCGCCCCCGAACCCGCGAGTCGGATAGGAGGTGCATGCGCTGGCTACCGACTGGTGGTGGCGCATGTCTCTTCGGCCTTCGGCTGCGCCCCCCACCGCTCAGCTGGGAACATTCACAATGTCTCTGCGGCTTTCGGCTGCGCCCCCCACCGATCAGCTGAGTAGATTGCATCGGTCGCTGATGAGCGCCCGCCCTGCCACCTGCCCAGGAAGTATGGGGTCATGCGTGCGACCCCGCATCGAGTGGTCCAGCCTTCTGCGGTTCATGTTCGTGTCGCACTTCTTGGCGCAGCCATAGAGCAGCCCCGGCGACCAGCCTCGTCAGTACTTTGCATCGTTGTGCCCCCGAACTGCGTGTGTCGGATACGCTGTACACGCGCTGGCTACAGGCTGGCGGTGGCGCAACCTCGCGTACGCACACCAGTGGTCTTCTCTACTGGATGGCGCTCCGGCGCGGTTCAGCCACACATTTGGAAGTGTGCGGCCCTGCATCGAGTGGTTCAGCCTTCCTCTTCTGCGCAGCTCCGGCTACCAGCCTTCGTCAGTGCTTGCATCGTGCCCCCGAACTGCGTGAGTCGGAGACTATGTGCATCACTGGCTGCCAGCTGGAAGTGTGGATCGGGCGCTGCCGTCAGCCATGCTTTCGGTGACCCGGAGCGGCCTTCATTGTGGGTTTGGCGTCGTCTGGGAGCGGCCCTGCATTGAGCGGTTCAACCTTCTGCAGTGAGCGGCCCTGCATTGACGTCGTCTGGCGTCTGCAGGGAACGGCCCTGCATTGAGTGGTTCAACCTTCTGCAGTTCGTGGTCGTTCCCCCTGGAAGAGCAGTCTGCACCCTGCCCCCGTCAGTACCCCGCATCATTGTGCCCCCGAACTGCGTGAGTCGGATACGATGTGCACGCGCTGGCTTTGGCTGGAGGTGGCTCAGCCTCGCGAACCCACACCTGTGGTCTTTCTACTGCATGGCGCGTCGTCGAGGTTCAGTTACACCTCAGTTTCAGTGAGCCTTGATGAGGCGGGCCTTTAAGCCGCAACATCGTATTCGTGTGGCTGCAGTGTGCCTGTGGTAGTCGCTCGCTTTCGCCCCCTCCTCTTCCCCCCCTTCGTCGCTTTGCTTGAGCTGGCGCCGTTCCGGCGACTCCTCGCGCTCTTCCCGCGCCCTGTTACCACCAGTCGACGCTAAGATGCGTCTCGTTGCGGATGTAATACATTTTGTACAGTGCATGTGCAACTGCGAGCATGCTTGCAGGTGCGGTCGGCTGTCGACAGTGACGGCTGGATTCGCAAATTTACAATGTACCGCGCCCCGGGCGTTGTGCCCGCTCCCTGGGCTTTTCCTTGGAGCCGCGACCAAAAAAAAGGGGGGTAATTTTGATCTGCGGCTCCAAAGACGATTCCAGAGAGCGGGTAGTATCGAGCATGAGGTGACGCGCCAGATAATTACCGGCGGGCCAAAAGCCAGCGCCGAGGTGCAAGCAAGAGCGTGAGTGAACACGCCAGACAATTAAGAGAGGCACAATACAGAGAGCGGACGCATCGAGCATGAGGTGACACGCCAGATAATTACCGGCGGGCCAGAAGCCAGAACCGAGGTGCAAGCAAGAGCACGAGTGAACGCGCCAGACAATAAAGAAGGGCACAAAACAGAGAGCGGGCGAACCAAGCAAGAGGGGCCAGCTAATTACCAGCGGGCCAAAAGCCGGCGCTGAAGCGCTGAAGTGCAAGCAAGATCATGAGAAAGCACGCCAGATAATTAAGAGGAGCACATTAGCCAGAGCGGGACGGCGGCAGCGGAGGGACGCAAAGTGGCGCCAGCTCCCAAGCGCAGGCCAGCGAAAGACAGGGGGGGGCCCGGCGGGGGGGGCGGCGACGCGGGCCGGAAAGGACCGAGCGGGAAGACACCCGCGGGCCCAAACCCAGCGCGAGGAGGCGAGGGCGGGCGAGAATATTACCAGCGGGCCAAGAGCCAACGCCGGAAGTAAGCCAAACCCTCACTCACGGAGAAACTGAGGCTCATGGACCGTCGCACGTCACCAGTATGAGGGCACCTTAGCACGGCCACAGAGGGGGGGCGTGTGCCTTCCAGCTGACAGCGCCACGTGTAGGTGGGCACAGGCGGGCAGACCGAGCCCGAAACCGATGCCCGGGAAGAAGCCGTCGTCAGCGCCTGCCGGGGGGGTGCCACAGCAGATGTGTAGGGTGGAACGATGGGGCGGGCCTTAGGCCGATGTACACATGCGCTCAGACGCCCGGGCGGGCGAGGTTGGCCCAAGCACGAGAGCCATGCCAAATTCCAACGCGTGCGTGGATTATTTCAGCCAGCGTCACACGGGCTAAGTCACGGTGCACCGTGAAAGAATAGTCGCAACCAAGTCATAGCAGTACCCCGCGTCCTGAGGGAACTGCAATGTGGGCCGCGATCTGTCGCTAAGATGAGGTCAACCACGCCGAAGACCCAGCTGTGGTTGTGAAACGAAAGGGCAGGCCTAAGGCCGACGTGCCCAGCCGCTCAAGCGCCCGGGCGGGCGGGGCGGGCCCATGCTCGCGTGGGCAAAGCCAAGTCGCGCCGTGAGCGGGGATTATTTCAGCCACCGTCGCGCGGGCTAAGCCACGGTGTACCGTGGAAAGCAAGTCGCAACAACCTGATGGTATCCCGCTTCCAGGGGAGGAAGGTAGGGAGAGCCACAACATGTCACTGAGGTGAAACAACCACGACGGGCGCCCATCTGCGGGTGCTGATGGGAGGAGGGGGGGGGGGGCGCAGCCGATAGCCGCAGGTCGGGTGAATATGTGGGAAACGCTGCCGCTGAGGGCCCCGCGCTCATCAACAGTCGTATGCGAACTCCGCGAGGTCGGGAACGTCACCAGGTCGCTGCTGTGAGAAGTAAGGTCGATGCTATCAGAAGCGCTGGTAATGGAGCGAGAGGGGGGGGGGGCCATCGCCCTGTAGCCTCAGCCGCCCCAGGTGGGTGCGCGGCTGGCAGCAAGGGCCCATGTGGAGGAGAGCCCAAGTGAGACGTGTGACGGCAATGTGTCGTCCGTACCAACACGGGCTAGAGACCGCGCTGGGCCGGGGGGAGTCTAGATGCAGTGGGAGCGGTGCACCTCGTTCCCGAGAGGTGGCACGAACGTATTAAGGCCGGAGCCTGCCGCTGCGGTGAAACCAGCCCCTGCTGTACAGGGGCTATCCGCGGAGGGGCCTGTGGGGACAGTCCCTGCAGCGACTGTATCCTCTTGACCTCTGCCCCTGTGTGCGGCAAAGGGGCGGTGGAGGACCAACGGACTGCCGACCCACTGGGCCCCGCAAGGCGCGTCTGGGGGCCAAATGGCCCACAGTGTCAGCGCAATGGAGACAACCTCGTATACGGAGGTGGAAGCAGTCCCCAACTGTCTGAAGTCATTGTCGTCGAGAAAACATGCGCGGCGCTCTGATACGGGTTGAGTGGCGACCCGTAGAATGGGCATGACTAAAGGGGAAAGGCCTTGAGCCGCAAATGAGCTGCAGGACAGCGAGGAACTCTCTCCGCCTGTCTCCCGTGGAGGTGCTGCCAACCTGGGCCTGGGGAGAGGCGGCGCTCTGCCAGGGTGAGGCTGTCAGGTCCATCTGCGGGCGGGGTCCCATCCGCGCTGCCGTTTGTCAGCGTGCTGAGCGTCTCCTCTGGGGGCCGACCGTTTCTCCCTGGTCCTCCAGTCGGAGCTGGACCAGGTGTCCTGGCGGTGGTCCCATCCTTCCCATGCCTGCCAGGCCTCCCATCGGGCTGCGGCAGGCACTGGGTGGGGTTGTCTGCTCGGCGACCCTGTAGTCTGTGTGCACCGGAGTGGAGCAGGCGGCCTCTTGGGGTTTGCTCCATGGGTGCTGTCGTTCATCCCTGGTGAGTTCGCTTGAGGCAGCCCATAGCGTGGGCTCCCTGTCGTCTGAGGAGGCTGAGGGGGGACAAGCCGCCGCCTTGCTGCTGTCTGCCCATGGGTATGGGCGTGCGCCACCCTTGTGGCCGTCGTGGTGCGTCCTGGTGTTGCGCTGTAGCTGCTTGCGATGTCTGTCCGTAGTGCTTGGCCAGTCTACGCCGAGCTGGTGTTCGTCGTCCATCCTGTAGGCGTCGAAGCCCGTTTGCCCCATGCCTGGAGAAAGTCCTCGCAGAGCTGCACGGAGTTCTTCTTGGGGTCGGACTTGACGCTGACCCATGGGCCCCCTTGATTGCTGACTGACTTACGGACCCAGGCGGGCCAAATCCCGTTGAAGGCTCCTCCCAGCGTCCTCTGCAGTCGGCTGAACTTGTCCTGCGCTGGCCCTTCCTTGTTGGGCTCTGCTTCGCTGATGGAGCTCAGATACATGGGGGGACCGCACATGAGGTCGTCAGGGCGCGCCTGTGGAATGGATGCGAACTGTGGCTCGCTTCCTCGACCAGTGCTGCGCTGTTGCCAGGAGGCTGGGTGGCTCAGTGGCGGGCGCTCTGTGTGGCTGAGCGTGGCGTCCTCGGGAATTGAAGTGGGCCGGGGTGTAGCCTCAGTCTTCTGTCGAGCCTCCGGTCGTCGCACATTGCGGCCTGGTATGAACGCGAGTACTCCCTGGCGTAAGGCGACCAGGCTTTGGACTCGGCACGCTGTGGGGGATTGGTCCACGGGGCTGGCGGACTGTGGGGGGCGTCACTGTCGCTGTGCTCTGGGGTGTCGGCTTTGACCACTCGGCGTGCTGGACTGGCTCTGGCCTCGGAGTCGTTCTTGTCTTGGTGGACTCCATGCGCCTGCAATTCTGACTCTGACGGGTCCCAGTCGAGCTCGTCCTCGCGCGGGGACGGAGCTTCCCTTCCCTCGCCGCTGGGCTGTTCTGGCGCGTCAGACGGCTGGGGGATAGCTTGGACGGGGGGGGGTCAGGGGAGGTCGCCCGGGGCAGGAGTCAAACTGCGTTGGGGGATCGATCCTTCCTCTTCCGCACCGCGGGTCTTTCCATCCTTCCGTGAGCTGGCCAGGAGCGCGAGTGTTCCTTCTGTGAGGTCGTCCTTTGTTTGTGCTAGGAAGTTGGTTAGTGTATCCAGTGGCTGCCGTTGTGGGCATTGACCTCTCTGGCTGTCGAGCGTGTCAACGTAGCTTCGCCAAGCCTCCTTGTACTTCGGGCTGCGCTCCACTAGGTGCGTGATCACGTTGGCTGCGGCCTCCCTACGTCCGCCCCACTGGATGTGAAGGGGATGCCAGTTCTTAGGTATATCGTCCCCGTAGATGGACTGCAGGAACTGTGCCAGGTGCTCGTGGGACCACCCCGACTCGTCTGTCACCTCACCCACGACCTCCCTTCCCAACCGCTGGGTGTGGGCCACCCAGAGGGAGTAGACAGAGTGGCTCCACTCGATCAAGAACTTGGCCATCTCGCGGACGGGGCCCCACGACTGCTCCCCACCGAGACGGCAGGTGGAGTAAGTGGGAAGTGGGGGAGCAGCGGGTGGTGGGAGATTCGGTAGCGATGGGGCTCTGAGCACCGCCTCCGTCTGTGCCTTCCTGTGGGGGCGAAGCGCGAGCCGTGTTGCCCTCGGCCATTGTTGTGGGTGCGTTGAGGCTTGCGGCTTGCACCGGGGAATTTGGGGAGAGATGCGCCGCCATGTCGTAGATGTACCAGTCCTCTGTATTCTCGCTAGTGGCTGCCCTCATGGTGGGGGGGTCAGGGTATATGTCGTTCGAGCAACGGTCCAGTGTACGGTCAAGGGTGCTAGGGGCAATGTCCCAGATGTGTACCAGGCACCTCCTGCAGGCCCAGCTGGCGTTCCACTGCTTCTTGGTCCACAGTGAACGCATTGCTTCCCACGGAGGGAGGCCAGTCGTGGAATTGCAGTCCGCGCCCGACTCCGCGCGCCAAACGAAACAGCCCAATGCTGGTGCGCCCGCCTGCCATTCCAGCAGGGGGGACACGGGGGGACAGAAGTCACAGGTGGCCGATTAGTACTTGCTCAAGTGCGCCTCAATACCGAATCGGCCGTCAGCGAGCCTGTGCGGCGGGAGTGTGGTGCCCACGCTGTTTGGGCGGTAATGGCGAGTCGTGCGCAGGGCGAGCTCCTTGAGGGTTGGGGCGTCGGTAGCTGGTGTCACTCTAATTCTCCGCGGGGGTCGGGCTAAGGAGGGGAGTGTCCTGGCCCTTCTCTGTGCGCGGTTACCGTCCAGCCTGCGCTTGTGCTCCTGTAGTAACCACTGCATGGACTTCCTGCAGTTGCGCTCTGTCGCGTCGGGTTCGGGGAGGAGTATCCCTTTCTTCTCCAGCGAGCTGACCCAACATTGCTGGCATAGCCATCTGCAGTTCTTGCCTTCCGTGTACGCCTGCGCCCTGTTCTGAACTAGAAGCTCCCTCGTGTGGTCGTCCTCCCAAGTGCCTGCAATACCACTTGGCCCGACACTGCTGCGTCCATCGCAGTTGTAGGTGGCGTCCTTCTGCTGCCTGCAGAAGCGCCTGTCGCGCACGAATGGGGGGGGCAGTGGGGTCCCTGGGGCCGGGGAGGCCGGGATGTCCTCGTCGAGTCGGTGGCTGGAGAGTGCGATCCCCCCTCCGATGTACTGGAGGTCCGCCATGGTATCAGGGCTGCCCAGTCCAACCTCTGACCCCGCCAAGCTTGTGTGCAACTGGCATATGGAGCACCCTCCCCTGCTTGGCTGAGTGACGTCGGCTGGCCGGACCAGAGTCTCCAGCGCGCGTGGGGGGGCCTCCTGGGTGAAGTTGTGCGCCTGTATCGCTGCCCATGTCTTGGGGCAATTGTGCTTGCCAGCAACATCGTGGTGATGGGCGAACGTGGCCAAGGTGCTAGTGTGGTGTATCACCTCCGCTAGTTTGGAGTGGAGGGTGGCAAAGTCCGTATGCTTGAGCCCCCACGTCTCCGCGAAGTGGGTGCGGAACTCCCTGTGAGACTGCTGCCAGGGGAGGCGCAGGCCCATCATGGCCTCCAGAATGTCACCAGTGGCCTCGGGATACGGGAAGGGCGAGAGTGCAGCGCGGGTCTCGCGTAGCTGTAGCATCATGACCACCAGTAGGACTCTGAGCGCGGGGGGGTTGAGGGGCTGTTTGTCGTACCCTACTAGTGCCTGAGTGAACTCAGCGTCGCTCTTATTGGGCTGGAGCAGGGCATGCAGATTCTCCATTCCTGGGTGCTCCCTGTGTCGTCTGCACCGGCAGGTGGAGCTGCCCCAGGCCGCCGGAAACTGCGGCAGCGTGCCCTTGGGAGCGCAGCGGCTGGAAGCCTTGGGGCGGCCGTTGCACCCGACCTTGTGGGGAAGCGGTGGGAGAGACTCGTAGGCCACGCCCAGCTGCTCGTCGAACCACGGCGTGCCCAGTCCAAGAAACCAAATCAGGGCAGCCCACGTGAGATTGTAAACGTGGTTGCTAGCGTCGATCCCAACCTCAACGTCCATGCAACAGCAAAGGTGACTCCAGGCCTTCCTGTCCAAGCTGCCGGGCTGCCTCGGAGTGGCCCCCATCTGCCATTGGTGGGGGTGCAGTCCGGACACGGTGTAAAGAAGGATGCCATCATGGGGTCGTCCACCAGCTTCTTTAAGCTATCCGAGAGAGCGGCGCTCAACTTCTCCCAAGAGAACTGGGGGTCAAGCGGCGCGGCGATGCGGTCGGCAAAGCTGCTCTCCATTCTAGCCTTGGCCTTCTTGATGGCGTCGTCCAGGCCGTTCGCGCTGTCGTCTCCTGTGTGTGGGGGGGCAGCGGGAATCCAAGACCCGAGGTCAGCGAAGGGGTCAAACTCCTGGTCCGTGAGTAGTGCGGTTCTGCTGCCCAGGTTGTCTCCCTGAAATCGGACCCATAGCTTGGCCATCCTCCCGTATTCGGAGAGCTCCCTGAGGTGAGCTCCGGTGGCTGTGCTGAACATCCTCCCATCCCCGATTATGACGACGTTGGAGGTGGCCCGCGTGATGGCGACGTTCACCCTGTTGGGGTTGTCCATAAAGCCCCAGTCGTGCCAGGAGTTGGAGCGCGCGGTGAGGTAGATCACCACGTCAGCCCCCCCACTTTGGCTCGAGTCAATGGTGGACATGTTGAGTCTGCCGTTGGCGAGGTATTCCTCGGCAACCTGGCGTAGTCCTTGAAAGCGTAAGTCCATTCCATTGAGGGGGAAACTCCATTGCTCGAAAAAGCCTTCGTATCCCTGGTGGTCACTTGCGCGCCCGGGGGGGGGGGGGTAGAGGTGTACTCATTTGCTCCGATCAACTCGCCTTTGCCGTCCCCTTTCCCCCTGGGCTTGGACTGCACCAGGGTGCCGCTGATGCTGCGGCGTGACTGTGGCCAGCCGTTCTCGAGTGCCGCGCGCTGCAATTGATATCCAACCACCGCGAGGACTGCGGTCCCCTTCTTCATGGCCGGCCGTAGCGCACGTACGATGTCCACAGTCTGCGCCGCCTCTGGGAGATTGGCGAACCCTGCATGGAGGTTAGACGAAAACTCGACCGAGGGGTTGTCGACTAGGAGGAAACAGTGCCTCTCCTCCTGGGGCTGTGTAGGGGGCTGCAGGTCCCTCAGCAGATCCTCCAGGTCCTGTTGGGTGGTCTCGGTGGCCTTGGCCAGCTTGCTGAGCCGGGCGCTGTCCCAGGGCAGAATCTGCTGCCATGGTGGCCCCATCACCAGTGGCCTTTGTCTGAGGGGGTCGGTGAGGCCAGTCTTGATTGCCTTGTTGTAGAAGACCACGTTGGGCCAGGACAAGAGGAAGGGGTGCATGCGGTAGCAGAGGGTCAGTTGCACCGCCGCGGTGGTGCCCCCCCCAGTGCGTTGTGCAGTCGGTCGAAGATTGAGAGACACAGCCCTCGGTCGGCCGCCTTCCTGGAGAGGACGGTTGGGGGGAGTTGCTTTGGGTCGCCAATTAGCAATAGGTGCCCACCAGAGCGTATGACGCTCACTAGGGACATTGCGGCCATCAGCTCGTGTGCTTGTCCTGCCTCGTCGATTATGAGCAGTGCAACGGGGGGGGGGGGGGGGCGATCTTGAGGGACTCTGCTGCTTCGTGTGTCGCTATGATCATCTTGGCATCATTCAGCAACTGCGCTCGGAAGGTGGTGAGCTCCTTGGCAGGACCACTCAGGTGGGGGTGGCGGTTGTGCGTTCTGTAGAAGTGCCCCTCGGGTGTGAGGCGGGGAAGCTTGGGTGCAACCCGTGTGCCCTTGGCCAACCTGACGCACCTGTTGGGGAAACAGGTGTCGGGCGCCAACCTGCCACCTTCGCGCGCATCCCCTAGACCGATAGCGGGCTGGTCGGCGGCTGTGTTTGACCCAGCCGAGAGTGCCACGGCCTGGCCCTTGGGGAGCGAGCTTGCCCAGGCGTCCATTGTGGCCACTGAGAACAATGTTTTGCCAGTCCCCGGGGGCGCGTGAAGCACTGTGACATGGTGACGTGTGGTGGCGACCAGGGCTTTGCTAGCGTCCGCGTTGAGCCGATGCCGCTGAGCGGCATCGTCCAGGTTGGAGGCGGGGGGAAGGTTCCTGACCCTCTGGAGCACCTGTCCCACGGCGCTCGCCACCTCGTCGTCAGTGAAAAGGGGAGTCGGGGGACCCCTCGCACTGCTGCGTTCCGTGTGCTGCGTCGTCCGCACCGCTTACAGGGGGATACGAGTCTTGGCCTCGACGGTGGCTCTTGCCCTGGAAAGAAGGGAGCTGCTGCCCCTCCTAGTATTATCCACCTCATTCGCACGCGTCCTGTCCTTCTTGTCGATGGCGCGGTGGTTGAATCGGAAAGTGAGGACGTCGAGCGGCGCGCCCACCAGGTCATCTGGATCCTGCTGCAACTTGTAGATGTTACTGGCGGAGTCGAATATTCGCCAGCACTGCAACTTAGACGGAGCCTTGTCCAGACGATGCAGAACTTCG
The DNA here is from genome assembly GCA_963575745.1 of Prorocentrum cordatum. Classification (NCBI taxonomy): domain Eukaryota; class Dinophyceae; order Prorocentrales; family Prorocentraceae; genus Prorocentrum; species Prorocentrum cordatum. The sequence continues at coordinate 229,534 of CAUYUJ010016803.1, forward strand.
CCCTCCTCGCTAGCCTTCTCGTTCACACCGTCTGCGAGTATCTCCTTGGCCTGGCTGGAATCGCACCATACTAGGGCTTGGTTGGGGGGGGGGGGGTACTTGGCTCCAACCCTGACCTTGAGGACGTCGCACTCGTTGCGGGGGATGGTGCCCTCGAGGTCCGGCGGCCATACTAGCTTGAGGGTGGCGATCTGGTTCCAGTCGGGCCGGTGAGGCTGAGCAGCAATGTGCGTGACTGAGGGTCCATCCCGCCTTCCACACCTCGTAGCATCAGCTTGAACTCGACTGGCCACTGTAGTTGCAACAGCAGCTTCCCTTCCTGCGGGGGGAAAGCGTTGCGTAGGTTGTACTTGTCCAGGATGTGGCAGGGGGACAGCTCGGTGATGAGGGTGACCGCCACCTCCAGGGCGCAACTCTTTTTGCGCGCCAGCTCTGTCCTGGTCTTGGCGGAGCCGGCCCACACTGTCTCGGCGGCTGCCATGTGCTCGGTCCAGGCTAGCCTGCAGAGAGTGTTGCCCCTTTGTCGTAGATCTTGCTCCCAGTGCTTTGGTAGGTTGACTGCGCCGGGGATCACGCCAGGGGGGGTGTGGAGGCAAAATTGCGCGCCTGGGCTGTCCTCGGGTATGTTGAATTCAACAGCCGTATGACGGCCTTGGCCGCCTTGTCTGCAGGGGATTCAGGTGTAAGGTAGGTCTGAAGGGGAGCGCCGCCTGCCAAGCTGCTCTCGTCCGCCAGAGAATGTCCTGCGCGGTCAGCAGGGTCCAACGACGAGGCCCTGCTGGAACCCGCTTGTCTCTCTCTCTGAGCCGGTGCTGTGTACAGCCTGCCTGCTGCGGCTGGGTTCTGGGGAAGCTGGTCGGGCCCCCCCCGCGCCCCTGGAGTGCGTCCGCGCTGACTCCCCAACCGTATCGATATAGGCTGGAGGGGCGGGGGTCTGTTGAGTGCACAGGTGTCGGTGGAGATGGTGAAGTCGAACACGTCGTCGCGGTAGGGGAAGTTGACTGGTGCGTAGTCCCAGTCTTCTGGAAAGGACCAGCCAGGAATATGCGCACTGCTGCCGTCCTTGGCGGTGCCGGGGAGTTCCCAGCCAGGCCACTTCGGTCTGTCAATATGCTGTCCTGTCACGCAGCCTTGGGTTGATCCCCGGGTCCTGGCCCAGAGGTTGCCCTGCCCAGTGTGCGATCTGGGGTCCGGCCAGCCCGTGCCCCTCTGCTTCTCAGCCTCGTCGTAGTGGTCCCCTCTCAATATGTGCTCTTTGCCCGCGCAGAGCTTCTGGCAGATCTCGCGCCACCAGCACCACTCATGGTTGAAGTATGCCCACCTGAGCCATGGGCATTCCCTGGCGCGGAAGGGTAAGAGAGACCCTTCTGCGGTCGGGCCGTCCTCGCAGTGCTGGAGGGGGGAAAGCCATCTGTTCGTGGGCCCATTGTTGCACTTCCGCTTCCTGACCATCCGCTGGCGCGTAGGGGGGAAATGCAGCCGATAGCTGCGTCACTGGTAGAAAAGCGCGCGTGGGGGGGAACTTGAGCCAGCGCAACGGACCCAGATGCTGCGACAGTCACGCACGACGATCGGCGCGGAGCGGGCCAGAATTGGGGGCAGGGTGGGGGGTTCATGAGAAGGTGGGCAGCTTCCGCTGCACCGATGGGGTCACAGAGGTTGACTTCCCGAACGTCGATCCCCGGAAAATATGGAGGCGGGGAGGGGGTGTTGCCATTCCACTGTATGTGTGTTGTGACGGCGGAAACGCCCTCCCTGCGGAGGGAGTTCGCCCAGTAGACCCCGATGGTGGCCAGGCTATCAGCGGCTTTGTTCAACCGCCGTCTTACAGCCTGCCAAGTGAGGGCCCAGCCAGCTCCCTGTACCTGCCCTAAAGCGTCCTCCATCTGTTGAGCCAGGTGTAGCCTGCGGTACCTGGCGGTGCCGGCCCCATACCTAACAGCGGCAAGATTGTCGCCCACGAGGCGGGCCGTGCGGGTAGGGCTGTCAATGTGGGGAAGCAGTGCTAGTCCTGCTCGGCAGCCTGCTACCTCGGCCATCTGGGCGTTGTCACACTCTGGGAGAGCAACAATGGCTATGGCGAGCACCCGGGGTGCCCCAGTGCTGGGGTTGTGGTGCCAGAGGATGGCTCCGGCGCCCGACACCTTTCCCGCGCTCCCGATTGTTCTCGCCCCTCCGTCGAAGGTGACCTCGCAGGGCCATTGGGTGGAGTCGGAGTCGGGAAAAAGGGAGTCACGAGCCGTGATCTCGTCACCAGGCTCGACACTTGACTTGGCCGCGAGAGTGGTGGTGTGGAGTCTGCACTCCCGACAGTAGTTGGGCGTCCAGTAGGCAGTGGGGGAGTTGTCGGTCCTTGGGCAAGGAAACCAGCTTCTGCCGGGAGGGATCCAAGCAGCCCGCGTGTGTGGGGACTACAATACCACGATTCTGTCCTCTGGCTCATGGTGTCTTGTGACGACCGGGAGTCTGCGAATCTCGCCTCCTGCCCTGCCTGCGTGTCGCTGTGAATGGGGCCTCGCAGCGCCGCAAACCGACCCGGGTGGGACGGGGCAGGGGTTGCACGTGCGACATGCGTCCCTCAGGACAGTCCACGCTGCGGTCTCGCTGGGTCCGCTAGCCCTTGGGGGCTCATCGCCTCTGAGCTCCTCATCCTCGCTGTCTTCGTGATAGTCATCGTCGGGGGCAGCCAACCCTCGCATGATGAGTCTGGCTGCGTCGCCTGCCTCGAGAGGGGAGGCTGTGAGGTTGACGCAGTACCTGAAGGAGATCTGGTGTAGAATCTTGGATAGTAAAGGCTGGTGCTCGCCCTCGCTGGTGATGGCTTGGGCGAGTGTTGCTGGGTCGTCTGGGCCCCGTATGGTGTGCCGGACTAGGGCGGCTGCTGGGCACCAGTGCCAGATATGTTCAGTGGTCGCCTCGCCCATCCCGCAGAGCGGGCAGCGCCCATAGAGTCCGACTCTGACAGGTGGCCGAAGCTGTCCGCCCGAACTTGCGTATGAGACCGCCTGTCCCCTGAGAGGAAGTGGAAGGACCTCGTGGGGCAAGGTTTGCCAGAGGGCGAAGGTGTGCGGGCCCGCCCCGGCGCAACTTGTACACCAGGCCGCTCCCTCGTCGTTCGGCCCCGCCGTGATCCATACTCTGTTGGCCGGTGCCCCGCGGGTGCACCTGTGGGGGATTCTTTCGCCGCCACCCCGGCGTCTTGCCGAACCGGGGAGGCCGTTGCAGAGGATCCTCATCGCGTGGTGCGCCGCCGTGAAGGTGGGGCAGTGGCGAAGCAATTGCCACTCTTCCCCTCTGGAGGGCTGCCATCTTCTTCCTTGGCTGGATTTCTGGAGCCATACAGCGAGGTGTCGGCTGTTCATCTGGGCCCAGGCCGCGGTGTAGGTGATCCTGCCGAAGCGTTTGCCCTCCAAGAGGTGGGGTTGCTGCACAGCGAGGAGCAGGGCCCATGCGGCCTTTCGTTCGGTGATCATCTTAGGACGCAGGGGGATTGCCTCGGGCGTCTGTGCTGCGCGGGCTCCCCATGTCAGCAACTTGTTCCATCTGATGCTCGTTCGTTTCCGAACGGTGCTGGGGCCCCAGGAATCGTTGAGGACGGATGCTCTAGCGGCGACCGCGCGAGCCGTCGCAACTGGGCACCTGGGGGCGCCCGGTACTTGGAAGCGGATGCCAAGCCTGGTCAGCACGAAGTCGGGGGCCCAGGATGCCCCCGCCAGCCCAAGAGCAGCTCTCAGCTGGGCTAGTAGCTCGCGCTCCTGTACCAGGTCGGGGGGGGCATAGTGCGCTGCGTAAGGGGCGGGGGAGATCAGGTGAGCGTTCCATGCGGCAGCCGTCCGGGATGGCGACATCTTGCTAGGTGCAACGCGAGAGCTCTCCCCCTAATTTTGGGAAAGGGTCGGTTCCACGTGCCTTTGCAGAGGGCCTCCTCTTGTTCCTTGGTGAGTCCCCCATATTATGGGGGGACGTCGCCTTCTGCCGCGCGGGAGACCACCATTGCCCCCAAATGGGGCCATTGATCTCTAACCGCTGAGCCTCCAAAGGGGGTGTGTTCCATAAGGGAGCGCCACCGCTCTTGCTTGCCAGCTGGGACGAGCGCTGTCTTGAAGGTGCAGTTGCAGTCGCGTTGATAGGGCGAACGCCGGATCGGCCCCCGGTTGCCGGCATGCCCTTCCACGATGGCCTTGATCAAATCCCCTGGTAGTCCAGAGATCCGCACGTCGTCCCCGTCCTGCTCATAGTGAACGGGTACCTCTTCCAACGCGGCGCGGAGGGTGGGGGGGTCCTCGGTGCGTATACCTTTGCATTTGTGTGCCTCAACCAGGAGGCCGGCGGCCTTGGCAGCCCAGGGGAGGGCGATGGCGAGGTCATCCACGTAGGTCGGATCGTCGTCCCCAGTGATGGACGAGATAACGGCGATGAGTGGGTCGTACCCCAGGCTTCAAAGGAGGGGTGAGGCATCCCCCCCCATGCCCACAGACCTCAGCAGGCGCCGTTCGGGGCCTTTGTATTTCCCTTTGCATGTCATCATCCTTCGCTCCGATACCAAGGAGTTGAGCGAGTGCAGCAGCCACGAGGGGAGATCCCATTTCCGGAGGGGGCTGTCCATCCATTGGAGTGATATTCGCTCGAAGGCTTTATTTTGGTCGCAGAAAATTGCCGCTGTCCCCGGGGCTTCACCCATCTCTGACGCGGCCTGGTCGACAAAATCGCCAACAATTGCCGCGTGCTGCCCTAGGAGCGCAGCCCATCCAGGGCCGGGCGCTTCTGGTGGCTTGGGGGGAGAGCTCAAGTGTTGGGTGACCTTGGTGATGTTGGGCCCGCACTGGCCACCGCGCTTGGCAGCCTGATTTGGGCTCAGAAGTGGCTCGACGATTGGGCCGAGGTCTGCCAGGGATGCACCGTACAGTCGTCGGATGCATGTGGGGAGCTGCAGCGGCCTCATGTCGTTGGGGCCTTCTGCGCCAGGCTTCTTCCCTATCCATACCAAGAGGTCCACGGAGGGCCCTAACACTTCCTCGATCAATGCTGGGTTGAGGTCGGCTGCGTACCAGGCTTGGGAAATGAGGCAGCCGACGAATCTCGCCCCGGGGTGGTACGCCTCGTAAGGTATCCCGTCCACCCCCGGTGCACTCCCGCAGGGAGTGAGGACGGTGGACGCGAGCTTGGCCCACCTGGGTCTGGGACTGTCGGGGATGTCGACCCCGGGGTGTCCTTGGAAGTAGTGGCCAAGGAGCCTGCCCGCGGACCCCAGAAGGGGGGGGGCGGAGCCCCATATCTCACTGCGCCTGTTCCATAGGACGTTGTCAATATGGTTGGGTCTGTCGTGCCATGTGCCGTCGCTGTCCCCGACGCCCAGGATGGCGTGGGTCTTCTTGTATATCTCCCGCCCGGTTCTGTAGTGGGCCGCGAGAGGGGAACGTTCGGCTCCTGGGCCTCTTTGTGCAGGGGTACGTCGGGCCGCCCTTCTCTGAGTGACCTCGGCATCCCAGGTTCTGAGCCAACGACCCGCATCCTCTGGGGAAAGGTCCTGCCCGTCCCATCCGTACTCTATAACCAGGCCGCAAGGACCCCCACAGGGCGTGTCGCTTCTTGCTTTTGGTTGGCTGCCGAGAGCAGCAGGCCTGGGGAAGCCCGCTCCCTGCGTGACCTCCACTTCTTCCACCAGTCGTGCAAAGCCGAGGAGAGGGCGCGTCTGCCGAACCTCATTAGGGTGGGAAGGATGGGAGGGGGGGTCATTAACGCTAGGCTCGCTTGGCACGTGCTGTGCCGCGTCGGGAGAGTCACGGGAGGGGTCACCATCGTCGTTATCAGGATGCTGGTCGGGAAATCCCCTTGGGCGTGCGGGCCTAATCCAGTCGGAGGGTTGAATCAGGCCGCTTAGGTTGACGGGCGGGACTCCGAACAGGCGCTCAAGGTGAGCGTAAAGTTGCCTGAGCTCCACATGCGCCGCAGTGGGAAGGCTCCTGAGGTCCCAGGCTTTCATGGTGTCATCCCTTCTGGCTCTCTTTGCGCCCTGAGGTTCGAGCGAAATGAAGGCGTGGTCTGACAGCGTGAGTCTCCACCATTTCCGAAGCTCGTATGCGTATATGTGTCTGACTGGGCAGGCACACATGTCAATCTGTGACTCGCTGTCCTTGTCAATTCTGGTGGGGCCATGCATGTGGACCGCAATCGAGCCGGAGCTGGTCATAATGTCCCTGAGGAGGGCTGCTGCCTCTACCTCCCCGTCTCTCGGCTGATCGATCTGTAGGTTGACATCGCCTCCCCAGTATGTGTCGAGGCGCTCCCAATGCTCCGCTGCGGCAGCTATGTCGACCAGGGTCTCCTCCTTCCTGGTAGGGGGCAGATACACTGAGACCATGCGAATCCTTCTTTCGCCCTGTTGAACAATGGCCGCAATTGCGCAGCCCGGGACCATGTCCTGTTGCTCCAGGAGGGGGGTACCATGCGGGAGGATGATGCCCACTCCTCCAGCAAGGCCTCCGGTCGGGCCGAGGAAGCCAGGGGAGGCTACAATCGTCCTAGCTGGAAACATTGTCTTCCGCACTTCGGTCTCATGCTCGGACCAGTGTCTTTTGAATGAGAGCAATCCTGTTGTTCATCGTGACTTGCGTCAACACGGCATGCTTGACCTGGTTCTTGCTGGCAGTGCAGCTTCTGAGGTATCTCACGTTCCAGAAGCTGAACTTGGGAAGGCTGCCCCTGGGGGTTGCGTTGAGTGCATGTGTAACGTCGTCTAGCGAGCGTCTGCCGCACATGCTGTCCCATGTTGGCTGCGACCAGGGTTCGGGGTGCAGGAGTGACCAGAGGCTTCTTGGTCCGCGAATATTGTGTTGGCAACTGGCTTCGAGAGTTTCGTTAAGGGCGCGTCGTGCCTGCGCCCAGGCGAGCGCGCGCATATTCGGCGCCAGAACGTGGCGGGGGGGGGGGGCCCAGCGCCCTGTGGAGCGTGTTGGGGCCCCTGATGGAGTCAAGGGGCGTTCCGACTCAGGAAGGAGGGCTTCCTCGCGCAGCGTTTGTTCTGCGATGTCGTCTGGGAAAGGGTGCGCCCATGGACATTGCCTCCCTGCGCATGTACGTGCCGCAGCCCATGCCTTAGCTATCTGGGCACCTGTCGGTGCGAGGGAACAGGCTGTCCTCTGTTGCCCCCCCACGCTCCAGCCCCGTATTGCGGTGACTATTCGGCGCTGTAGGCAGCGGGGGTCGAAGTGTATGCCGACTGCGTCGTAGAGGGCCCTGTCGTTCAGTCCGAGCCCCCTGTAGTATCCCGCTAGGCCTATGGCTCTTGCTCTTTCGCCCGAATTGGGGGGCCTGAGTCCGTGGGTCCTACCCTCCTTGACTAGCCATCTTCCCCGCGCCTTGACCTTTTCTTCCGCGGCCGGGCTCTCTCTCTCTCTCTCTCTCTCTCTCTCTCTCTCTCTGCCTGACATGACTAATCCGAGGCCCTCTGTGCAGCCTGGAAATCGCTGCTCCGCGCCACACTCTTCGAGCACTTGCCTCGCGCCCTGCCTCAGATCTGACGGATTCCGTAGGAACCACCTGTAGCTACTGTCCTCGTTGCATAGAAGGCAGAGGAGGTGGGTCTGGTAGCTACTGGGCAGGATGGCGTCGGGGTCCTCTTGGGCTGTCCTGGATTGTGTCCACGTGTGGATTCGGCCGTCGGGCCTGTATGCCCATCTGGGCTCCCAAGGACTGGGTAGCCTGTCGTAGACTATGGTGCTGGAGGGGGGGGGGGGGGGAGTTGGCTATCCAGAGTCTCTCCCTTGGGCTGGCAACGTGGTCTCCAGCGTTCATTCTGACTACCCGTTCCGGGCTAAGTTCCCCCATGGCGGTCCTCATAGCGTCTCGGTGTACTGACTGCATGGAGGCGACGTTTTCGACAAGGACAAGTATGGTGATGTCTGGTCTCCTTTTGTTCACAAGGTACCATGCCGTGGGGATGGCGAAGAAGTGGGAGGCCTGCCAGCATGCGGGCCCGCGGCCGAAAGCGTGTTACACGGGGGTCCCGCCACTATAAGGAGAGCGCTGCCTTGCTCGAGGGAGTCGAGGTGCTTCTCCCAAGGGGACCTCTTGTCGTGGGGGTCTTCCCGTCTGAACAGGTCCCAAACGTCTTCGGCTATTTGTCTGTGCTGGGGGCCTCCGTCCTGGGGGTCTGGCGCGCTTGCCCACCTGCGCGCCACCGCCTCAACTGCCGATCTGTTGTGTTCTACGAATACGGATGTACGGAATTAGCTGACTGCGTCTGCTTTCCGTGCTAGGTCCCCTACCGCGAGCCTGGCGATGCCCCAGCCGTGGAACAGAGGCACCAGGTGTAGGGGGGGAGTCCCGTCTGACCTGGATTGCTGCGCTGTGCGCTCGCCTGCGCTCACTCTCTGCTCCTGCTGTGTGAAGTCTCGTTCCGCCACCTCCTGAACGCGCAGTCTGCCCGTGATGTCGTCGGCTGCTTGTCCTGGCTCTAACTGGACGGTGCCTGGCTCATGCAGGGAATGCAGTGCCTGCCTGATGGTGCTGTTGTCCAGTCCAGCTACCTGGTAGGAGGCCAATACCTGGTTGGGGGGGTCCACTGGGGCGAAGCCGGTTTCGCTGTCCCTGTGCTGCGACCGCACGTGTTGTAGGACGTCGATGGGTTCAGGGGCTGCAGTGGGTTCCCTGGGAGCGGGGGGGTGAATCCTCGCTCTCACCCTCCTGGTTCCCGCTCCTGCTCCTTGCCGCTCGGCCGCGGTGCGCGCCCGCCCCCTTCCGAGCCGGGTCTGTGTCAGCGGGGTCGGTTGGGATTCCCGCATCGTTATCAGGGTCCGAGGGTTGCTTCCTGTTCTCCTTGGTGTCCCTGTCCTTGCCCTGCGTATCCGCCTGGCTTCCTGCTGGTCGGTATGTGGTGTCTGTCTACTCCGGCTCCTACTCTGCGGCCGTACTGGGCCCCTCCGCGTCCTGCTTCTGCCCTGTCGTTCGTTCTCATCAGGGGGATGGTGCTGTGCTGCAGCTCCTTCGGCCGCGGCGTCCCCTGCCTGTCGTTCCTCGGCGCCCCGTCTCCTCTGTTGGGGAGTTGGGGGGGGGGGGGGGGGGGTCCGGCTGCCTGCGGGGTTGGTAACGCTGAGGCCCCTCGGGGTGGTTCCCCTCGGAGGTTGGGCCAGGTAGGGTCGACCGTCCTCAGCCTGCCGTGGCCGGAGCTGGGGCTGCTGCCAGCGGCCACGGAGAGCATTTCCTCCAGGACCGCTTCCGCAAGGGGGGAGAAAGGGCAGGCGGATCCATCAGCGTCGGGGCTCCTGCCTGTTGCGCCTTGCAGGTGTGCGCATGCGTCGTCAGCCGTAAGGGCCGCACTTCTTGATCTCACGTTCCTTCCGTTGGGGTTCCTTGCGCCAGCTGCCAGCTGGTGGGTGGCGGGCCCAGAACGCCTTGAAGGGAGCGATCAATCTGTGCGAAATAAATGCCCTGGTGAACACTTGTCGTAGTTGCTTTTCGAGTTGCAACATGCAAGTGCCCGAGGCTATGGCGCTGAACACTGTCCTCCATTTCGCTTCGTCTGTGCACCCCAGCCCGGCCCATTGGGTCGGAGGGTCAAGAGTGCGGAGCGGCTCCGCCGCGCTGCCGAGGAGTTGCGCCCATTGGCGCCGCATGCACGGCGGCAGGTGTGTGCTGGCTCTGGGGTTATCGCCTCTCCCGAGCGGGTCTCCGTCTGCTGTTCGGGCGACGCTGTCGGGGGGGGGCCTTGATCTCCCTGTCTGTGCCTGCGGGGCTCCTTCTTCTGGGGCCTCGCCAGCAGGTTCCTGCGGGGCAGGACCACCCCCTTCAGCGCTACCTGTAGGGAGGTTTCTGACCGTCTGGGGGGCAGGTGTCGTTGACGACTGGTGTGTGTTCTCTGCCTCCCTTCGCTGAGGGGCCGTGTGCTGTGTGCGGGCCTTGCCTTTGCTGGTGTTGTGCCCCGTCGGTGCTCCAACTTGTGGTGGGGCCTGGGGTTGCGGACTCCGCTGACCTGCGCGCTCTGTCCCGCGGCGCCTGCCCTCGCTCTCCTGGCTGGGGGTGCTTGACGCTCCCGTGCCCGAGGGGGCGCTGGCATGGGCGTTCCCTGGGGATGCAGACGGTGCGGCGGTGCCGTCGCCGCCGCCTTCCCCTTCCCGGTGCCTGGGGATTTCCCCTGGTGACGCGGTCCCTTGGCTGCCCGGGCTCCTGGTCTGCGGGGTGCCTGTCTGCGCCCTGGGGGAGGGGTTTGGTTGTCGATTCGAGGGGCTGTTGGAAGGGGTCTGCAAACCCTGTGGGTGTGCATGGTCCTCTGTTCGAATGTCCCCTCGCCCTCTGTCGTGCGTTCCTTGCGGTTGTTCCTGCCCACCCCTCGCGTTGTTCCTGCCCACCCCTCGCGCTCCGCACTCTGGCCTCGCTGTTGGGGTCCACTTGGTTATTTCTGGGGGTCCTCCGTGGGCTGGGCGCTCTCCCTGGATCGTGCCTCAGCCTGTCCTGGCTGGCTGCTCTACGGAGCCACTCGTCTAGAGCTTGGATTCCTTCGAGCGTGCCTGAGGCCATCCTGTGCGCTGCGTCACTGTCAACGTCTGCTCCCCTGCTCCCTGGGACCTCTAATCAAGGGTGATGGGCAGTGGGGGGTCGGGTTCTGGAGAGAGCCATTGCGCGAAGGGGAGCTGTCTGGTGACCTCCTCCTTCATTCCAAGTTCCCTGATGAGCTGGTGGAGGTGGTCCCTGTCCAACGTGGCCGGGTCCGTTAGTTGAGATATCCAGATCACCGCAAAGAGGTCCCAGTTGTATCTTCTGATGGGTCTGCCCTCCTCCTGCCGTCTTTGCTCCAAAACCAGTCTGGTTTGTATGCTTCTTGCCAGGTCGTGAATGCTCTGCTCGTCGATGCGCGCCTGTAGCCGGCCGAGCATGCCTTGTGCGCACGTTGCGGCATCGCTCTCTGCTCTGACCAAGGTGCCTCCTGCCTGGGCCCTGTGGCGGGTTTTGTAAGTGAGCACCTCTGCGAGGGGGGGGTGCGTTCTCGGGCGGGCAGGGCCTGGAAGTGAGTCCACCGCTGCGTGTCTCCTTGGTGGCATGGCAGTGCTGCGCGATTGGCTGGTGACAATCCCTAGCTCTTCGCGTGGCGTCCAGCTTGGCTAAATGCACGGGTCCGTGTAGCAACTGCATGGTTACCCTCATCTGCGGGCGGTCGGCGCCCCTGTAGGCTGCTCTCAAATCAGCCTCAGCTGGTAGGGCAATGGTGACCCACATGGGGGTCGACGTGTATAAGTGGCCGTGCTCCCCGCAAGTGGTGATGGATATCGCCCCTCCTGTCGCCACCGCTGCTGAGAGGTGTTCTCCTGGGTGGAGTATGGTGCTGTAGCCCCGCAGTCCATCTCTGCTCTCCGTGGTCGCCCTCCTGGTGGGGAGCGCCCCGCTCATGGTGCTATCCACCTCGCGAAGCCATTCTTCGCAAATGGCTGGGGGTGGGGCTCTTACCAGGCTGGCTCTTGCCCTACTGTCAACTCCCTCTGGGAGTGGCCGCGCTCTGGTGCGTAACCTTCCTCCTGCGGGGCCAATCGAGGCCGAGAACATCCTTGGCCTGGCGTGGCTGGGGACCCACGGGTCCGGACGCATTGGCCGTGGGCGGGGGGGGCCGATCTGCCTTCCCTGGCTGTCAAACGTGGTGACCTCCAGTATCTGCGGTTGTATTGCCCTTCTGGGGGCCAGCCGAACTGTTTCCTCAGCAGTGGCTGCGATGTGCTCTGTCTGGGCCCTGGGTGTCCCCGTATCCCCTCTGATCTGCTCCCTAGAGGGGGTGGCCGGGAATATCCTTACTACTTGGGGCCCCACTGCGATGCAGCTAGTCCCGCAGAAGGCTGCCGCCATGCTGGCAGCGGCACTCAGACGGATCCTTACCTGCGTCATGTGGGCGTACTCGCCTGCGTCTGGGAACCAGGCGAACACCGTGGAGATCTGCTCGACCGTCCCAGAGCCTATTGTAGCCTCTACTGCACCCGTGATTTCTTGACGGCTGGTTTGTCCCAGGTCTGCGAGGTTCCATCGGGGATGGTGGCCTTCCTCCGGGTCAGTGAGTCTAATGAATGATGGGCCGCCGCCCCAGCCTCCTTCCATGAGCACCCTTCGGGGGCAGCGCGCAGGGGGGCCGCTTGCCGGCCCGAAAACCCAGGGGAGCTTCTCTTTGAGGTGCCCTAGTATGGGGGCAGCCACCCTTTCGGGGGTCTTCAGTAAGAAGATTCTTCCCCCCTTAAGGCCAGCTCTGTATCCTAGAGCTGCCGCCGCTTCTGCCGCCGTTGTCAGGGCGATGCAGGTTGCTGCGGAAGAGATTGGGAGGTGTGCGGAGTCTGTCGCTTCGCTGGACCTCCAGGTGCTTCCGTTGCTGTTGGTCGCCAAGGCAGTTCGCGCCGCGACCTGGAGGGTCTCTATGTGTGAAGCGCCTGCGGCCTGGCCTTGCATCGTCCTGTCATGAGGACACCTGACCACGTGGTGGCATAGTGGCTCGAGGCCCTCTCTTAGGAGTGTCTCATCCCTGGGTGGGGGTATCCTGGTGGTGGCCCACTCGACGCCTCCGGGCGCCTGCTCCAAGTCTTCTAACGTTTGCCTCCACCTTAAGATCTGGGCCACCACGGCGTCATTCCTTTGCTCTGGCGCAAGTATGTGCAGTGCATCGCTGATGTCCACGCTGTTACCTCCCCAGTGTACTACCGCAGTGGGTGGGATCACCGTTGTTTGGGGGTTGCCTGCTATGTCAAACTGTGCTGCTACTAGCTGCACCACGAGGAGGGGAGGTGCGTCCAGTTATCACCGGGTTCCCTATCGGGAGCAGGTGTGTAATCATGTTGGTGGTACGGTGTCCCCACTGTGCGCTGGCGATCGCGATGAGCTCCGTTGGGTCGGGGCCTCCCGGCGCTGGGACTCCCTGCCCTGTTAGGGCCACGATCTTGCATGGGCCCGTTCCAGAGGCAGCAGCTGCCAGCGCCGCTTGCAGTTGGGAAGCGTTGGCGTCTGCAATGAGGATCGTGGGGGTGGGGTGTCCCTCCTCTTGGGCCGTGCCGGTGCTCACCAGCTCTTTTACCTGCTCATATGCGCTGGGGCCGATGATCGCTATTGCAGTGTCCGTGTCGTCCGCATGCCTGCCCCCTATTAGCGGTTCTCTAGTGATGACTAGCTCCGCCCTTAGCTCCTTGACCGCTGCCATGAGCAGAGGGACTGGGAAGGCAGGTGGTCCCTTCTTCCTGGTTCCCCCTTGTGGATGTCTGGCTAGGATGGCAGACCATCTGCTTCGGGTAATAATTGAGGTTGACCTGATCCTGTCTTGCCTGGATGGGGGAGCCGGTGTGCTACTGCTACCTTGTTCCCTTTCGTCGGCGTGGTCGGTGGGTGGAGTCGAATTGTCATGATCGTGGTCGGCCTCATCGTCCACGACCATTCCTTCTGGTTGAGCTGGGGGCCTTCTGCTGTTTGCCACGGGCTCTTGGATTCTCTGCGTGTCCCTGACTTTGATGTAAGTGTTCGGTCTCCGAATTGCCATCAGGTCGGCCCTTAAGTAGTCCAGCTCCGTTGCCAGCGCTGCTGTCGAGGCCGCTAGTTCGCCGTATGTGATGTGGGGCCTTATTGGAGCCAGTATTCCGTCTCTCAACTGCAGCGTTGTTTGTGCCTCGTCAGGGGGGGGGGGGGGGCCCTGGTAGCAGCGCTGCGACGCTGCCTCTGTCGTTGGCTCTGCAATGCGGGCAACGAATGGGTATGGTGCTCCTCCCGTCCCTGAAAACCCCTGGTTGGCTAAGTCCCCATTGCTCAAAGCATTGTCTGTGGAACCGGTGTCCACAGAGACCTAGGACTTCCACCGCTCCTCGGAATTCTCCAGTGCAGATGGTACATGTTTGCTCTCCTTCCCCAGTGTCCAATGCCGCATTTGCTCCGGTTGGCCTACTCGTAGGGCCTCTTCAACGTCCCCGGGCGGGTCGGATGAGTTGGCAATGGCAGCGCCTATGCTTTCCATGAGCACACGTGTTGTGGTGACCGCCTCTTCCTCCGTTAGACACGCCTTGAGCCCAGCGGTGTTCACGAGGAGGCGTATTTGCTGGGATCCGAATGGGGGGTGCGCTCCAGGGGGGTGCTCTCCTCCTTCGCTTAGTATGCGTCTGATGTCCGCGGGGGTGTGGATGTCCGCCATGTGTAGCCACCTGCTGAGGACTTCAAAAGGTCGGTTGTCGATGCTCCGTGTCCGAAGTACTGGTCGCAGGAGGGGGATGTAGTGAGGTGCCAGACAGAGTCATATGGCTCTTGACATCCAGTTCACTGGTTCGAGCTGGGCTCTGTGGTCCCTGAGCAGTCCCTCTGCCACTATCTGGGCCTCTGATCCGTTTAGTGAGGTGCGGTCTATACACTGCTGCCTGGTCCTGCCTGCCGCCTCGTCGTCTCTCTGAGTCGCGTCTAGGGCGCGTATTAGTGCGTTCAGAGTTTCCCATCCGCTGAGTGCCTGGGTGGCTGTCCTGTGACTGCTGCTCGTGCCAAGGTGTGGTGGTGCTCCGTGCTCTTCCCCCTGCGGGGGAGGTGGGCTGCTGTCCTCCTGCTGAGCTGTTCCTTGTCATGTTGTTCCTATCCTGCGCCCGGGCGTTCCTCAGGCGTGCACCACGGTCCACCGCCTCTCTGTCCGCCGTCAGCACTGCTTCTTGCGGCTGGCCGTGGGGATCGAGCCACCTCATGATGCTTTCCTGTAGCTGCGAGTCTATGTATCCTCCTGGAAGTGGGGGGGCGATTGCACTTCCAGTCTGCTGTGTCAGGCTGGCCGCCGCTACTGCAAGTCTGTGGTGGGCTCCCTCGAGTGATGTCACGCCTGCCTGCTGCCATCTTTCGCCCGCGTGTCTGGCTAAGGCTCGGGGTATCCCGGTGGCCTCGAACACTCTTTCTAGCGTTGTCCTTCCATCCTCCGTCGCCGTGCCCCAGATGAAGGGGACGAGGAGTCGGCCCCACGTCATGTTGGGGGGAATGGAGTCGCTCGCCACTTGTGAGCGAATCTCTCGGATCTCCTGCAGTGCACGCCGTGCATTCCCTTCGCCTCCCGTGGGGGGGTTGCGCTGTCGTAACTTGCCTCGGTCTATATGCTGTACGTACTTCATGCTCTTCCCTTCTCATGTTCTGCTGCTCGTCCCTCCTGCCAACCGGAGCCCCCCTTCCCCGCGCCGTCGTCCGCAGGGCGATTGCTAGGCGCACCGCCTCCCCGCAGGGGCTGCCAGGAGTTAGGCTGTATGCAATGAGCCCTCCGTCGTTCCTGGCGGTCGCCACGATGGCCCTGCATGCAACCTCGGTTGCCTCTGTCGCCTCCGCGCTCGTGTCCGTTGCCCAGGCCCTGTCCGCTGGGTTGATGGAGAGTGCCTGGTCTATGAACGAGCCTCCTACCTCTCGCCGTAGCAATTCCACGTCCTCGGCCGGGAGCCTTTCGAAGCATTGTCGATACCTTGTCCTCGGATCCTGTGCGCTGCTCGCGGAGTGTGCCGCTGCTGGGGTCGAGCAGGTCTGGTGGCGGTTGGTATTCGCGATAGGCGTCCTGGTACCCAGCTCTGCAGCTGGCTGCAGCAGGGGTGTTCTCTAATGGTGTGTTGGATGTGCGTCATGGCTTCCATGACCCATCCCATCGGGGCACAGCAGAGTCTGGCCAAGCAGCCTGCCGCTGCACGAACCGCAGGCTCGCCCCATACTCCTGCGTTCGCCAGGCAGTCTCCCTCGGCAGCGGGGCGTGTTCCAAATTGTGCTCCCATGCCGCATCCACTGAAATGTCCGTCGCGTAGCGCCATGCTGCCAGGTGTTCGGCTATCAGCCATGACGGAGAGTAGTTGGTGGCATCTGGCGGGGGGAAGTGAGCGTCCGCGTGGCTGGCGATGGGTGCGTATCGAGCCCCTACTCTGGCCAGCTGCTGGGTGAGCCTTGTGCCTAGAAGGTCCAGGGGGTGCCCCGGGGCTTCGGGGTTGCCCGCGCGCGTCTCGTCCGTGGGGACCACCCATGGTGATCCCAACCTGCGGCAAACGATGCAGTTGGGGATGTCCTGCCGTGTGCTCCAGCAGCCACAGCATCCGCATCTGCCGCTGGGGTGGAAGAAATTTCCGAACCTTATCATCTGCGAAGTGCTGTTTACGGTCCAGGATCCTGCTGAGTCGGTGTCATTGGGATGTCTGGGTCCGCAGATGTCTGTGGTCCGTGGCCCCGCACTGGGGATGGCTGGGGAGAACCAACCGTCTCGACCTGCGCCGCACTGTGGTAGGGGGAGTACGTCCGCCCCTTGTCTCGACCCAGTGTCCTCTGCTGATAGCCCACTGCCTGACCTCGCTGTGGTCAGGGAAGTGTACGGTGTTGCGACGGTGCTCGTGTACTATGTATTTGCACACCCTGGCCTTGTGCTCTGCGTTGGCGTCAGTTGGGCCGTTTTCCGCAACGTCTGGGGCAGGCTCGTGCCGCCACCTGGACAGACCGAGGAGCGTGGGGGGGAAGAGGCCCTCTGACGGGTCCCCCACTCCCATGTCCGCGTAGAGGGCTGCTTGTCGTAGCACCTCGTATTCCATTTCTGCCGCGATGGCCTCTGCCTGGGTTGGCTCCTCCGAGTCAGATGTTACTGCTTCAATGTCTGGGTCCTGTGATGAGCGTGCGTAGCGGAACGCAAACACCTGGACTGGATCCGGACCTACTCCGCCGAGCCTAGCCTCGTGGTCGGATCCGGTGGTGGACCAAACCAGCCAGGAGCGGTCTAGCTGGGCCATCGCCGAGGCACGGTTGTGAAGGCTTCTCGCGCCTTCCGCTTGCTGTCTCGTGGGGCCTGGGTCTTCCCTGTGCGACTGGTTGCCGATATGGGCCCCCCTCTCATGGTGTTCCTGGGGTCCATAACTGTTGGGGCCTGGTCGGGCGAGTCGACATTGCGCGAGCCCCCCCGTCTTGGTGGCGGGGGGGGGGGCCTGGGCTGGGATGTGCGCCCCCCTCTGCATAAGCGCGTTCCCCCACCTAGGTGGGTTGCGTGCCCCTGGGCCGTGAGGCGGAGCGGCCCAGATGCCTGGGGGAGGGGAGATGGGGCTGTCGCGACCCCAAGCGTCCGAGTCGGCGGTGCTGCCATCAGCGTCATCCCACTCAATCATCCCCTCGTTGTTCGGGGAATCGTCTCTACCTCCCCCCTCGCCTGGCGGGGGCTCCCCTGCTGCCGTCCCTGTCCTCGCTGCGTGGCCATTCTCAGCGCCGTGCTGACCCGCTCCCTCTGCAAGGTTCGCTCTCGGTTCGAATGGTACCGTGGGGGATATCTCGTCGCTCCCTATCGCGCCCGTCCTGGTCAGGCTGGCAGGACACGCAGTAGCAGGGTCGTGCCGAGGGGGAAAGGTCCTGTTCGGAGAGGCCGCGGTGTGCCATTCTCCGGGAGTGTCCGCCGTATAGTGTCTCCTCTCGCGCGTGTCCTCCTGTGCGGCACTTTTTTCTTCTGTGGGGGCGGGGAGGTCCTGCGTCTGGGGGCAGGCGTCGCCGCTGTGTCCCCGCCTCCCGGACTCCCCCCCTGGCTGGGCGGGGGGCCTTGCACCGTACCTTGAGGCCTCCACGGGTGATTGTCCATCTGCATGCCTGTGCTGGTCTCCTCTCCCTGAAGGACGTCGCGGTCCGGGATCGTGACCCCTGCCGTGCCTTCGGCTGTCTCTATGCCCTGGGAAGGGCGCTCGTGGGCTGCTGTCGGATCGCTTTGCCCCGCAGGAGTAGATGGGGATGGGGGCGCAGCCGATAGCCGCAGAGATTGGTGAATTGGAGGAGTGTAGGGAAGAGGCGGGCCTGTCGGCCCCTTCGATGCTCGCGTCGACAGTCTCGACCTCGGCCTGGGCCTCCATGTCTTGCGGCCTCCTCGGGTGTTCGCCCATCTGCACGCCTGTGCTGGTCTCTTCTCCCTGAGAGACGCCGCGGTCCAGGATTGGGGCCCCCGCCGTTCGGCAGTCTCCATGCCCTGGGAAGGGCGCTCATGTGCTGCTGTCGGGTCGCTCTGCACCGCTGGAGGAGGAGGAGAGGGGGGCGCGCAGCCGATAGCCGCAGAGACTGGTGAATCGGAGGAGCGCGGGGAGGAGGCGGGCCTGGCGGCCCCTGCGATGCTCGCATCGGCAGTCTCAACCTCAGCCTGTGCCTCCATGTCTTGAGGCATCATCGGGTGCTCGTCTATCTGCATGCCTGTGCTGGGCACCCTGAGAGGCGCCGCGCTCCGGGGTCTCGGCCCATGCCGTGCCTTCGGCTGTCCCCATGCCCTGGGAAAGGCGCTCATGTGCTGCTGTCGGGTCGCTCTGCACCGCTGGGGGAGGATGAGAGGGGGGGGGCGCAGCCGATCGCCGCAGCGACTGGTGAATTGGAGGAGTGTGGGGAGGAGGTGGGCCTGCCGGCCCCCCGCGGTGCTCGCATATCAACCGGTACCACTCAGCCTGTGCCTGTGCTGCCGTGTGTGGGGGGAATCGCTCCTCGCGGACTAGTCTGCGTCCGCTGAGGATCATGTTCCAGTCCAACTGCGGGGGAAACATGAGTGACGGAGGATGGGAGGGGGGGGGAGGTGCAAGCCGCGATAGGCCGCATAATTGGTAAATTGATAGGGGGAGTGGGAAGAGGCTGGCGTCACTATTGTGGCCACGTGGCAGCATCTTCCTCTCTGGAGTCGGCTCTCTCGGCACCTGGCGCCCCAGGCATCCTTGTCGCGCCGTCCTGGCCGAGGGCACCTGCTCAACTCTGGGGAGGGGGACTCACGCAGTGCCCTGCGCCCTTCGGGGGAGAGGAGGCGAGGAAGAGGCGCAAGCCGATAGCCGCAGGGATATGCGTGAATTGAAGGAGGAGGGGGGGCCGCCGTTGGCGCGCGTCCGCGTAGAGCCAGCCCGTGCCGAGGGGGGGCTGCTGTCGCTCCAGACGACGGGGGTCTGTCCGCTGGCGCTCCACGGCCCAGTCCCTGTGCATCCAGTCCGCCCCCATCTGTTCTCCCACGAGCGGGATCCGCGTCTCCACCTCCAGACGCTGTGGGCCGAGCTGTGTCGTCCGCTCGGGTCCATTGCGTGCCGTCCGCCCCTCTACGAGGGGAGGCGGAAGGCGTGGGGGGAACTGGGATGTGCTCAAGCTTCGTCTCAGGGTCAGGGTCCTCTGCTTGCACCTGGGGGTCTTCTTCCCCCTCGCGAGGAGGAAGTGGTCTCGGATTCGTACTTGGCGCTGGTCCCGCCACTCCTGTGGGCGAAGGCTGCTCTGCATGGGGGGGAGATGTCTCGATCGGTGGCAGCACCTGGACCCCCGCGCCGCGTACTGTATGATGAGGATATCCCTCTTGTCCATCGTGCGGGTCAGCCATCGCCCGCGTAACTAGTGGGGGGGAACAAACGGCCCTGGTCGGGAGGGACGAAGCGGCGCCCGGGCGCCCCCTTGAGCGGTAGGAGACTGCCCCGGAGGGGGCAGGCCCACCAGACGGCTTGAGCCAAAATGGCTACGGAAAAAAAGGGATACGCGAAGCGTCAAGAATTTCGGCACACAGGTTCGGAATTAAAACTGGCTGCCACCGCCGCCCGTCCTCAAGCACCAAATCTTCATGTGCGTTGTCTTTCGCCTTGGACTGTGCGCATGCGTTCAGGTCATGCGCTCGTGTGGGGCGGCGTATGCCCATCGTCGCCCTGCTGTACTTGACTAATACATGCGTGCGTGAGAATGGGCGCCAATATGCCGTGCACATGCGCACGTGCACGCGAATGTATGACAATGCTTCCTGCTGTTCAAAGAACACAAGGCTCAACCAACATCGCATGTGTGCAATCACTCTTGCTCCACAAGGTGTTCCGCTTGAAACAGGCAGTACGCCTCAAACAAGCGCAACTACTGCGCATTCGCTCTACGCTTCGCCATTCGGCGTCCATCCCTTGATTCATGCCATCGCGTCCCCGAGGATCGTGAGGGCAAACCGCAGAACCAATATTGGAAGCTCGTGTGAGATGAGGAGACGAAGGATGGAAACATATGAAGATGCTGAGTGCAATGACAACCTTGCTACAGAAGATCCCGAACAGCTTTACACAGCTACGATGGGGCCCACGATTGGGGGTCACGAAGGGAGGCCACGATGGGAGATCGGGGTAGGGATCGGGATATTGGGCTAGGGATAAAAGGATGGGGATACCATACAGGGATGAAGATAATAGACATAGAGGCATACTGATTGATACAGATAAGGGTATAACTGCAGGTGCAACAAGAAACGAACACAATGGGAGATAACGGCGCCCGACCCATTCCCGACCGGGGAACGCACCTACTGCGTCCTGAGAAGAGATCCGTCACCGTTCCCTGAGGCACGAAATGGAATGTCCTGAGGCCTATCCTGATTGTGCATTCCGTACGGTAGCTTCGAGGGGCCCACAATCAGGAGTTCCAGCCGCTCTCTGGCGCTCCTGGGGGACTGCTCGCGTGACTTTCACAAAGGCCAAGATCACGTTGTCTGGTAGATATGCGTGTCCAAGATGGCCTGAACTGGCGCCGAAGCACGTCCTGGAACCCTCTTGGGCGCCTCCTGGGCCGTTCTGGAAGTCGTGGAGGACGGCCCCAAATGCCAGAATCGTTGAACTCGAATTACAGCTTTTTTGTCTTCAGAGCGTCCAAGACGGCTTCAAAGCGTCCAAGACGGTCCAAGAGGCGCCCAAGAACGCGAACTTACATGTCGAACCCTCCGGCCCAAAATGGCCCCAATATTCCCTCAGCGCCCCCGGGGGCGCCCCATGCCGTGCGTCTCACGAGGCTCTCTGCTGTGGGCTCAGTGACTGTACAAGGAGGTCTTCGCGGGGATGTGGCACTTTGGTAGTCTCGCTCCCTGACCCAAGGGCCTCGAGCAGCAACGCGAAACTCCTGCAAACCGTGACAGGGAAGAAGGAACGACCTGCTCAACCTCTTCACCCTCAGGCCACGCTTTGGGCACTCGCGGGCTGGATTTCCCACCTGACGTGACGAGGATGGAAGAGGAGGAACAGGAGGAGGAGGAGGAACAGGAGGAGGAGGAGGAGGAGGATCAGGAGGAGGAGGAGGACAAGGAGGAGGAGGAGGAGGAGGAGGAGGAGGAGGAGGAGGAGGGAGGGGGAAAATGATGACTATAATTGCGGGGGTTGGAAGCTGGACGAAACAAAACGTTGCGTCAATAAGATGTAGATAGCGGGTTTTTCATGTCACCGATGCATTCTAGTACACGTCGGCGCTGAATCCAAGCGGCGGCAGAGCATCCGATTTGAGTCGGGATTGCGCGGGCGATCGAAAGCTCTGGCGGAGACGCAGGGAACGGAGAAAAAGGAAACCAGAATAGTCGGACTCCAAAACGCATTCGCACCCCAGCAACGATACCTGTCGCTGTCTGGCCTGAGTGCGCGGCGCGGCGGGAGGCGGGCCCACCTTCTGTCGAGGAGCCCGCTCGTGTTCTGAAAGGCGGCGCTGGAGGAGCTCACGCGGAAAAAAAAAAGTGTGAGTCCGGCCGCGCCACTTCTGTGTATGTTTGGTGATCCCTGCGCCGCAGACGAAAAAGTTTGAAAACCGGTCGCGAATGTCACGCGGGGAGGCGAGGCTGAGATGCGACGGAACCTTGACTGGGAAGATGGATAAGGTGAGGGAACGAGGATGATCATGAGGGATGCGCAGCTCGCTGGGCTCGCATCGGCCTTGCAAACTCCCTTCCTCGCTGGGCGTGCCCGGTGCCGCACTACACGGCGGGATTTCGGTGCCGTCGCTGGCGTCGGCTGCTGCGCGCGATGACGCCGCGGCCGATCGCCGACGCTTGGCGTTCTCGCCTCCACGACGAACATTCTTCTCGGGTTTGTCGCCTTCGGGCTTGCTTTGGACTTTGTTCTTCTTGCTCGTGCCGTTGCCTGCCGCGACGACTGCGCGTCCGCGCGGGCCGATCGCCGCCCCACTGCCGGCGCGTTGCCAGAACGGATGTGGCGGCGAGGGTCGCCATCCTGACCCGCGGGCTGCGTCGCTCCTGTGCGCCACCTCCTGGTCCCATTACAGCGTGGGCGGATGCGACGGGTAGCTCGATGGGGGGTGGCGCTGGGGCGTGGTGGGCGCGCGCTCGACCCTCGGCGGCAAGAGGCGCGGCGACCTCGGGGCGGGCATGCGAAACCCGCTTCTGCAAGCGGGCTGTTCCTCAGCTGCCTCGCCCGCGGGAGAGAACGGATCTGGGTCGCGCCCCGGCCACCTGTAGAGGTTCGAGCCTTTCTTGGGGCGACCAAGACGACCGTGCCTGCAACGACTTCGGGTTGACCAGCGCCATCCTCGCCGAGATGGGTCCGTTGCTCAAGGGCTGTCGCGCGTCGGTCGCCCGCCCCGCTGCACGGCGAGCCTCGCGGGTGACGGCTGCGCGCGTCATCGGCTCCATGACTGTGTCGCTGAATATGAACTTTCGCGTCGCGGAAATCTGGGGCGGCGTCGCTGACGCGCCGGTCCCCGAGGAAGCCGTGCGTTGCCTGATCGGCCACGCCGTAAGAAATGGCTGCGACGAAAGAGAGCGCGCCCGCCCCTCCCCTCTCGACTCCTCCGGCGCCGTGGGCGGCACCTCTGGCGCGGGGGGCGCCGATGGGCGCGCGGCAGGCGCAGCTTTGCTGGTCGGGGTCGCGCGAGGTCGCGCGGTGTCAGCAGAGACGACGGCGCGCGGGGGGCGGCTGGCGAGTGCGAGACTGCGCGGCTTGAGCCCGCAACTGTCCCGCGCTCCTCTGGCCGCGCAGCCTGGTCGACTCCTCCAACCGACGTCGCGACGACGACGACGACGACGACGTCGGCGACGTCGACGTCGACGACGCCGATGACGACCGCGACGACGACGGCGGCGGCGACGACGATGAAGACCTCCTCCGCCGAGACATCCTCAGCGTCCTCTGCTCGTCTCCTCCTTCTAGTCCTCCTGCTGCCCCCCCTCCTCGTTCCCTCCCCTTCGCATCTTCATGTTGTTATCCCGACTTCTATGGAATTTGCGAGACGCGCGCCGTTGAGTCCCAGTTTCAAATTTGGGACAAGAAGGCCAGAGGGCTTGGTCTTCGTTCAATTGCCAATCGTGCGAGATCGAAGCATGAGCAACATCGAGTTAGTGCAGCCGTGGCCCATCGTGCGTGCAATGGTGGCGAATGGTTCCTTGCTCGGCAGCATCTGCAGGTGCAGAACGTGTTCGCCAAGTCCACGGCCATGAGGCAGAGGGTGCCAGGTCAGGCGGCGCCCGACGGCTTCCAGGCGGTGATTGCCCGCATGCACGGTTACGACGTCATCGTCATCATTTTCTACGACCTCCCCAGCGTGCAGTTGGGTGGAGGCAATGCCAGCCGCTGCCAGAAGCAGGGGGCCATGCTCAACTCTTTCCAGTGGCCCTGGGTCGTCATCGGCGACTCGAACATCAAATCTGCCATCGTGCGTCCTTCGCGCATTTTCGGCCGATTGCCCGGCGGTCGTGTCTGGTGGAGGCGGAGAATCTTGCCGCCACTTGCAATGCCGGCGCCTCGGGCTCCATCGTCGATTGCCTGATCTGCTCCGAGTCGGCCAGGAGCTACATAGTATCCGTCGCGGGCGTGCTGTCGGTCCCCTGGAAGCCCCGCGCGGGGCTGCTGGTGGCGCTGCGATCGTCGGGGGGCAACTTCTCGCGAGACTCCTCGACATGGCGCGCCCGTTGCCGCGGGCAGCGCGACCCCTTCAGCGCCCTGCCCAGGCTCGAAGTCCAGCTTGGCCCGAAAGGAAAGAGCAGAGAAGTGAGCCCATATGAAGTTAGCTCGCATGCGTTGCTTGGTCAGTATTTCGGCGATCTGGATAAAGCAAGCGCGAGGAGGATGGTCATTGCGTGGGACCTCGGAAAATCTTGGCGAGGAGCCTGGCAGGGACCCGTGGGAGCCGCTTGAGCCCGACCACGAGCAGGGCGCTTTCCAGGGCGAGGAGGGCCCATGGGCTCACGGGAGTGTGCTCGTCGCCGCTAGTCGTCCACCCACTGAGTCCCATGAGGCCTGCACGTATGTCAAGATACATAATTCGGGGGGTTCGTGGACGGTCGAACCCGCGCCTAGCCTAGAGTCGAGCTCTTGCGTCCTCTCGGGTGGGACTTGTGCTGAAGACGAGGGTTTCGATCTCCCCGGCCTTGATGATTTCATGGCCCAGCCCCCGCCCCACGTTTCGGCGACCGCAACAAACCTCAAGAGTGAGTCGTGTTTTTGACCGCCGGTTGTCTTTGGCATCCCAGCCGAACTCTGGAACAGGTGCCGTGCCAAAGTGGGATTCACTCCGGCTGTCCAGTGCGCTCCCCGCCGTTCTGTCCTTGCCTCCGTAGCAGCTCGGCCCATGAATCAGGGCGCAGCTCTGGCAGCTAGCTCCCTGTACTCCTCGTTGGCGCGCTCTGTTGAAACCTCACTGCAGGTGCACCGCGATTGTCGGGGCACTTCCGGGATCAGTCCCAGCATTGGGCCCAGTTTCAAGGAAAGCGTAGTTCATCAGTCAATGCGGCATCGCGCAGCAGCATCGCGCGACCAGATTGCTGGATGGTGGGCCACGTTGCATGCGCTACTGTTCCGTCAAGGACGGCACTCCTGGCGTCAGAACGGGCACAAGCAGCGAGAATACGTTTCTCACAACGATTGGAGAGGTGACCTCGGAGTGCCCGAAGCAGGCGCACGCGGGGTTGCGCGAGTGCGAGGGCAGGTGCGATGTGATCCGTCTTGGAGGTGTTGGCAGCTCTTCTTCAGGAGGATTAAGCTTGCCGACAAATTCGAGATTGACTGTTTTGCCGAGGGTGCAGTCGGTGCCAGCGGCGAACGATTGCATCATCTCTTCGTCATTTTGGCGAATGGATGGGGCGGCCCCAGCCCTGGGGAAGCTCCACAAAGGTATCGAGGAGGATCCGTTGGTCGCCCTGGAAGTGGCGTCGGAGGACACCATCCTGATCCACCCCGTGGCGTCATAAGGCGAGTGAAGTGGGGCGCAGGCGTCGTGCCCCCTACTCGCGATGATGTGATGAGGTGCAGTGTTTTCGGCAGGCCAAGAGAGGGCCCCAGCTGGATATCTCGCCAGACATCACGGGCCGAATGGTGCGTGCAGCTGCGCATACGACATGCGTTCCTCGAGCAGGAATGGGAGCTGGTCAGATGTCGCCGATCGACTTCGAGAGGCCGGAGCCCGCCAGCAGATCTCGAAGAGCTGGCGCACTGGGTGCGCAACTGTACACGGTGTGCGAGGAGCAGGTCTCTGGCGCCACAGGTGCGGTCGTGCTCGACAGGCTGCTGGCCGAGAAAGGGGGGGGGGGCCCGATCGCATCATGGGCTTGCTGGCGATGTTCGTCATGCAGGTCCTCCGTGTGCCATCGGGGCATGACTTGCTGGATCTTCAGCCCTTTTGCGACAGCATTTGTGGCGGGTCTTGTTGCCGAGCGGTATCAGGTTGGGCTTCCCAGCAGCGGTGCTTAGTGCGCGCGTTGGGGCAGAGAGGAGCTTGGACGTTTCCGTTGATTCCAGCCCAACCTATCGGGCAGGGGCCGCGGTCAGCGCTGCGGTGAGCAGGGTTCGCAGTCAGAGCGCAGCGTGCGGCGGCTTACCTTGGCTGAGACTTGGATAGTGGCAGGCCGCGCGCGGAGTCGACGCGTCGAGCTCGGTTTCAGAAGTGTAGCAGGATGCATGATAGGGCCAGGAAGTGCAAGGCAGCAGCGCCACGGAGCCGAGCCGCCCCTCAAGCTGGAGAGACAGGGCGCCCAGACTGCAGGGTCTTGCGCGGCGCGCAGCTCACTTCCTATCGGCGCAGGCTGGGGGCAGGCGGGCCCGACGGCTCGAGGAGGATGTCTCGCGACGCTCATGGGGCTGAAGGCGCCTGCTGGCCCAGCTCTGCGCATGCCTGAGGGGTGCGTGCGTGCTTGGTTCCGAATGTGGCAGCAAGGGCCGTCGCTGCGAGCTGGGGTGCACGCTGCGCGGCCAACGGTGGTCGCTCGCCACGAGTGGGCGATGCCGCCCCACCGCTCACGTCGCATTCGCGGGCCGCTGTCGGCGATGGCGGCGCTCGTGCTGGACGACGGGCGGGGCCCCCACTCGGCGACCAGCTGGGCCATGCCGCCCGCGGACGGGGGAGATCATCGAGTGGCCGTTTCCCGGCGCGGACTGGTCAGGCTTCATCGACGTCGATGCGCCCGCAAGCTTGGCGCGCGATTTGAATTCTATTCGGGCCAGACTGCGGCAGAAGGCTAGCGAGCGCTTCTGCGGCGCTGGCGTGGACCTCGGCGTGGCCCTGATGCCCTTGCGGAGGGTCTGCCGGCATTCCGAGGGCATGCCGAACGGCAACCGCGCGGCGGATGTGCTCGGCGCGGCGCTCGCAGGGGGCAGCTGGCCGAGCGTTCGGCGCAGCGACGCCGCGGGGGCTAAGGCGCTTGGGCTATCGCGTCTGCGCCCGAGGTGCGGCGAGCAAGATGATACCGTGTCCCGCCGATTCTGGGGCTGCCCCAAGGGCGTCGGGTCGCCTGCCCACGAGCGCTCGCAGGGCCTGCGGCCCCAGGCTTTCAGCAGTCGCGAGGGCGAGGGGCGCTTCTGGTTGCGGGGGTTACTGCCGGCCTCGCGGGCTGAGACGGCCCCGCCGCTGGGGCAGGAGGAGCGTTGCGTCTCGGGCGGCCCGAGACGCAACGCTCCTCCTGCCCCAGCGGCGGGGCCGTCTCAGCCCGCGAGGCCGGCAGTAACCCCCGCAACCAGAAGCGCCCCTCGCCCTCGCGACTGCTGAAAGCCTGGGGCCGCAGGCCCTGCGAGCGCTCGTGGGCAGGCGACCCGACGCCCTTGGGGCAGCCCCAGAATCGGCGGGACACGGTATCATCTTGCTCGCCGCACCTCGGGCGCAGACGCGATAGCCCAAGCGCCTTAGCCCCCGCGGCGTCGCTGCGCCGAACGCTCGGCCAGCTGCCCCCTGCGAGCGCCGCGCCGAGCACATCCGCCGCGCGGTTGCCGTTCGGCATGCCCTCGGAATGCCGGCAGACCCTCCGCAAGGGCATCAGGGCCACGCCGAGGTCCACGCCAGCGCCGCAGAAGCGCTCGCTAGCCTTCTGCCGCAGTCTGGCCCGAATAGAATTCAAATCGCGCGCCAAGCTTGCGGGCGCATCGACGTCGATGAAGCCTGACCAGTCCGCGCCGGGAAACGGCCACTCGATGATCTCCCCCGTCCGCGGGCGGCATGGCCCAGCTGGTCGCCGAGTGGGGGCCCCGCCCGTCGTCCAGCACGAGCGCCGCCATCGCCGACAGCGGCCCGCGAATGCGACGTGAGCGGTGGGGCGGCATCGCCCACTCGTGGCGAGCGACCACCGTTGGCCGCGCAGCGTGCACCCCAGCTCGCAGCGACGGCCCTTGCTGCCACATTCGGAACCAAGCACGCACGCACCCCTCAGGCATGCGCAGAGCTGGGCCAGCAGGCGCCTTCAGCCCCATGAGCGTCGCGAGACATCCTCCTCGAGCCGTCGGGCCCGCCTGCCCCCAGCCTGCGCCGATAGGAAGTGAGCTGCGCGCCGCGCAAGACCCTGCAGTCTGGGCGCCCTGTCTCTCCAGCTTGAGGGGCGGCTCGGCTCCGTGGCGCTGCTGCCTTGCACTTCCTGGCCCTATCATGCATCCTGCTACACTTCTGAAACCGAGCTCGACGCGTCGACTCCGCGCGCGGCCTGCCACTATCCAAGTCTCAGCCAAGGTAAGCCGCCGCACGCTGCGCTCTGACTGCGAACCCTGCTCACCGCAGCGCTGACCGCGGCCCCTGCCCGATAGGTTGGGCTGGAATCAACGGAAACGTCCAAGCTCCTCTCTGCCCCAACGCGCGCACTAAGCACCGCTGCTGGGAAGCCCAACCTGATACCGCTCGGCAACAAGACCCGCCACAAATGCTGTCGCAAAAGGGCTGAAGATCCAGCAAGTCATGCCCCGATGGCACACGGAGGACCTGCATGACGAACATCGCCAGCAAGCCCATGATGCGATCGCCCCCCCCCCCCCTTTCTTCGGCAGCAGCCTGTCGAGCACGACCAGCACCTTGTGGTGCCAGACGACCTGCTCCTCGCACACCGTGTACAGTTGCGCCAGCTCTTCGAGATCTGCTGGCGGCGGCCTCTCGAAGTCGATCGGCGACATCTGACCAGCTCCCATTCCTGCTCGAGGACGCATGCGATGCGCAGCTGCACGCACCATCTCGCCCGTGATGTCTGGCGAGATATCCAGCTGGGCCCTCTCCTTGGCCTGCCGAAAACACTCGCACCTCATCCACATCATCGCGAGTAGGGCACGACAGCCTGCGCCACTCACTCGCCTATGACGTCCACGGGGTGGATCAGGATGGTGTCCTCCGACGCCACTTCCAGGGCGACCAACGGATCCTCCTCGATACCTTTGTGGAGCTTCCCCAGGGCTGGGGCCGCCCCATCCATTCGCCAAAATGACGAAGAGATGATGCAATCGTTCGCCGCTGGCACCGACTGGCAACCCTCTCCGCACCCTCGGCAAAACAGTCAATCTCGAATTTGTCGGCAAGCTTAATCCTCCTGAAGAAGAGCTGCCAACACCTCCAAGACGGATCACATCGCACCTGCCCTCGCACTCGCGCAACCCCGCGTGCGCCTGCTTCGGGCACTCCGAGGTCACCTCTCCAATCGTTGTGAGAAACGTATTCTCGCTGCTTGTGCCCGTTCTGACGCCAGGAGTGCCGTCCTTGACGGAACAGTAGCGCATGCAACGTGGCCCACCATCCAGCAATCTGGTCGCGCGATGCTGCTGCGCGATGCCGCATTGACTGATGAACTACGCTTTCCTTGAAACTGGGCCCAATGCTGGGACTGATCCCGGAAGTGCCCCGACAATCGCGGTGCACCTGCAGTGAGGTTTCAACAGAGCGCGCCAACGAGGAGTACAGGGAGCTAGCTGCCAGAGCTGCGCCCTGATTCATGGGCCGAGCTGCTACGGAGGCAAGGACAGAACGGCGGGGAGCGCACTGGACAGCCGGAGTGAATCCCACTTTGGCACGGCACCTGTTCCAGAGTTCGGCTGGGATGCCAAAGACAACCGGCGGTCAAAAACACGACTCACTCTTGAGGTTTGTTGCGGTCGCCGAAACGTGGGGCGGGGGCTGGGCCATGAAATCATCAAGGCCGGGGAGATCGAAACCCTCGTCTTCAGCACAAGTCCCACCCGAGAGGACGCAAGAGCTCGACTCTAGGCTAGGCGCGGGTTCGACCGTCCACGAACCCCCCGAATTATGTATCTTGACATACGTGCAGGCCTCATGGGACTCAGTGGGTGGACGACTAGCGGCGACGAGCACACTCCCGTGAGCCCATGGGCCCTCCTCGCCCTGGAAAGCGCCCTGCTCGTGGTCGGGCTCAAGCGGCTCCCACGGGTCCCTGCCAGGCTCCTCGCCAAGATTTTCCGAGGTCCCACGCAATGACCATCCTCCTCGCGCTTGCTTTATCCAGATCGCCGAAATACTGACCAAGCAACGCATGCGAGCTAACTTCATATGGGCTCACTTCTCTGCTCTTTCCTTTCGGGCCAAGCTGGACTTCGAGCCTGGGCAGGGCGCTGAAGGGGTCGCGCTGCCCGCGGCAACGGGCGCGCCATGTCGAGGAGTCTCGCGAGAAGTTGCCCCCCGACGATCGCAGCGCCACCAGCAGCCCCGCGCGGGGCTTCCAGGGGACCGACAGCACGCCCGCGACGGATACTATGTAGCTCCTGGCCGACTCGGAGCAGATCAGGCAATCGACGATGGAGCCCGAGGCGCCGGCATTGCAAGTGGCGGCAAGATTCTCCGCCTCCACCAGACACGACCGCCGGGCAATCGGCCGAAAATGCGCGAAGGACGCACGATGGCAGATTTGATGTTCGAGTCGCCGATGACGACCCAGGGCCACTGGAAAGAGTTGAGCATGGCCCCCTGCTTCTGGCAGCGGCTGGCATTGCCTCCACCCAACTGCACGCTGGGGAGGTCGTAGAAAATGATGACGATGACGTCGTAACCGTGCATGCGGGCAATCACCGCCTGGAAGCCGTCGGGCGCCGCCTGACCTGGCACCCTCTGCCTCATGGCCGTGGACTTGGCGAACACGTTCTGCACCTGCAGATGCTGCCGAGCAAGGAACCATTCGCCACCATTGCACGCACGATGGGCCACGGCTGCACTAACTCGATGTTGCTCATGCTTCGATCTCGCACGATTGGCAATTGAACGAAGACCAAGCCCTCTGGCCTTCTTGTCCCAAATTTGAAACTGGGACTCAACGGCGCGCGTCTCGCAAATTCCATAGAAGTCGGGATAACAACATGAAGATGCGAAGGGGAGGGAACGAGGAGGGGGGGCAGCAGGAGGACTAGAAGGAGGAGACGAGCAGAGGACGCTGAGGATGTCTCGGCGGAGGAGGTCTTCATCGTCGTCGCCGCCGCCGTCGTCGTCGCGGTCGTCATCGGCGTCGTCGACGTCGACGTCGCCGACGTCGTCGTCGTCGTCGTCGTCGCGACGTCGGTTGGAGGAGTCGACCAGGCTGCGCGGCCAGAGGAGCGCGGGACAGTTGCGGGCTCAAGCCGCGCAGTCTCGCACTCGCCAGCCGCCCCCCGCGCGCCGTCGTCTCTGCTGACACCGCGCGACCTCGCGCGACCCCGACCAGCAAAGCTGCGCCTGCCGCGCGCCCATCGGCGCCCCCCGCGCCAGAGGTGCCGCCCACGGCGCCGGAGGAGTCGAGAGGGGAGGGGCGGGCGCGCTCTCTTTCGTCGCAGCCATTTCTTACGGCGTGGCCGATCAGGCAACGCACGGCTTCCTCGGGGACCGGCGCGTCAGCGACGCCGCCCCAGATTTCCGCGACGCGAAAGTTCATATTCAGCGACACAGTCATGGAGCCGATGACGCGCGCAGCCGTCACCCGCGAGGCTCGCCGTGCAGCGGGGCGGGCGACCGACGCGCGACAGCCCTTGAGCAACGGACCCATCTCGGCGAGGATGGCGCTGGTCAACCCGAAGTCGTTGCAGGCACGGTCGTCTTGGTCGCCCCAAGAAAGGCTCGAACCTCTACAGGTGGCCGGGGCGCGACCCAGATCCGTTCTCTCCCGCGGGCGAGGCAGCTGAGGAACAGCCCGCTTGCAGAAGCGGGTTTCGCATGCCCGCCCCGAGGTCGCCGCGCCTCTTGCCGCCGAGGGTCGAGCGCGCGCCCACCACGCCCCAGCGCCACCCCCCATCGAGCTACCCGTCGCATCCGCCCACGCTGTAATGGGACCAGGAGGTGGCGCACAGGAGCGACGCAGCCCGCGGGTCAGGATGGCGACCCTCGCCGCCACATCCGTTCTGGCAACGCGCCGGCAGTGGGGCGGCGATCGGCCCGCGCGGACGCGCAGTCGTCGCGGCAGGCAACGGCACGAGCAAGAAGAACAAAGTCCAAAGCAAGCCCGAAGGCGACAAACCCGAGAAGAATGTTCGTCGTGGAGGCGAGAACGCCAAGCGTCGGCGATCGGCCGCGGCGTCATCGCGCGCAGCAGCCGACGCCAGCGACGGCACCGAAATCCCGCCGTGTAGTGCGGCACCGGGCACGCCCAGCGAGGAAGGGAGTTTGCAAGGCCGATGCGAGCCCAGCGAGCTGCGCATCCCTCATGATCATCCTCGTTCCCTCACCTTATCCATCTTCCCAGTCAAGGTTCCGTCGCATCTCAGCCTCGCCTCCCCGCGTGACATTCGCGACCGGTTTTCAAACTTTTTCGTCTGCGGCGCAGGGATCACCAAACATACACAGAAGTGGCGCGGCCGGACTCACACTTTTTTTTTTCCGCGTGAGCTCCTCCAGCGCCGCCTTTCAGAACACGAGCGGGCTCCTCGACAGAAGGTGGGCCCGCCTCCCGCCGCGCCGCGCACTCAGGCCAGACAGCGACAGGTATCGTTGCTGGGGTGCGAATGCGTTTTGGAGTCCGACTATTCTGGTTTCCTTTTTCTCCGTTCCCTGCGTCTCCGCCAGAGCTTTCGATCGCCCGCGCAATCCCGACTCAAATCGGATGCTCTGCCGCCGCTTGGATTCAGCGCCGACGTGTACTAGAATGCATCGGTGACATGAAAAACCCGCTATCTACATCTTATTGACGCAACGTTTTGTTTCGTCCAGCTTCC